>CM064579.1:19369098-19751598 GCA_032716605.1 Paralithodes platypus | reverse complement strand
ACTACTGTCATTATTATCACTACAACTATCATCTTTACTTGTCACCATCATCACTACTATTATGACCATCATCACTACTACTATTAGTCACCATCATATCTACTACTGTCATCATCATCACTACTGTCATCATCATCAATACAACTACAACCATCATCACTACTATTATCACCATCATCGCTACTATCACCATCAATCCCACTATTACTACCATTACTTCTAATGCCAACTAAACTAACTTAACCTAGCAAATACAGAGCGAGATGTTTTTGCCCCCAGAAGGAATGCGTTCTTAGTGTGTGAGCCCGAAGGCTCACACACTAAGAATGCCATCATTGCTGGGGGGGGGGGGGGGGGGGGGGGGGATGGGCACGGGGGGGCTTGGTAAAACCATATTTTGGACCTAAAATCATAACTATTGCATAATTTCAAAAATTCTTTTTTGACTGACGTTCACATTCACGCAACAAATGTTCGTGTGAAATTTGGTGAAAATCCGTCCAAAGGTCTAGGAGGAGTTCCGAGACAGACAGACAACGACAACAACGACAACGACAACGACGACTACGACAACGCCGACGACAGATTTTTTTTCGTGTGGTACCCACTATACGGGGGGGCGATGCCAAACTCTGCTTACGCAGAGTTGACTATACCAGTCTGTCCACCCTAGCCACCACCACAAAGTGGCCTGTGTGCAGCCTGCCGTTTGAATTAACGCTATCCTCCAACAGTCACCAGTGGTGAGCCACCCTGTTGTGACGGGTAATGGACCCGCTCACCAATTTGTTGTGGCTGCCACTTAAAATTGGCTCATGTGCGGGCTTCCATAGCACTTGCGTTTTATTTCTGGCCACGAAAATTTGGCAGCCACCGTCCACTGAAAATTGGCCCGTGTGCAGGGGCCCTTAGAGTATAGCCCTTTCAAATGACAACCTGAAATAGTAGTATGGGTTAACCGCATAAAACTGTGTGAGTAAGCAACATTTTATAAGTAACTATATACTGTCCTAAAGGCTTATGTCATAGCTGTAAATCAAATAAAAATATATCATTATGCACTCAATGAGAAAGATATAGATAGATACACTGGCCACACAGTTCATACGATCCCTGTGAGGTGGCCAGGACCTAATTCTATTCATAGTAGAGATATCAACCATAGGAGTATGGAACAGTAGAAGAAAAAGATGGCAAAGACAAAGAGAGAGAGAAAGAGAGCAGGGCCAGGGAGAGGCAATGTCCCATACTTCTCATGACTATACACACATTAAAGTCGTCACTGCATTGAAGTCGCCAATACATTAAAATTGCTAGCGCCTTATAGTCATCCCTGTATTAAAGTTGCCACTCTAAAGAAGTCACCACTGCATTAAAGCCACTACTTTATTAAAATCACCACTGCATTAAAGCTGCCAAAACATTTAAGCCACCACTACATTAAAGCCGCGACTACATTAAAGCCACCACTGCATTAAAGCTGCAACTGCATTAAAGCCGCCACTACATTAAAGCCACGACTACATTAAAGCCACCATTACATTAAAGCCACCACTACATTAAAGCCGCCACTACATTAAAGCTTCCACATTAGAGTCGCCACTACATTAAAGCTGCCACTACATTAAAGCCACCGCTGCATTAAAGCAGCCACCACATTATAGTCGCCACTACATTCTAGTCACCACTACATTAAAGCTGCCACTGCATTAACTAACAGGCATTCAACTATCTCACTAAACCATTTCTACTACCACAGGTCCTTCTTAAACTGCACTAAAACGTCTAAATTTAGTTAGAATACAACAAGGAAACGTCACTGGTACAGAAGGGGTTAAAGCCGCCACTGAATTAAAGCCACCACTGCATTAAAGTTGCCACTGCATTAACCCTCAATCAGCGGGCCTATTGCCTCGAAATTACCTTCATTTCCTGCTCATTTTCATGCATTAGCAAGGGCCAAAGCGTAATACAATTATATATCCGTGAAAAAACAGTAATAGAGTTTTCCAATGACACCTGAATCAACTCTGTACGCTGACTGGTTGTCTTGCAACGATATTGAAAACATAGTCCAAAATCGATAAAAATAATTTTTTTTTTGCTATTTTCGCTATGTGTAATGCTGCAGAGGTGCGAGACATGGCTATGTGTCACGCCAGTATTAGCCCGGACCCCGTGGGCTCCGGATGAGGCCCTCCCGCACTGCCTGCAACAGCTGGCCTCGCTCCCAGGCCACATAATAGCTGAAAAAAGCCTCCCATCAGATGATGGGCGCTGTCGGCAAATGGTTAAAGTCTGTGATGCAGGATATTTACGTAATTGTGCACACGGGCACTGATGTTGAAACCCTTTGGGCCTCTCAGGGTCTGCCTTGAAGATACTTGGATGCCAACCGTATACTGTACACAGACAACTTTTACACATCGCCAGTTTTCGCCAAGTATCTCTTGGGAAGGCAGACCGAGTTCAGTGGCACTGTCAGGAGCAACTGGAAGAACTGGCCTAAGTGTTTGAGACAGTAAAGAGATGGCCTCGTCTGGAAGTAGAGCAGCACGGATAGTATACTGGACGTTTTCTGGCATGACAGCAAGCCATTCAACGTCATATTCACCATCCACAAGGGAACAGTGGTGAATAGCATCAAGACGAGATGAGCGTGGGACCCCGCAACGGGCGAGCATGTTCATGTTCCTGCCATGAAACCTAATGCCGTTACCGACTACAAAGTGACAATGCGTTTGGTGGATAGGAGACGCATGTAGATCGGTGCTGTGAACTGCCTGAATAAGACCTGCAAGTGGTACAAGAAAGTTGTTCTCCAACTTCTAGACATTGCACTCCTGAATGCGTACATGAGGATGACGCGGACTGGTAAACATTCTTTCATCAGATAGTTCAACAAGGAAGTCAATCCTGGGGCTCATATGGAATTATGATGTGGTTCAAACTGCAGCCCCGACAAAGGCACCTGTGGCCGGCTGCAAGGCAGGGGTTATATTAGTCGGCACATCATCAAGGAGATCCCGCCGCTGCCTGAAGGAGCTCTGGGGGCAAGAAGTCGACTCGGAGGAGGTGCTACGTCTGTGCCCACACCCAGCTATCAACGTAAACACTGGAAGGATGTCACAACTGAGTCTTCAGAGTGCGAGGTTGCTCTCTGCCACGTGAGGGGTTTCAAGGACTTCCAGATACTCGTCAACTATGGAGTGTAGCAAGTTTCCACTAAAGAAACATAATTACATATAAAAAGGAGTTAGTAGAGTGTAGAGGTCGCAAGGAATTCAGCTTGTCATTGTATGCAATGCCAACCTCAGAAAGGGTGGTAAGAAAATGCAATTGATATGATAGGTAAGTAAAAATGGGAGTGCATATTTCTATTTTAGACAATTGTATGTTGGTTGGGTGTTTAAGGGATCTGCCTGGAATGTACTGGCAGGCCTTCTGTAAATTTCCGAATGAGTAAGTACACAAAAATACACAAGTAGCGCGAGAGAGACCATGAGCGAGAGCAAGTGAGAGCAGGAGTAAATTAAGGGGACCAAGGGAGAGAGTGAAAGCGAGAGAGCAAGAGAAACAAAGTGCTCCGAGGCGGGCACACAGGCCCGCTAACGCACACACAGATGCACAGCAAGAGTGAATTGAGAAAGAGTGAATGTGAGGGAGAGAGCGAGAGGGAATAAACAAGAGAGAGCGAAAGAAAAACAAAAAGAGTGTCCTGAGGCATACATGTACGCACACACGAAGGAATTAAATGCTAATCTGTCAAGAACTGCGAATTTGGATAAAGCTCCACCAACACGACCCAAATTCAAAACCGCCAGGGATAACGACCGAGGACCGATGACAGCCATGAATGTAAATGTAGATCCGACCAGAACCAAAAATTTGATTAAAGAACGTTCTGTGAATTCTAAAACCGCAACTTTAACACCTTACGAGCGGCCTATGCGGTTTATTTATGTGTACCGCACAGCGGGGTGTTTTTAGCCAAAATAGGGCTGTTTACGTGATCATTTGCATGCCTAAATAAGACCCAGAACGTAAAACAAGTACCTATCCCTGAAAGGGCATAAACAGAGCTTTCGAATGACACCATAACGATCCTTGTATGATGGATAGTTTTCTTGCAATAACCGTGCAACGCGAGTGCAAAAAGCAGGTAATTCGGTACTTTCAGTACATAATTGAGTATGTAGCGAGTGAGAGAGGGAGGAGGGAGCTGAGATTTGTGTCAGTAGGTTCGCCGCGGTGGTCTGGAGCAGTCATACGCTCGCTAGTCTCCTGCCACCACTTGTCTCTCTCTCTCAGCCACATTACGTGCTGAAATTGCCACTCGAGTTATGTCGAGCGCCGCCACATAGTCCAGCTTTATTTAACTCGACTTATGTTGCTCGCCGCTAAATAAGGGTTAAAGGTATTCTATGCAAACGCTCGTAGCATACGCAATACATTTTCAGATTTAGAGGAACTAGTGTTTACTGAAAATTATGATGTGATTGGTATAACAGAGTCATGGCTCAATACAGAAGATAGAGACTTTTTAGCAGAGTATTCACTTCCCGGTTATGTAATGTTTGAGAAAAGCCGAATAAATACAAATGGAGGTGGCGTTTTATTTTATATCAAAGAAAGTCTTAACCCGACCCTCTTGTCAAAACCTCAAATTGTGAACGTCGACACATCTTTTGTGCTAATAAAGAATAAAAAAGGTACAAAAATAATACTTGCATTAATATACAGACCTCCAGCTCAATCAGTGCAAACTGACCGAGAAATTTATGAACAAATTGCAGATGTAAGTAACTCACAAGATACCGTATTTTTTGTCGACTTTAATTTACCTGTGACCAAGTGGGGCGATACTCTTACTTCACACTCCGGACATGACTTGTATACGAACTTGCAAGAGAATTCGCTTAATCAATTTGTTCGAACACCGACCCGTGGTAATAACGTTCTTGACATTGTACTTGCAACAAAAGAAGAATTAATAGAGAATTTGAATGTTGGTGATGAATTCAGTAACAGCGACCATCGTACGATAACTTTCACTTTAAACTTTACTAGTAACGAACCAAATAGTAGCATCGAAAAAGTCCCTAATTTCAAGAAAGCAAACTTTCATAAACTTAGAGCTATGTTTAAAGAAACTGACTGGAGCTTTTTAATTAACAATAACGACATAAATACATCTTGGAAGTTATTCGAAACCACTTACCTAAAAGCAGTGCAAGACTGCATACCATCGAAAATACGGCGTCCAGGCCATAATAATAAGCCCAAATGGTGGAATAAAGATATTTCAAACTGCCTGCTTGCTAAAAAATTTGCTAATGATAGATTAAAATCCTCACAAAATGACGAAGAACGGGTGAAATTTGTAGAGCTACGACGCAAAGCCAAAAAGTTAATTAAGCAAAGTAAAAAGACCCTAGAGTTACATATTGCGAATCAAAGTAAAACAAACCCGAAAGAATTCTATAGTTATATCAGAAAGAAAAAAAGTAGTTACTTCAACTGTTGGACCGTTAGTCGATGAAAATGGAGAATACACCAAAGACGAAGTACAAATGAGTAATGCCCTCAATACCTTCTTTGCATCAGTTTTTACAACAGAAGACCTCAGTGATATCCCTACACCATCGCCGATTCAGATTGATAATTCAGATGTTCTAAGCAATATCACCGTTACAGAGAGAGAAGTATTGAATTGTTTAGATAAACTCAAGGTAAATAAAACGCCTGGACCTGATACAATCTCGCCTAGAGTTCTAAAGGAAGCCAAGGATGAGCTCTCCAAACCCCTGACATTACTATTCAATAAATCCTTGCAGTCTGGAACTATGCCTGATCAGTGGAAGATAGCCAACATAACACCGATATTAAAAAAAGGCAGCAAATCCCTACCCAGTAACTATCGTCCAATTAGCTTAACCTCAGTTGTATGTAAAATGCTAGAAACGGTCATAAGAGACAGACTCGTAAATCAATTAGAGGAAAATAACATACTTAAAGATACTCAACACGGCTTTCGTAAAAAACGTTCCTGTTTAACAAACCTCTTAGACTTCTTCCACGATATCCTCAACCTCTACGATGAGAGTAAAGCTGTAGATATTATATACCTTGATTTTCAAAAGGTCTTTGACAAAGTTCCCCACAAACGTTTACTGCTAAAACTAAAAGCGCATGGAATACAAGACGGTGTGTTGAAATGGATAGAAAATTGGCTCAGCGACAGAAAGCAAAGAGTAGTCATAAACGGTAAGGCATCTAAATGGACCAATGTAAGTAGCGGGGTACCCCAGGGATCGGTACTAGGACCAATTATTTTTCTAATTTACATCAACGACATAGATGAGGGTCTCACCTGTACAATCTCAAAATTTGCTGACGATACAAAATTGCAAATAGCGTACTCTCAAAAGAACAAGTTGACAATATGCAACACAATCTAGATAAATTGTCACATTGGGCCCAAATTTGGCAAATGAGTTTCAATGCGGATAAATGTAAAGTACTACATATCGGATACCTAAATGAGAAAGCAAACTATTCGATGAATAGCACTCAGCTTAAGAATGTAAACAGAGAAACCGATCTGGGAGTAACAATATCGAGTAACCTAAAACCGAGTCAACAATGTTCAGAAGTTGTTAAAAAGGCAAACAAAATAATTGGCTTTATAGGCAGGTCATTTGAGCATAAATCCAAAGACGTTATCCTAACCCTTTACAATTCCTTAGTCCGCCCTCTTCTGGAATACTGCGTTCAATGCTGGTGCCCTTATTACCAAAAAGACATAAACAAGCTAGAACGAGTTCAATGTAGAGTTACCAAAATGATACCTAGCCTAAAGAACAAACCATACGAAGAGCGTCTTAGGGAATTAAATCTATTTCCTTTAACCCAGCGCAGATTAAGAGGTGACTTAATTCAAGTGTTCAAAATCATCAAAGGCATCGACAATATGAACTGTAGTAAGTACTTCACTATCGACCAATCTAATTACACGCAGGGAAACGGTTGCAAAATTATTGGTAAATCTTTTAACACACACGAATCTAAGAATTTCTTCTTCAATCGAGTTGTCAACTTGTGGAATGGGCTTCCCCGAGACGTTATAGACTGCAGCACCGTTGATTCATTTAAACTCCGCGTAGACAAATATCTCGCATCAAACCCGCGACTGACTGCGTTTGTAAATGAATAACTTTATTTTATCCCCCCCTCAGTTACTAACCCATATGTCCCCTACTAACTTCCTAGTCCTGCCACGGACATTTGTTCCAGGGCAGTAGTTCCCTTTCCAATGTTCCCTTACCCACTCTAAACCACTGTTCGGACACTTGATCCTCAGTGTTTTGGAGGACAAGCAGCCTAGAAGGGTCACTAGACCTGTTGTTGCTTGATTTCCTTTGTACTCCTTTGTACACACAACGAGTGAGAGAGAAAGAAAGAGAGAGAGAGAGAGAAAGAGAAAGAGAAAGGAAGGAGGAAAAAAGGAAAACGAGTCATCGTACGGAATGGCAATACAAGCACCACAAGGGACTGCACTGAGGCGCACGTGCAAGCTTTAGCTTGGGGGCCCGTAGAGGGCTGCACACGGGCAGCATGATGTGCGGGGGTTTTGTGGGGAGTTATTGGACTAATGGGGAGTAGGAGACAAATGTTTGGTGATCCTAGCTTTATAACTACCAAGAGCGGGACTGTTAACTGTACGAGATGGAAGGTGATTCCAATCATGGATGCTGCGGGGAAGAGTACCCAAATATTCGGTGCTTGCCTGGTATGTGTGGTATTTTCAGTTGTGGCGGCCTCTTGTGGATCGTATATTTATAAGGTGTAAATATGTGTCTTTGTGTCTTTGTCTACTAGGTTGTTTATGATTATGTATAACATTTGTTGTCTGTGTATTTGTCTTCTTATTGCAAGTGTGTCTAATTTAATGTCTTGTTTAAGCAAAGTGACCGATGTAATGTGTCTAAATTCATGCTTGATCTATCTAGCCTCTTTCTGTTGTATGGCTTTCTATCTATCTATCTATTGCCTGACGCCGTGATCCCCGAAGGGGTGGCCACGAACGAACCGCCCCCATGCACCTCTGTCCCCAGTCAGTCGACGCCCCTCCCCCCAACCAGCACCGCCTTCGTTCATGTAGTTCCTCACTCCATCCTTCCACCTCATATTCGGTCTACCTCTCCCCCTCTGTCCCTCCACCTCGCTCTCGTACACCCTCTTAGTCATTCTCTCGCTTTCCATACGTTCCATATGGCCGAACCATCTCGAGTTGTTCCTGTTCACACTTTCCAGCACATCTACCTCCACACCACACCTCCTTCTTACTTCCTCATTAGTCTGTCTATCCCTCCATGTAACTCCGCACGCACTCCTTAAGTAATTCATTTCCACTGCTCTCACTCTTGGTCTGAGTCTCTCAACCAACGTCCATGCTTCGCTTCCGTAAGTCAGTGTCGGGATTACCACACTGTCATGCAAGGACTTCTTCACTTCCATACTGACCACCCTATTTCTTGTTACTGCTTTTAGCGTTCCTACAACCCTCTTCCCCTGTTGTACCCTCTCCCGCACCTCTTCATCCATAGTCCCATCTTTACTCAACACACTGCCCAGATACTTAAAAGAGTTGACGATCTCCATAGCCTGACCGTTCAGCTTCACCTCACACTCTGTGACTTCACCCCTTTCGAAGACCATAACCTTGCTCTTCCCGTATTTACCTTCAAATTCCGTTTTTCGCACACTGTTCCAAACTCATTTACCAGACCCTGCAACTCCCATTCATTATCACTCATCAGAACTGTATCATCCGCAAACAGCAGTATAGGTAGCTTCCACTCAATTCCCTCCCTTTTCAGCGATACACCAACATTCACTGCTCTTGATAGTATTTCTTTCATGACTCCATCCATATATACAGTAAACAACCACGGGGACATCACACACCCCTGTTTCAAACCAACATTCAGGTCAAAGAACTCGCTCTGCTCACTCTCCACACGTACTGCCGCCTTTGCACCCTCATACATGCTCTTCACTGCTTTCAGCAACTTGCCCTCTACTCCGTATATTCTAAGTACTTTCCACAAACCTTCTCTATCCACTCTGTCATAGGCCTTCTCCAAGTCCATAAAGGCAACATACACCTTTTGTTTCTTCTCCAGATACTTCTCCACAACACAATTCAGGGTAAAAATCTGATCTACACATCCTCTTCCCTTCCTAAAACCTCCCTGCTCGTCGCCTATCCATTTCTCCGTTCTCACTCTCACTCTCTCAATCACTACCCTACTGTATACCTTCCCTACTACGCTTAGAAGACATATTCCTCGGTGGTTACCACACACTCCTTGTATGGCTTCCAAGTATTTAATGTTGTTGTGAGTGTGTGGATCCCAGACTGTGTTGCAGTATTCAATGTGTGGTCGAACTATTGTTTTAAAAGCTAATTTTGTTATGTCTGTTTTGCACCTCTCTAACCCTCGTCTAGCGGGGGGTTTTGGGCTATTTTGGGCATATTCAGGCCCTCCTGAATGATCAATCAAGTATCTGCATGAAAAGATATGTATTCAGCAAAAAATTAGGCGCTACAAGCTTCAAAATGAGACCAGAACGAGCTACGTAGCACTCGTCGTTTTCATGCAGTGGTACCACTAACATGGGAGTTTAGCGTATAGCGGCATATTTTTTCCAGCTACGCTCACTACTGGCTACACTGCCGGCCTCTCGAGAACAGAGGGAGCGTGAGTCAGTGGGCGGCGGTAAGCCCTGGGTGTCGGACGTGTGGCCTGCTGCGCTCCCGGCCATTTGCACTCGATTTTAATCCTTTAAAAGCCTTAATAATGATCCTAACTTGCTGCTTTTTAGATACAGACTTAAGTCGGGCCCCGCTCTTTAAGTTTTAAGTTCCTGCTCATTATCCCCAGGGATTTTTGGGCTTTTGCCCTGACGCTACTCACATGTGTGCTCCACCTCATGTCTGCTGAGAGGTGGACTCGCAAATACTTATGTGAATGGACGGTAATGCATAAATGCACGGAATTTTGGTGCGAGTATCCTAGGTTTGAGTCCTTGGAGTGCCACATGTATTTCTTGATTTCATTAATTGAGTTTAGAAGTAAAGTTGGTTGGTGAAAACATATGAATTATGGAGTTTCTAGGCAAAGAGGACAAGTTTCTTGGAGCGGGTAAAACATATGTGGTAGCATTTGTCTGGTTAGATGGTCATCTGCCACTTGGCTTCCCAGTCTTCAAGGGTAGTAAAGTCGTCTTCAAGCCAAAGGCAATCGTCCCTGTCAACTATTGATCGGTATACTAATCAATGGTCTGCAAAAATCTAGTAGTAGAAGTTAAGATGATGGAAGATCATTGATATATGAAAGAAAGAAAAGGGGGCCAAGGACAGTGCCTTGGGGTACCCCCGCAGTTACAGGAACAGAAGGTGAGTTGGAGCCATCGAGAACAACGCACTGTTCTCAATTGGTTAGGAAAATCTTAATCCAGCAGGACCAGCACACACCCAAAAACAGGAGTGAGCAAGAGAGATTGAGAGCGAGAAATTCTTGCTTTTTTCGGCAAATTTATCAAAGAAATATGATAAATCTATAAATTATTCTATCCATCTATTGTGCGACGCCTAACTCCCGTTGAGGGTGGCCATACACAAAACACCTCAAATGGACCTATTTCCCATTAGGACCATCCGCGCCAGTTTATGAATGAATTTCAGGACTGAACACTCAACTTAGGGACCGTCCGACTCAGAGGCCTGCTATCTATGTATTTTTAACACATTTTCTACATTGGTGGGTGGCTAGTTCATCCTCCAACCAGCTTCACCCCTAGGTAAGCAGTACGGATTTATTTAAGGTTGTCTCCCTTAGATGGGTTGCCGACTAAGGCTGACGAATCCCATCTACTATAAATAAAGTAGATGTGTCGTTTTGCCCAAAATCAAAACAGCATACCCAACTCTGCGATGGGTTACCATCATCACTACTAATACCATCATCAATCACAATCAACATAATCACTACTACTGCCATCATCACTACAACTGCCATCATCACTACAACTGCCACAATCATCACGAGTACTGTCATCATCACCATTACTATGATCATCATCACTACTACAATTACAATTATCAATACTACTCTCACCATCATCACTGTCCATTGTCACTAGCATCTTAATCACTACTATCATCATTGATACTACAACTATCAACCATCATTACTAATATCATCACCACCATCTTACAATCATCATTACTACTGTTAACATTATCACTACTACTATAACCATCATCATTACTACTGTCACAAATATTACCATAATTTATTCTACTGTCACCATCATCACTACTACTGCCATCATCACCATTACTATGAACTTCATCACCACAACTATCGTCATCATCACTACAAATTTCACCATCCTCATTACTACTCACCATCATCACTAATACTCACACCATCGTCACTACCATCAACACTACTGTCATTATTATCACTACAACTATCATCATTACTTGTCACCATCATCACTACTATTATGACCATCATTACTACTACTGTCATCATCATTATTATCTACTACTGTCATCATCATCACTACTGTCATCATCATCAATACAACTACAACCATCATCACTACAATTATCACCATTATCACTACTATCACCATAAATCCAAATATTACTACCATCACTTCTAATGCCAACTAAACTAACTTAACCTAGCAAATACGTAGCGAGATGTTTTCGCTCCCAGAACGAATGCGTTCATAGTGTGTGAGTCCCTTCGGGGCTCACACACTAAGAACGCCATCATTGCTGGGGGGGGGGGGGTTAAAACCATATTTTGGACCTAAAATCATAACTATTGCATAAATTAAAAACATCTTTTTTGACTGACTTTTGCATTCACGCAACAAATGTTTGTGTGAAATTTGGTGAAAATCCGTCCAACGGTCTAGGAGGAGTTCCGAGACAGACGGACGACGACGACGCCGACGACGACGCCGCCGCCGCCGCCGACGACGACAGACATTTTTATCGTGTGGTAACCACTATACGGGGGGCGATACCAAACTCTGCTTATGCAGAGTTGATTATACATGTAGTAATTAATATGTGAAAACAAAATCTGTAAGACTGATATATAAATATATATATTTCTAGTCTCTCAGTGGGGATCGAACCATCGACCATCAGGATGATAGCCGACGCTTTAATCAATTACACTGCCGTGGTGTAATTGATTAAAGCGTCGGCTATCATCCTGATGGTCGATGGTTCGATCCCCACTGAGAGACTAGAAACATTTAGTGGCTCACGTGTATTTGTGATATATTCTCAAAATATATATATATATATATATACATGTGTGTGTGTGTGTACGTGTGAATTATAGGTATCAGCTATTTCTATAGATATTTCTACAGTTTGCGTACAACTGTTAATCAGTCTATAGCTCTTAGCATCCATGAATTATAATGTAATATAATGTAATGTATAACTTCCACTCTTGGTAAAGTCTTTGAAATTATATTAAATAATCACATAATTAAGCATCTTGAGAATAATAAATTAATCAGTGATTGGCAATATGGTTTTAGACGATGTCGATCAACTGCAGACATGCTTTGCCTTCTTACGCATCAAATCAACCAAGCTACAGACCAACATGGTGAAACACATACAATAGCACTGGATATATTCAAAGGCATTTGATAGAGTCTGGCATCAATCCTTATTGTCGAAGATGTCACACTACGGCCTTGCATCATTAGTTCCACTAATTTCTTCTTATCTTCATAACAGAAAAATACGTGTTGTTGTTGTTGTTGTTTTTCCCCAAGCTGCCTGGCCGAACAGCCCCAAGGCCCCGAGCAAGGCCAAGGCCATAACCGAGCGCCCCCACAGAACCCTCCCTGCCGACCACAATAAAGCCGGGGTGACCGAAGCCACTCCATGGCGGGGAGCTGAGGAGGGCGCGGAAACGCCCGGGAAACCAAAGCCCCACCCAGGGGCCCTGTGCCCCTCAGCAATTATGAAGAGAAAGTTGAAGGGCAAAGGAAAGATGTGACGCTTTGGCTTCCAATCTTGGTAGATTAGGAGGTCAATCCACGCAAGAGACGCCGTCACTTGAGATCTAGAAAATATATAAGTAAAAGGAACAGTCAGAGTAAGCTATGGGTATGGCAAAGATCGCTCAGTTCTCACTCTGATAGACCAGCCCATCACCACATGACTAAAACCCAATCCTCTCAGCATCAGCTAGGAAAGGCCCTAGAAAGCTGCCTTTGGCGGGGGGATAGCTCCCCTATTTCAACCCTTTTCGGGATTGGGCACCCGCCCGTGTAATGGTAGATGGCCTTTATTCTCAATTTCACTCAATAAATGCTGGTGTTCCCCAGGGATCAGTTTTGGCCCCAATTCTGTTCCTCATTCATATCAATGATCTCATATCTACCACTCATAATCCAATACATTCCTACGCAGATGACTCAACACTCCACAGTTCCTTCACATTTACCAATTCTTTCACCCAACCCGATCTTATAAATTCAAAAATAAACACTGCAATTTCTCTGAACCAGGACCTTTCTAGAATTAATGGATGGGGACAAAAGAATCTAGTTTCCTTTAATGCACAGAAAACCAAATACATTCAATTTTCTAACCGACAGAATCTCACTGACTCCCATATATTTGTTAATGATGTAAATATTCCCACTTCCCCTAGTATTGACATTCTCGGTGTAACATTAACTACTAACTTGAGCTGGACACATTATGTTAGAGGCATTGCTAAGAATGCCTCTAAAATACTGGGACTCCTGTACAGAGTTCGAGAATTCTTCACTGGCGAGCAGTTGGCCGTGATATATAAAAGTCATGTGCGTTCTCAGATGGATTACTGTTCACCTCTGTGGGGTTGAAGTGGAGTGGTTGCATTGAGGCAGTTGGACAAAATTCAAAATAAAGCTATTAGATTAATCAATAACCCTGCAATCACACAGGACCTTCCTACATTATCCATACGAAGAAACGTTGCATCCCTTGCATTATTCTACAGATATTTTCACAGCAATTGTTCCGAGGAACTTGCTTCAATTGTGCCGCCTCTCCACATCTTTCCCCGTAGAACTAGGGCAGCTGAGAGCGCCCATGAATTTACACTTTCTCCTCCACAATGCAGAACTTCTGCTTATCAGAATTAATTTATCCCCAGAGCTACTACTCTTTGGAATTAACTTCCCTCGAATTGCTTTCCACAAACTTACAATCTACAAATGTTTAAATCCAGTTGTTACAAACATATTATGAATGGAGGATGCCTTTAGGCACATGGACCTTTTTGTTTTATCTGTGTTTTTCCTTCCTCCGTTCATTGTCTCTTAAAAAAAAAAAAAAAAAAAAAAAAAAAAAAATGCTATATTTTATGTATTAATTTAGTTTCGCTTTTTGTTATGGACCAAAACCTGTATATTATGAACTGTAATGTAAATTGTGTTGTGGTCAATAAGCTATATATCTCTCAATTTATTAATGCAACTCTATAAACTTTGTTAAATTCTATTCACCAAACATTTTCGGCCATATGCTGAAACATATTATATTTAAACATTACCTAATTAACTACAATTACTAAATTCAAACCAGGTATAATATTTCCAAATAATGGAAAACAATAGAAAGTGCACACACAGATGAGAAATACACATAGTTTATATATTAAGTAATTTATATACCAATAAGTTGAAATAAATGGATCGGGTATCTAAAATACCGACCCGTAAACACCGAAAACAAATAGGTAAGACAACGAGACGCCGGATTAAAACGTAATGGCATCAGTATAATACCGTTTGAATTAATGATGCTGAACCTAATCCACGTTAGGCCTTTATTGCCGGCAGCACAGTACCTTAACATGGTTATCACGTGCAGGGATAAAGGTTGGAAGCGAAAACAAAATCCTCTGTATTTTAGTCTACATGGAGTTTGGCCGGTAACAAACATTATGGACACTGTTAGGATGTGTTAACACCCCTTCTCCCCTATATATACTCTTCAGATAAATAGGAAAAGTAGAATGTAAATACGAGGTGCCGTTGGATAGGCTTATCCCTCAATACCTTCACCTGACCTGGTTACCATGGTAGTGTTATATCATGATCTTGGTCTTCGGAAACTATGTTGGCAGGATATTATACCTACACTTCAGTCACTTTGGTTTTCGTTTTCTTACATGATATTATTATATACACAGTTGTGAAGAACAATTTAAATGTTACTTGGTATCTATCCCACAATCAATTTGTCCTTCATCCTATGAATTAGATTGCTTTAAATTTCGTGTGCCCAGGCATTTTGACCCCAATGTACCTTGAATTTGGCTCTGTCATCCTTTTGGCTTTGGGAGAGACACTCGTTACAGTCCTTTTGTCTCCTTCATACAAATTTGTTTTTTTTAGTTTAGTTGGCTTTGATAAGGTTTCATTTAACCGCTTCTGCTTAATATATAGTCCATTTTATTAAATACATCTATATATACATATAGCTTGAAATCAATTAGAGATAGAAAAGTTTGGCAAATTTTCAAGTGCTATATAGTTTATTCCATATTATTAGATTATCGTGTTTAGGACTGTACTTTATTATATTCCCTAAATCAAACAATGAAGTTACAACTAACGTGTCAATTTACGGTACATAAGCTCAAGTTCATGCACATGCATGTTCTAAACGGTCATGGTCAAGGATTATGATCGACGATCAATAAACAAAAATATAATATAAATAAAGTAGACGTGCCGTTTTGCCCAAAATCAAAACGGCATACCCAACTCTGCGATGGGTTACCATCATCACTACTAATACCATCATCACTACTACTTCCTTCATAACTACAACTGCCACAATCATCACGACTACTGTCATCATCACCATTACTATGATCATCATAACTACTACAATTACAATCATCACTACTACTCTCACCATCATCACTACTACTGTCACCATTGTAACAAACAATCTTAATCACTACTAGCATTGATACTACAACTATCAACCAGCATTACTACTATTATCACCACCATCTTACACTCATCATTACTACTGTTAACATCATCACTACTACTATAACCATCATTATTACTACTGTCACAAGTATTACCATCATGTATCCTACTGTCACCATCATCACTACTACTGCCTTCATCACCATTGCTATGATCTTCATCATCACAACTATTGTCATAATAACTACAACTTTTACCATCATAACTATTTTTTTGTTTTTTCTATGTGATTGAGGGTGGCAAAAGGCATACCTGCCTATAGCGAGTGCCTCCCCCATAGTTGAAAGAGTGACAGGGCCAAAATCAAGGGACGTTCGAGCCAAAATGCCTGGACACACAGAGTTTGAAGCAATTTAAGTCATAGGAAGCTGGAAAAACTTATTCTGGGAGAGAGTTCCAGAGCTCAGCTGTTGAGTAGAAGAAAGTTTGAGAGTAACGTTTCACTCTTGGGTTGGAGAGTTGCAAGACGGGTACCACGTGCCCTACGTAAAGGAGGTGGTATGCACTGGGATAGCTCTGAGGAACACTGATTATTATAGTAGCGATAGAATAGCGAGAGAGATGCAACATTGCGCCGGAGAGAGAGAGATTGCAGAGAGTTGGTGAGTGGACGGGAGTTAATGATACGAAAGGCCTTCCTTTCAACCTTGTCTAGGAGAGCGGTGTGAGAGGAACCTCCCCACACATGTGAACAATACTCAATACAAGGGCGCACTATGCCCCTGTACAGAGCAAGAAGCTGTGCAGGGGAAAAGAACCCCCTAAGGCGGTTGAGCACACCCAGCTTGTGGGAGGCTGCCTTAGCAAGACTGGTAATATGGTCCTTCCAAATGAGAGCAGAAGAAAAAGAGACACCAAGAATATTGAGAGAAGATGAAGTGTTGATTTTTGTATTGTTGAAGAATAAGGGATAGTCCGCTGGGAGATCCTGACGGGTAGATAGATGGAGAAATTGGGTTTTGGAAGCATTAAAGTTAACAAGGTTTTCTCTGCCCCAATTGGAAATAGTATTTAGATCAGAATTTAAGAGTTGTATGGCTTCATTACGTTTGTTGTTGAGGGATTGCTGGCTGAGGCGTTCTGAAAAAGTAATGGAGTAGTGTAAGGTTGAGTCATCTGCGTATGAATGGATGGGAATTAAGGTACAGTTAAGGAGATCATTTATAAAAATTAGAAAGAGAATAGGAGATAGGACAGAGCCCTGAGGAACACCAGAGTTTATAGGGTGAGGAAGTGAACAATGGCCGTCCACAACCGTGGCTATGGAATGGCCGGAAAGGAAATTAGAGACAAAGGCACAGATGGAGGGATAGAAACCGAAGGAGGGTAGTTTAGAAATTAAAGATTTATGCCAGACTCTATCGAAGGCTTTCGAATTTATGTCTAGTGCAATAGAAAAAGTCTCACCGAAGTCCCGAAAGGAGGATGACCAAGAGTTAGTAAGATATGAAAGAAGATCACCAGTAGAGCGACCGTTACTGGCGATCTGAGAGCAGATTATGAGAAGAGAAATGCTTAAGAAATTTGGAAGCAAGAATAGTTTCAAAAACTTTAGAAAGACAAGAAATGAGAGCAATTGGACGATAGTTGGAGGGTTGAGAGCGGTCACCCTTCTTTGGGACAGGTTGAATGTGAGCAAACTTCCAGCATGAAGGGAAGATGTTAGAGGATAGACAGAGACAAAAGAGTTTGCCTAGGCAGGGAGTCAGCACGGAAGCACAGTTTTTGAGAACAACAGGAGGAACACTACTCACCATGATCAGTAATACTCACACCATCGTCACTTCCATCAACACTACTGTCATTATTAACCAGCATGAAGGGAAGACATTAGAGGATAGACAGAGACGAAAGAGTTTGCCTTGGCAGGGAGTCAGCACGGAAGCACAGTTTTTGAGAACAACAGGAGGAACACTACTCACCATGATCACTAATACTCACACCATCGTCACTTCCATCAACACTACTGTCATTATTATCACTACAACTATAATTACTTGTCACCAACATCACTACTATTATGACCATCATCACTACTACTAGTACTGTCACCATCATATCTACTACTGTCACCATCATATCTACTACTGTCATCATAATCACTACTGTCAACATCATCAATACAACTATAACCATCATCACTACTATTATCACCATCATCACTACTATCATCATCAATCCCACTATTACTACCATCACTTCTAATGCCAACTAAACTAACTTAACCTAGCAAATGTGTAGCGAGATGTTTTCACCCCCAGAACGCCATCATTGCTGGGGGAGGGGGGGGGCGGTCTGGGAGGGAGGGGGGGTAAAACCATATTTTGGACCTAAAAGCATAACTATTGCATAAATTCAAAAACATTTTTTTTACTGACGTTCACATTCACGCAACAAATGTTTGTGTGAAATTTGGTGAAAATCCATCCAACAGTCTAGGAGGAGTTCCGAGACAGACGGACGACGATGACGACGACAGATTTTTTTTTCGTGTGGTACCCACTATACAGGGGGGCGATACCAAACTCTGCTTACGCAGAGTTGATAATAATTAAATACCATCCAAATAGTTCTATGCTGCCTACCAATATATGTTTTAACACCTTACGAGCGGCCTATGCGGTTTATTTATGTGTACCGCACAGCGGGGTGTTTTTAGCCAAAATAGGGCTGTTTACGTGATCATTTTCATGCCTAAATAAGACCCAGAACGTAAAACAAGTACCTATCCCTGAAAGGGCATAAACAGAGCTTTCGAATGACACCATAACGATCCTTGTATGATGGATAGTTTTCTTGCAATAACCGTGCAACGCGAGTGCAAAAAGCAGGTAATTCGGTACTTTCAGTACATAATTGAGTATGTAGCGAGTGAGAGAGGGAGGAGGGAGCTGAGATTTGTGTCAGTAGGTTCGCCGCGGTGGTCTGGAGCAGTCATACGCTCGCTAGTCTCCTGCCACCACTTGTCTCTCTCTCTCAGCCACATTACGTGCTGAAATTGCCACTCGAGTTATGTCGAGCGCCGCCACATAGTCCAGCTTTATTTAACTCGACTTATGTTGCTCGCCGCTAAATAAGGGTTAACTAATTTCCAGTCTTATATTATAATTTGAAAGGCCATGTAAAGGCACCAAGCCAAAGCTGAATCCGAATTGCACCGTGTTGTGGTATGCATAAGGGCACAATTTATTCAAACAAATAACTGAATGTTAATGTCACAGATCGAAAGATAAGCATGAATAGGATTTTAATTTGGCAACATATATATTTGAAGTAATTTTGCTGGTTGCTTTTGTCTCGATATATATGGAGTCCAATTTTTCAGACAGATATTCTGAGGTCCAAGAACCAAAGCCAGATGCTATTTTATTCTGCTTTGTTTCTCAAACGCAAAAATAGTGCGGTTTGTTTATACTATTTGTGGGTTTGAGCTCATGCAGCAAATTCTATTATAAATAATATTGGCAACTATTTTCTCTGGAACTAATTACCTCGAATATACAGTATATGCAGAGGCTTCTTAAGGCGGGGTCACTGGCTGCTTTTATCTTGTTCTCCTGTTCTCTCTTTCTCTGGCTTGTATCCATTCGGTCCCATACAGCCAACTGTTTTAGGACGTCTATCCCCATCCAGGTGTCGATTTCTTCCAGGCGGGCGATAGCCAGCCAGCATTGTATGGAGAAATCCGGCTTCGCCGGAGAATTTTTTTCTATCGAAAACTGTACAAATTTAGCTTGCTGTCAAAACAAATATATATATATGCTGGCTCGCTACCGCTCGCCAGGATAATATTGACACCTGTATGTGGGTAAACGTCTTAAAGCAATAGGCTAAATGGGGCCGAATGGATACAACCCAAAGAGAGAGGGAGAGAAAGAGAAAAACAAACGAGGTGGGCCCCCTTAATGCGTTGTTAAAGAACACATTTAGTATTTACGAGGTAGATCGTCAGCACATATAGATTCATGAGATTCAAATTGATCGATAACAGATATTTCTGATTAAATCTAAAGATCAACTAAATAGAGCAATAGATGGCCTAAACAAAACATATATTTAAGCATACGCTTAATTATTATGTTCCTTCCAACAACCAACCATACTCCTAAAATCGATTAATGAAATTTACAAACACATGTGGCAGTCCGTGGATTCGAACCCAGGATGCTCACACCGAAAATCAACACCTTATACATCGCACCACGAAGACAGTTAAAGGTTGGTGGACACTGCCTACGATTTATATGCAACTTCGAATCCTGCATTATCAATCTAAGCATGTACACACATCCCAACTGCAACTCACGTAGGCTATGCATATGTGAATGGAAAGAGCAATTAATGGGGCCTTAACCACTTAGGGTAGTCCTCTCGATAAATTACTCCTGAACCAATATCAATTATTATGTTCCTTCCAACAACCAACCATACTCCTAAAATCGATTAATGAAATTTACAAACACATGTGGCAGTCCGTGGATTCGAACCCAGGATGCTCACACCGAAAATCAACACCTTATACATCGCACCACGAAGACAGTTAAAGGTTGGTGGACACTGCCTATAGGTTTATAATGAGAAAATAAAATATTTTATATAACACTACGGTATTCTCTGTGCATTGTAGCAAGGAGATAATTTCCATTCCCAACAAATAACAAATTCTGTAGAGTCAACGATTTTCTTTAGTTTTGTTGGCGAGTAACACTTTCCTATGGCAAGAGATGAGAATAATAAAGTTGTCCAGATAGGATACGACAATAGAAAATACGTATTCCCTTTTTCAAGTCAGCGAAGCACGAGGGAGCCACGATAAAAGATGCAGGGTCCTTAATATTCTAGACAATAGTCCAAGAAAGGTCAGCCATGGACAAATGTGGACGTATACACAGAGATGCTGCTCTGAGGGGGAGAAGGCTCAATTGTCAAGAGGCCATATTTATATAACCAAATTATATCCTTCGTCACTAACAAACAGTAATAACTACTCCTTTATTTGAATATTTTAATTTCTATGACCTCATGTGAATATTTTGGAATATTATATATCACTTCTATGTCAACGAGGGAAATATAATATAACATAAGATGTGAATTTGTATTTACCTCTTGCATATTATGCACTTACAATATAACATAAGATGCACTTACAATATAACATAAGATGCACTTACAATAGTATGCACTTACAATATAACATAAAATGCACTTACAATATTATGCACTTACAATATAACATAAGATGCACTTACAATAGTATGCACTTACAATATAACATAAGATGCACTTACAATATCATGCACTTACAATATAACATAAAATGCACTTACAATATTATGCACTTACAATATAATATAAGATGCACTTACAATAGTATGCACTTACAATATAACATAAGATGCACTTACAATATTATGCACTTACAATATCATAAGATGCACTTACAATATTATGCACTTACAATATAACATAAGAAGCACTTACAATATTATGCACTTACAATATAACATAAGATGCACTTACAATATTATGCACTTACAATATTATGCACTTACAATATAACATACGATGCACTTACATTAGTATGCACTTACAATATAACATAAGATGCACTTACAATATTATGCACTTACAATATAACATAAAATGCACTTACAATAGTATGCACTTACAATATAACATAAGATGCACTTACAATATTATGCACTTACAATATAACATAAGATGCACTTACAATAGTATGCACTTACAATATAACATAAGATGCACTTACAATATTATGCACTTACAATATAACATAAGATGCACTTACAATATTATGCATTTACAATATAACATAAGATACACTTACAATATTATGCACTTACAATATAACATAAGATGTGAATTTGTATTTCCCTTTTGCATATTATGCACTTACAATATAACATAAGATGTGAATTTGTATTTCCCTCTTGCATATTATGCACTCACCAGTATGGATAGTGAGTGAACATGTGGTAGTACTGTTTCTCGTCATAAATGATGTACTGTACATACCTCGGCACTACAGCTGTACACATGCTCTTATAATTTGTATTTCCCTCTTGCATATTATGCACTCACCAGTATGGATAGTGAGTGAACATGTGGTAGTACTGTTTCACGTCATAAATGATGTACTGTACATACCTCGGCACTACAACTGCACACATTCTATTATAATTTGAACACCACCACCCTCGAAAATTAAATAGCTTTAGATAATGAAATTGTACAATCACGCTCAAAAGATCTGTTCTGCCTTCATACCTTCAACTTTGGCAAACAAAGAAAATTTACAACATTTATCCTGAAGAGGGATCTTTGGGGTGTTTTTGTACAGCTTAGCCCTCTGAAGATCGGTTTCTTCTGCCTAATATTATACGATTTTATATGCGAAAGTCCTCCAGAAATCTGAGGGGTAAAGTCGATCTCAATTTACCTTTTAACTCACGCAGATCCCTCCCTTACTTAATATTATCGTCTAGTAATAGCCAGAATAAAGTGTCAACATGCGTGATAATCCTCAAGGGGTTAACTACTACCACTTATAACTACAGCCATCTGTACCAGTGTTGTTACCGGTAATGTGTTCTGGACTGTGCACATAAGGTGTTTAGTGTCGCACATTCTTCCTTACCCACTCTAAACCACTGTTTGGTCACTTGATCCTCAGTGTTTTTGAGGACAAACAGCCTAGAGGGGTCACTAGACCTGTTGTTGCTTGATTTCCTTTGCACTTTGTACATACTTACCACAAGCAGTCTAGTAAGGAACAGTGGAATGTCGTTACTTATCTTTCTTATTTATCCCTTGAAGATTATGAAGCATTTTAACAGTTTATTTTGGTTATTAGTTGAATGGGTCCAGACGGTTCCAATCAACAATATTACTTCCATATATCCTTCCTATCTATCTATCTATTGCCTGACGCCGTGATATCCGAAGGGGTGGCCTCGAACGAACCGTCCCCATGCACCTCTGTCCCCAGTCAGTCGACGCCCCTCCTCCCAACCAGAACCGCCTTCATCCATATACTTCCTCACTCCATCCTTCCACCTCTCCTTCGGTGCACGTCTCCCTCTCTGTCCTTCCACCTCGCTCTCGTACACCCTTTTAGTCATTCTCTAGCTTTCCTTCCTACTCTGAATATAATCGTGTAATGAGAGCCAGAATAAACTGGCAAACATGCGTCGTAAACTTCAAGTGGTTATAATATATCTGTAACACGTCTATTCCTTACCTCTCATATCCAGCTCTTTACCATCTTCCCCTTGCTATATCTCTCCTTCACACCATGATATCTCTTCCCACTCTGTACACCCCCTCCCCTTTGTCTCTCTCCTTCACACCCTGATATTTATTCCCACTCTGTACACCCCCCTCCCCTTTGTCTCTCTCCTTCACACACTGATATATCTTCCCACTCTGTACACCCCCTCCCCTTTGTCTCTCTCCTTCACACCCTGATATTTCTTCCCACTCTGTACACCCCCCTCTCCTTTGTCTCTCTCCTTCACACCCTGATATCTCTCTCCACTCTGTATCCTCCTTCTACCACCCTTTGTCTCTCCTTCACACCCTGATACCTCTCTGCACTCTGTATCCTCCTTCTACCACCCTTTGTCTCTCACCTTCGCACCCTGATATCTCTCTTCATTCTGTATCCTCCTTCTACCACCCTTTGTCTCTCTCCTTCACACCCTAATATCTCTCTTCACTCTGTATCCTCCTTCTACCACCCTTTGTCTCTCTCCTTCACACCCTGATATCTCTCTTCACTCTGTATCCTCCTTCTACCACCCTTTGTCTCTCTCCTTCACACCCTGATATCTCTCTTCACTCTGTATTCTCCTTCTACCACCCTTTGTCTCTCTCCTTCACACCCTGATATCTCTCTTCACTCTGTATCCTCCTTCTACCACCCTTTGTCTCTCTCCTTCACACCCTGATATCTCTCTTCACTCTGTATCCTCCTTCTACCACCCTTTACTGGGTCAAATGACATGCATACCAGATCCAAAGAGTTGATGGAGAAATATCGCAAGATGATCCAGCACTACAAAAACAAGTCAAGGAATATCATCATCACAGGCATTCTCCCCAAGATCGACGCACCTGACAAATTATACGACAAGGCCTTCAGCACAAATAGCCGACTAAAATATTTGTGTCTGAAGGAAGAAGTTGAATTCATCAACCTCTGGGATAATTTCTATAACCAGCCTACTCTGTTCCGCAAGGATGGCACTCATATAAACCCTGTGGGTTCAGCACGCATGGGTCGTCTCCTACACGAAGCAGTCCGCAGCCATGGATAAAAAAACGCCATCAGAGAAGAAGCAGCAGTGACATAAATCATCCAACGCCAAGCAAAAAACAGAGGCAACTGAGGACCACCAGCGATAAGGACCGAAGACAGCGAGGACCGAGGACAGCCATGAACATACATGTAGATCCGACAAGAACCAACAATATTATTAAAGAGCATTCCGTGAGTTCTAAAATAACAAATTTAAAGGTTTTCTATGCAAACGCTCGTAGCATACGCAATACATTTTCAGATTTAGAGGAGCTAGTGTTTACAGAAAATTATGATGTGATTGGCATAACAGAATCTTGGCTCAATACAGAAGATAGAGACTTTTTAGCAGAGTATTCACTTCCCGGTTATGTAATGTTTGAGAAAAGCCGAATAAATCGAAATTGAGGTGGCATTTTACTTTATATCAAAGAAAGTCTTAACCATACCCTCTTGTCAAAACCTCAAATTGTGAACGTCGACACATCTTTTGTGCTAATAAAGAATAATGAAGGTACAAAAATAATACTTGCATTAATATACAGACTTCCAGCTCAATCAGTGCAAACTGACCGAGAAATTTACGAACAAATTGCAGATGTAAGTAACTCACAAGATACCGTAATTTTTGGCGACTTTAATTTACCTGTGACCAAGTTGGGCGATACTCTTACTTCACACTCCGGACATGACTTGTATACGAACTTGCAAGAGAGTTCGCTTTATCAATTTGTTCAAACACTGACCCGTGGTAATAACGTTCTTGACATTGTACTTGCAAGAAAAGAAGAATTAATAGAGAATTTGAATGTTGGTGATGAATTCAGTAACAGCGACCATCGTACGATAACTTTCACTTTAAACTTTACTAGTAACGAACCAAATAGTAGCATCGAAAAAGTCCCTAATTTCAAGAAAGCAAACTTTCATAAACTTAGAGCTATGTTTAAAGAAACAGACTGGAGCTTTTTAATTAACAATAACGACATAAATACATCTTGGAAGTTATTCGAAACCACTTACCGAAAAGCAGTGCAAGACTGCATACCATCGAAAATACGGCGTCCAGGCCATAATAATAATCCCAAATGGTGGAATAAAGATATTTCAAACTGCCTGCTTGCTAAAAAAATTGCTAAAGATTGATTAAAATCCTCACAAAATGACGAAGAACGGATGAAATTTGTAGAGCTACGACGCAAAGCCAAAAAGTTAATTAAGCAAAGTAAAAAGACCCTAGAGTTACATATTGCGAATAAAAGTAAAACAAACCCGAAAGAATTCTATAGTTATATCAGAAAGAAAAAAGTAGTTACTTCAACTGTTGGACCGATGAAAATGGAGAATACACCAAAGACGAAGTACAAATGGGTAATGCCCTCAATACCTTCTTTACATCAGTTTTTACAACAGAAGACCCCAGTGATATCCCTACACCATCGCCGATTCAGATTGATAATTCAGATGTTTTAAGCAATATCACCGTTACAGAGAGAGAAGTATTGAATTGTTTAGATAAACTCCAGGTAAATAAAACGCCTGGATCTGATACAATCTCGCCTAGAGTTCTAAAGGAAGCTAAGGATGAGCTCTCCAAACCACTGACATTACTATTCAATAAATCCTTGCAGTCTGGAACTATGCCTGATCAGTGGAAGGTAGCCAACGTAACACCGATATTCAAAAAAGGCAGCAAATCCCTACCCAGTAACTATCGTCCAATTAGCTTAACCTCAGTTGTATGTAAAATGCTAGAAACGGTCATAAGAGACAGACTCGTAAATCACTTAGAGGAAAATAACATACTTAAAGATACTCAACACGGCATTCGTAAAAAACGTTCCTGTTTAACAAACCTCTTAGACTTCTTCCACGATATCCTCAACCTCTATGATGAGAGTAAAGCTGTAGATATTATATACCTTGATTTTCAAAAGGACTTTGACAAAGTTCCCCACAAACGTTTACTGCTAAAACTAAAAGCGCATGGAATACAAGACGGTGTGTTGAAATGGATAGAAAATTGGCTCAGCGACAGAAAGCAAAGAGTAGTCATAAACGGTAAGGCATCTAAATGGACCAATGTAAGTAGCGGGGTACCCCAAGGATCGGTACTAGGACCAATTCTCTTTCTAATTTACATCAACGACATAGATGAGGGTCTCACCTGTACAATCTCAAAATTTGCTGACGATACAATAATTGCAAATAGCGTACTCTCAAAAGAACATGTTGACGATATGCAACACAATCTAGATAAATTGTCACATTGGGCCCAAATTTGGCAAATGAGTTTCAATGCGGATAAATGTAAAGTACTACATATCGGATACCTAAATGAGAAAGCAAACTATTCGATGAATGGCACTCAGCTTAAGAATGTAAACAGAGAAACCGATCTGGGAGTAACAATATCGAGTAATCTAAAACCGAGTCAACAATGTTCAGAAGTTGTTAAGAAGGCAAACAAAATAATTGGCTTTATAGGCAGGTCATTTGAGCATAAATCCAAAGACGTTATCCTAACCCTTTACAATTCCTTAGTCCGCCCTCTTCTGGAATACTGCGTTCAATGCTGGTGCCCTTATTACCAAAAAGACATAAACAAGCTAGAACGAGTTCAACGTAGAGTTACCAAAATGATACCAAGCCTAAAGAACAAACCATACGAAGAGCGTCTTAGAGAATTAAATATATTTCCTTTAACCCAGCGCAGATTAAGAGGTGACTTAATTCAAGTGTTCAAAATCATCAAAGCAATTGACAATATGAACTGTAGTAAGTACTTCACTATCGACCAATCTAATTACACGCGGGGAAACGGTTGCAAAATTATTGGTAAATCTTTTAACTAACACGAATCTAAGAATTTCTTCTTCAATCGAGTTGTCAACTTGTGGAATGTGCTTCCCCGAGACCTTATAGACTGCAGCACCGTTGATTCATTTAAGCTCCGCTAAGACAAGTATCTCGCATCAAACCCGCGACTGACTGCGTTTGTAAATGAATAACTTAATTTTATCCTCCCCTCAGTTACTAACCCATATGTCCCCTACTAACTTCCTAGTCCTGCCACGGACATTAGTTCCAGGGCAGTAGTTCCCTTTCCAATGTTCCCTTACTCACTCTAAACCACTGTTTGGACACTTGATCCTCAGTGGTTTGGAGGACAAGCAGCCTAGAAGGGTCACTAGACCTGTTGTTGCTTAATATCCTTTGTACTCCTTTGTACTCCTCTGTCTCTCTCCTTCACACCCTGATATCTCTCTTCACTCTGTATCCTCCTTCTACCACCCTTTGTCTCTCTCCTTCACACCCTGATATCTCTTCACTCTGTATCCTCCTTCTACCACCCTTTTTCTCTCTCCTTCACACCCTGATATCTCTCTTCACTCTGTATCCTCCTTCTACCACCCTTTTTCTCTCTCCTTCACACCCTGATATCTCTCTTCACTCTGTATCCTCCTTCTACCACCCTTTTTCTCTCTCCTTCACACCCTGATATCTCTCTTCACTCTGTATCCTCCTTCTACCACCCTTTGTTTCTCTCCTTCACACCCTGATATATCTCTTCACTCTGTATCCTCCTTCTACCACCCTTTACTGGTTCAAATGACATCATGCGCACCAGATCCAAAGAGTTGATGGAGAAATATCGCAAGATGATCCAGCACTACAAAAACAAGTCAAGGAATATCATCATCTCAGGCATACTCCCCAAGATCGACGCACCTGACAAATTCTACGACAGGGCCTTCAGCACAAATAGCTGACTAAAATATTTGTGTCTGAAGGAAGAAGTTGAATTCATCAACCTCTGTGATAATTTCTATAACCAGCCTACTCTGTTCCGCAAGGATGGCACTCATCTAAATCCTGTGGGTTCAGCACGCATGGGTCGTCTCCTACACGAAGCAGTCCGCAGCCATGGATAAAAAAACGCCATCCGAGAAGAAGCAGCAGTGACATAAATCATCCAACGCCAAGCAAAAAACAGAGGCAACCGAGGACCACCAGCGATAAGGACCGAAGACAGCGAGGACCGAGGACAGCCATGAACATACATGTAGATCCGACAAGAACCAACAATATTATTAAAGAGCGTTCCGAGTTCTAAAATAACAAATTTAAAGGTTTTCTATGCAAATGCTCGTAGCATACGCAATACATTTTCAGATTTAGAGGAGCTAGTGTTTACAGAAAATTATGATGTGATTGGCATAACAGAATCTTGGCTCAATACAGAAGATAGACTTTTTAGCAGAGTATTCACTTCCCGGTTATGTAATGTTTGAGAAAAGCCGAATAAATCGAAATGGAGGTGGCATTTTACTTTATATCAAAGAAAGTCTTAACCCTACCCTCTTGTCAAAACCTCAAATTGTGAACGTCGACACATCTTTTGTGCTAAAAAAGAATAATAAAGGTACAAAAATAATACTTGCGTTAATATACAGACCTCCAGCTCAATCAGTGCAAACTGACCGAGAAATTTACGAACAAATTGCAGATGTAAGTAACTCACAAGATACCTTAATTTTTGGCGACTTTAATTTACCTGTGACCAAGTGGGGCGATACTCTTACTTCACACTCCGGACATGACTTGTATACGAACTTGCAAGAGAGGTCGCTTTATCAATTTGTTTGAACACCGACCCGTGGTAGTAACGTTCTTGACATTGTACTTGCAACAAAAGAAGAATTAATAGAGAATTTGAATGTTGGTGATGAATACAGTAACAGCGACCATCGTACGATAACTTTCACTTTAAACTTTACTAGTAAGTAACCAAATAGTAGCATCGAAAAAGTCCCTAATTTCAAGAAAGCAAACTTTCATAAACTTAGAGCTATGCTTAAAGAAACTGACTGGAGCTTTTTAATTAACAATAACGACATAAATACATCTTGGAAGTTATTCGAAACCACATACCTAAAAGCAGTGCAAGACTGCATACCATCGAAAATACGGCGTCCAGGCCATAATAATAAGCCCAAATGGTGGAATAAAGATATTTCAAACTGCCTGCTTGCTAAAAAATTTGCTAATGATAGATTAAAATCCTCACAAAATGACGAAGAACGGGTGAAATTTGTAGAGCTACGACGCAAAGCCAAAAAGTTAATTAAGCAAAGTAAAAAGACCCTAGAGTTACATATTGCGAATAAAAGTAAAACAAACCCGAAAGAATTCTATAGTTTTATCAGAAAGAAAAAAGTAGTTACTTCAACTGTTGGACCGTTAGTCGATGAAAATGGAGAATACACCAAAGACGAAGTACAAATGAGTAATGCCCTCAATACCTTCTTTGCATCAGTTTTTACAACAGAAGACCTCAGTGATATCCCTACACCATCGCCGATTCAGATTGATAATTCAGATGTTCTAAGCAATATCACTGTTACAGAGAAAGAAGTATTGAATTGTTTAGATAAACTCAAGGTAAATAAAATGCCTGGACCTGATACAATCTCGCCTAGATTTCTAAAGGAAGCTAAGGATGAGCTCTCCAAACCCCTGACATTACTATTCAATAAATCCTTGCAGTCTGGAACTATGCCTGATCAGTGGAAGATAGCCAACGTAACACCGATATTCAAAAAAGGCAGCAAATCCCTACCCCGTAACTATCGTCCAATTAGCTTAACCTCAGTTGTATGTAAAATGCTAGAAACGGTCATAAGAGACAGACTCTTAACACACTTAGAGGAAAATAACATACTTAAAGATACTCAACAGGGCTTTCGTAAAGAACGTTCCTGTTTAACAAACCTCTTAGACTTCTTCCACGATATCTTCAACCTCTACGATAAGATTAAAGCTGCAGATATTATATACCTTGATTTTCAAAAGGCCTTTGACAAAGTTCCCCACAAACGTTTACTGCTAAAACTAAAAGCGCATGGAATACAAGACGGTGTGTTGAAATGGATAGAAAATTGGCTCAGCGACAGAAAGCAAAGAGTAGTCATAAACGGTAAGGCATCTAAATGGACCAATGTAAGTAGCGGGGTACCCCAGGGATCGGTACTAGGACCAATTCTCTTTCTAATTTACATCAACGACATAGATGAGGGTCTCACCTGTACATTCTCAAAATTTGCTGACGATACAAAAATTGTAATAGGGTACTCTCAAAAGAACATGTTGACGATATGCAACACAATCAAGATAAATTGTCACATTGGGCCCAAATTTGGCAAATGAGTTTCAATGCGGATAAATGTAAAGTACTACATATCAGATACCTAAATGAGAAAGCAAACTATTCGATGAATGGCACTCAGCTTAAGAATGTAAACAGAGAAACCGATCTGGGAGTAACAATATCGAGTAACCTAAAACCGAGTCAACAATGTTCAGAAGTTGTTAAGAAGGCAAACAAAATAATTGGCTTTATAGGCAGGTCATTTGAGCATAAATCCAAAGACGTTATCCTAACCCTTTACAATTCCTTAGTCCGCCCTCTTCTGGAATACTGCGTTCAATGCTGGTGCCCTTATTACCAAAAAGACATAAACAAGCTAGAACGAGTTCAACGTAGAGTTATCAAAATGATAACTAGCCTAAAGAACAAACCATACGAAGAGCGTCTTAGAGAATTAAATCTATTTCCTTTAACCCAGCGCAGATTAAGAGGTGACTTAATTCAAGTGTTCAAAATTATCAAAGGCATCGACAATGTGAACTGTAGTAAGTACTTCACTATCGACCAATCTAATTACACGCGGGGAAACGGTTGCAAAATTATTGGTAAATCTTTTAACTCACACGAATCTAAGAATTTCTTCTTCAATCGAGTTGTCAACTTGTGGAATGTGCTTCCCCGAGGCGTTATAGTCTGCAGCACCGTTGATTCATTTAAACTCCGCTTAGACAAATATCTCGCATCAAACCCGCGACTGACTGTGTTTGTAAATGAATAACTTTATTTTATCCTCGCCTCAGTTAGTAACCCATATGTCCCCTACTAACTTCCGAGTCCTGCCACGGACATTAGTTCCAGGGCAGTAGTTCCCTTTCCAATGTTCCCTTACTCACTCTAAACCACTGTTTGGACACTTGATCCTCAGTGTTTTGGAGGACAAGCAGCCTAGAAAGGTCACTAGACCTGTTGTTGCTTGATTTCCTTTGTACTCCTTTGTCTCTCTCCTTCACACCCTGATATCTCTCTTCACTCTGTATTCTCCTACCACCCTTTGTCTCTCTCCTTCACACCCTGATATCTCTCTTCACTCTGTATCCTCCTTCTACCACCCTTTGTCTTTCTCTTTCACACCCTGATATCTCTCTTCACTCTGTATCCTCCTTCTATCACCCTTTGTCTCTCTCCTTCACACCCTGATATCTCTCTTCACTCTATCCTCCTTCTATCACCCTTTGTCTCTCTCCTTCACACCCTGATATCTCTCTTCACTCTGTATCCTCCTTCTACCACCCTTTGTCTCTCTCCTTCACACCCTGATATCTCTCTTCACTCTGTATCCTCCTTCTACCACCCTTTGTCTCTCTCCTTCACACCCTGATATCTCTCTTCACTCTGTATCCTCCTTCTACCACCCTTTATCGCTCTCCTTCACACCCTGATATCTCTCTACACTCTGTATTTTTCTTCTACCACCCTTTGTCTCTCTCCTTCACACCCTGATATCTCTCTTGACTCTGTATCCTCCTTCTACCACCCTTTGTCTTTCTCCTTCACACCCTGATATCTCTCTTCACTCTGTATCCTCCTTCTACCACCCTTTGTCTCTCGTCTTCACACCCTGATATCTCTCTTCACTCTGTATCCTCCTTCTACCACACTTTGTCTCTCTCCTTCACACCCTGATATCTCTCTTCACTCTGTATCCTCCTTATACCACCCTTTGTCTCTCGTCTTCACACCCTGATATCTCTCTTCACTCTGTATCCTCCTTCTACCACCCTTTGTTTCTCTCCTTCACACCCTGATATATCTCTTCACTCTGTATCCTCCTTCTACCACCCTTTGTCTCTCTCCTTCACACCCTGATATCTCTCTACACTCTGTATCCTCCTTCTACCAACCTTTGTCTCTCTCCTTCACACCCTGATATCTCTCTTCACTCTGTCTCCTCCTTCACACCCTGATATCTCTCTTCACTCTGTATCCTCCTTCTACCACCCTTTGTCTCTCTCCTTCACACCCTGATATCTCTCTTCACTCTGTATCCTCCTTATACCACCCTTTGTCTCTCGTCTTCACACCCTGATATCTCTCTTCACTCTGTATCCTCCTTCTACCACCCTTTGTCTCTCTCCTTCACACCCTGATATCTCTCTTCACTCTGTATCCTCCTTCTACCACCCTTTGTCTCTCTCCTTCACACCCTGATATCTCTCTACACTCTGTATCCTCCTTCTACCAACCTTTGTCTCTCTCCTTCACACCCTGATATCTCTCTTCACTCTGTCTCCTCCTTCACACCCTGATATATCTCTTCACTCTGTATCGTCCTTCTACCACCCTTTGTCTCTCTCCTTTACACCCTGATATCTCTCTTCACTCTGTATCCTCCTTCTACCCTCTTTCTCTCTCTCTTATGCACACTAATGGCGGTATCACACGAGAGCTTTTAAAGTCAATATTCGATGGTCAACATTTTGCTGTCAACATTCATGGAATATTTTGCACAGGCATCGGACACTAGCTTGATGGTAGATGTATTTAGATGCCAGAAATATTATAAATGTAGACCTAATAAGCTGCCAGACCAGTGTTGAGGACAAATGTTGAAGGAAAAAGCGCTCGTGTGATACCGGCTTAATTAACATTGCTTCCCACTCTGTATCCTCCTCCTTTTCTGAACTCACCCCCTTTCATCTGCTTCCTCCACCTTCTACCTTTCCACCTTACCTTTACCCTTCCTCCTCCACCATCATCTCAACATGCTCATTCTTCCTCCCATACCCTTCCTCCCTCCTATCAACCTTCCTATCCTCACCCCACCCCCTGCCCCCTCACCCCCCAACCAACATAGTCACTATTTAGCTGCTATTACCCGAGCGCTTTTTCCGGCAGTTGTAGACGAGCGAGTTTTTCTAGCAGTATTTCGGGGCTCTTTTGCATTGGAATCGGAGCCTAGACTGAAGTAAGATTATGTTAGGTGGATGAATTTTTACACAACTTACATTTCGAAGCTGCCAGACTCTAATTGTTCGAAAACATTAACGAAATATGCACACGTGTGACACGTTACCGCCATATGTACAAATGGTCAGCAATTGGTACTGTTGGATACTGAAAAAGTTGACTTATTTATGCACTACAGTTCATCAAAAACATTGCTTTTGTAAAGGGTAGCTAATGTTAGACACATATGTAATAGACCGATAACTATATAACAATTTACGGATAACTCTATTAATTTATGTAAATAGTTGAATTGGGCAAAGCCGTTCACCCGAGCTCCTGTGTGGCAACCTTTGACTGGCAACTTTATGCTGGCAGAATTTTCGGAATATATCATACTTCATTTCATGATTTTACAGTAAATACAGTTTCATAGATAACGATTGTTTTTGTTTTTTAAAATTTGATCCAGAGCTACCACATCATTTGAGTTTCCCAAAAAAAAGAAAACAAAAAATTTCTGAACGATGAGATCGTGTGCTTCCGACTTTGTGATGACCCAGTGAAAATACTTTAGAGGGTACTACTCGCTTTTTCTAGACCCCCTTCTTCCTCATGTTTAGCATATTAGTCTTGAGATTTTAAGACGTTCGTTCCGTTAGTTTGGTGATTATGAGCCCTTTCTCCTCATTTTTTGTTTTCAATATTAACACTTTTCGTGCCCTTTAGGTGTAGATTTTTTTCCTTGCGAGTGATAGCGAGCCTGTAATTTTAGAAGGAACCGGCCTTCGACCGGGCCATTTTTCTACCGAACAATGTACAAATTTATCTTGTTATGGGGTCTAGAGGGTGTTTTTCCAAGCTTGATGGAGGTCTAGCGAAGATACTCAAATATATATTAATAAATAAATATATAAACCAAAAACCCAGCACTAACCCCTTAAATACTAGTAGTCAGGTGGCTTAGGACCTGATTTGAGAAGGATGGGGACATGCCGGACAAAAGCACCACATTTTTTCCACATACTCTCTATCACCATAGCTTTCAATTTTTGGTGGGAGCCACTTCATCAAGATGGCGGATGGCGGCCATCTTGGATTTCCAAGATGGCCGCTATGTCAAATCTGTAAGTGCCAATATCTCGGCTTCCAAGCCACTTAAAAGGTCAATCATGATGTCAAAATATACATTTACTGGGTCAAGGAATGCATTAAAGCCGTTGAGAATATCACTAGGTGACTATGTGTCACTAGATCAAATCAATATGTTCATTCTGGCAATGTATCCAAATAATTTTCTACTAGGTTCTCAAGCGGCTGGATGATGGGCTCGTGAATGAATGTGTGCGGTCACTGATCACTGTCTTATGGTACGTGTACTGATCTCTGCCTACTGATTCCACAGGTGAGGACTGTGTTAACTACAGACTCGTCAATCATATTTTGTGTGTCCAGCATTAGTAGCTCGGGTGTATCATCTAGGAAGGGATTGCTCATCCTATTGATGGTGTGCACCAGAGCTACTGCTTTCTTATTTAATGTCTTCTGTGTAGACATTCCTTCCTCATGGTGTTGTTTATTGCCTTCTTCTGAAATATACTCCTGCTCAAACTCTTTTAGGGTCGTGCTTGTTCAGGCACTGCGATCATCCACTTCTTGAATGCTGAGGGATTCTCTGTGAGTCCCACTGCACCCTCAGAACGCTTCACCAGATCGTTGTTCTGCACATGAGCCTGCATGGTCCATCAGTATGCTTAATAATAATAATAATAATAATAATAAAGTAGACGTGCCGTTTTACCCAAAATCAAAACGGCATACCCAACTCTGCGATGGGTTACCATTATTACAACCGCCACAATCATCACGACTACTGTCATCATCACCATTACTATGATCATCATCACTACTACAATTACAATCATCACTACTACTCTCACCATCATCACTACTACTGTCACCATTGTCACAACCATCTTAATCACTACTATCATCATTGATACTACAACTATCAACCATCATTACTAATATCATCACCACCATCTTACAATCATCATTACTGCTGTTAACATCATCACTACTACTATAACCATCATCATTACTACTGTCACAAATATTACCATAATTTATTCTACTGTCACCATCATCACTACTACTGCCATCATCACCATTACTATGAACTCATCTCCACAACTATCGTCATCATCACTACAAATTTCACCATCCTCACTACTACTCACCATCATCACTAATACTCACACCATCGTCACTACCATCAACACTACTGTCATTATTATCACTACAACTATCATCATTACTTGTCACCATCATCACTACTATTATGACCATCATTACTACTACTGTCACCATCATATCTACTACTGTCATCATCATCACTACTGTCATCATCATCAATACAACTACAACCATCATCACTACAATTATCACCATTATCACTACTATCACCATAAATCCAAATATTACTACCATCACTTCTAATGCCAACTAAACTAAGTTAACCTAGCAAATAGCAAGATGTTTTCGCTCCCAGAACGCCATCATTGCTGGGGGGGGGGGTTTCTGGGAGGGTTGGGGGGGGGGGGGGGTCAAAACCATATTTTGGACCTAAAATCATAACTATTGCATACATTCATAACATCTTTTTTGACTGACTTTTGCATTCACGCAACAAATGTTCATGTGAAATTTGGTGAAAATCCCTCCAACGGTCTAGGAGGAGTTCCGAGACAGACGGACGCCGACGACGACGACGACGACGACGACGACGACGACGACAACGACGACGACGACGACAGACATTTGTTTCGTGTGGTACCCACTATACGGGGGGCGATACCAAACTCTGCTTATGCAGAGTTGATTATACAGTAGTAATTAATATGTGAAAACAAAATCTGTAAGACTGATATATAAATATATATATATATACATGTGTGTGTGTGTGTGTGTGTGTGTGTGTGTACGTGTGAATTTTAGGTATCAGCTATTTCTATAGATATTTCTACAGTTTGCGTACGACTGTTAATCAGTCTATCTATCTATCTATCTATCTATATGCTCAGGCCCAATCCCCATTTTGGGGGTAGCCGACTCAAGACAGAGCAAGAACAGGGAAAACACAAAAACAACATAAAACAACAAATAAACACAGATAAAAAGCACAAACTCACACACATCCAGGTCACCCAGGAGAAGACCCAGAGACAAGGGTCACCAAGATCGCTCCAGCACTCCCCCGGCCCCATACCACCCGGAGAGGTTCCAATCTCGGCAGGCAGACATGCAGCGGAGCCAAAGCCACCAGCCCTCCCACCACACTTCCAGGCGCACCCTTCATATTAATCGTCTCCCCGGGCCAGGCGCCTGATGGACTATTATCTAGTCCAACTTGCGCCCGACCCCTTACTCCAAATGACCACGTGTTCACTCAACTATTCACAAGCATTCTCCATTCACTCCTGTCCACCACCACTTCCCTTGCCTGATCCAGTCATTCCTCTATCATCCAAAGCCTTTCTTACACAGTCTCTCCATCTCAATGGGGGTCTTCCTGCCCTTCTATCTCCCCTTGTACCTGACTCACATATTCTCTTTGTAAGCCTTTCATCTCCCATTCGTTCAACATGACCATACCAGCTCAGCACCCTTCTGTCCACTCTGGCTGACAAATGTTCCTGCTGCCCCACTCTCCTACCTTATCTCTTCATTCCTCAATCTGTCTCTACGAGTAACTCCACACATACTCCTCAAGCAGCTCATCTCCATCACATCCAGCCCTCTTTTCTCCTTTTTCTTCAGAGCCCATGTCTCAGCCCCATACATCACTGTTGGCACAACAATTCCTTGATACATTGCACTTTTTACTTTCACTCCGAGATTTCTCGTCTTCCACATACTTCCCATTGCTCCGAAAACCTTCCTTCCTTCACACACTCTCTGTTTTCAGTCTATAGCTCTTAGCATCCATGAATTTTAATGTAATGCTATATTTTAGGTATTAATTTAGTTTCGCTTTTTGTTATGGACCAAAACCTGTATATTATGAATTGTAATGTAAATTGTGTTGTGGTCAATAAGCTATATATCTCTCAATTTATTAATGCAACTCTATAAACTTTGTTAAATTCTATTCACCAAACATTTTCGGCCATATGCTGAAACATATTATATTTAAACATTACCTAATTAACTACAATTACTAAATTCAAACCAGGTATAATATTTCCAAATAATGGAAAACAATAGAAAGTACACACACAGATGAGAAATACACATAGTTTTTATATTAAGTAATATATATACCAATAAGTTGAAATAAATGGATCGGGTATCTAAAATACCGACCCGTAAAAACCGAAAACAAATAGGTAAGACAACTAGACGCCGGATTAAAACGTAATGGCATCAGTATAATACCGTTTGAATTAATGATGCTGAACCTAATCCACGTTAGGCCTTTATTGCCGGCAGCACAGCACCTTAACATGGTTATCACGTGCAGGGATAAAGGTTGGAAGCGAAAACAAAATCCTCTGTATTTTAGTCTACATGGAGTTTGGCCGGTAACAAACATTATGGACACTGTTAGGATGTGTTAACACCCCTTCTCCCCTCTATATACTCTTCAGAAAAATAGGAAAAGTAGAATGTAAATACGAGGTGCCGTTGGATAGGCTTATCCCTCAATACCTTCACCTGACCTGGTTACCATGGTAGTGTTATATTATGATCTTGGTCTTCGGAAACTATGTTGGAAGGATATTATACCTACACTTCAGTCACTTTGGTTTTCGTTTTCTTACATGATATATAATTACACAGTTGTGAACAATTTAAATGTTACTTGGTATCTATCCCACAATCAATTTGTCCTTCATCCTATGAATTAGATTGCTTTAAATTTCGTGTGCCCAGGCATTTTGACCCCAATGTACCTTGAATTTGGCTCTGTCATCCTTTTGGCTTTGGGAGAGACACTCGTTACAGTCCTTTTGTCTCCTTCATACACATTTGTTTTTTTTAGTTTAGTTGGCTTTGATAAGGTTTCATTTAACCGCTTCTGCTTTATATATAGTCCATTTTATTAAGTACATCTATATATACATATAGTTTGAAATCAATTAGAGATAGAAAAGTTTAGCAAATTTGCAATTGCTATATAGTTTATTCCATATTAATAGATTATCGTGTTTAAGACTGTACTTTGTTATTATATTCCGTAAATCAAACAATGAAGTTACAACTAACGTGTCAATTTACGGTACATAAGCTCAAGTTCATGCACATGCATGTTCTAAACGGTCATGGTCAAGGATTATGATCGACGATCAATAAACAAAAATATAATATAAATAAAGTAGACGTGCCGTTTTGCCCAAAATCAAAACGGCATACCCAACTCTGCGATGGGTTACCATCATCACTACTAATACCATCATCACTACTACTTCCTTCATAACTACAACCGCCACAAACATCACGACTACTGTCATCATCACCATTACTATGATCATCATAACTACTACAATTACAATCATCACTAATACTGTCACCATTGTAACAAACAATCTTAATCACTACTAGCATTGATACTACAACTATCAACCATCATTACTACTATTATCACCACCATCTTACACTCATCATTACTACTGTTAACATCATCACTACTACTATAACCATCATTATTACTACTGTCACAAGTATTACCATCATGTATCCTACCGTCACCATCATCACTACTACTGCCATCATCACCATTGCTATGATCTTCATCATCACAACTATTGTCATAATAACTACAACTTTTACCATCATAACTACTTTTTTTTTGTTTTTTGTGATTGAGGGAGACAAAAGGCATACCTGCCTATAGCGAGTGCCTCCCCCATAGTTGAATGAGTGACAGGGCCAAAGTCAAGGGACGTTCGAGCCAAAATGCCTGGACACTCGGAGTTTGAAGCAATATAAGTCATAGGAAGCGGGAAAAACTGATTCTGGGAGAGAGTTCCAGAGCTCAGCTGTTGAGTAGAAGAAAGTTTGAGAGTAACGTTTCACTCTTGGGTTGGAGAGTTGCACAGAGTAGGGGTGGGATTGAGTTGCAAGACGGGTACCACGTGCCCTACGTAAAGGAGGTGGTATGCACTGGGATAGCTCTGAGGAACACTGATTATTATAGTAGCGAGAGAGATGCAACATTGCGGTGGAGAGAGAGAGATTGCAGAGAGTTGGTGAGTGGACGAGAGTTAATGATACGAAAGGCCTTCCTTTCAAACTTGTCTAGGAGACCGGTGTGAGAGGAACCTCCCCACACATGTGAACAATACTCAATACAAGGGCGCACTATGCCCCTGTATAGAGCAAGAAGCTGTGCAGGGGAAAAGAACCCCCTAAGGCGGTTGAGCACACCCAGCTTCTGGGAGGCTGCCTTAGCAAGACTGGTAATATGGTCCTTCCAAATGAGAGCAGAAGAAAAAGAGACACCAAGAATATTGAGAGAAGATGAAGGGTTGATTTTTGTATTGTTGAAGAATAAGGGATAGTCCGCTGGGAGATCCTGGCGGGTAGATAGACGGAGAAATTGGGTTTTGGAAGCATTAAAGTTAACAAGGTTTTCTCTGCCCCAATTGGAAATAGTATTTAGATCAGAATTTAAGAGTTGTATGGCTTCATTACGTTTGTCGTTGAGGGATTGCTGGCTGGGGCGTTCTGAAAAAGTAATGGAGTAGTGTAAGGTTGAGTCATCTGCGTATGAATGAATGGGAATTAAGGTACAGTTAAGGAGATCATTTATAAAAATTAGAAAGAGAATAGGAGATAGGACAGAGCCCTGAGGAACACCTGAGTTTATAGGGTGAGGAAGTGAACAATGGCCGTCCACAACCGCGGCTATGGAACGGCCGGAAAGGAAATTAGAGACAAAGGCACAGATGGAGGGATAGAAACCGAAGGAGGGTAGTTTAGAAATTAAAGATTTATGCCAGACTCTATCGAAGGCTTTCGATATGTCTAGTGCAATAGAAAAAGTCTCACCGAAGTCCCGAAAGGAGGATGACCAAGAGTTAGTAAGATATGAAAGAAGATCACCAGTAGAGCGACCCTTAAGGAAGCCATACTGGCGATCTGAGAGCAGATTATGAGAAGAGAAATGCTTAAGAAATTTGGAAGCAAGAATAGTTTCAAAAACTTTAGAAATACTAGAAATGAGAGCAATGGGACGATAGTTGGAGGGTTGAGAGCGGTCACCCTTCTTTGGGACAGGTTGAATGTGAGCAAACTTCCAGCATGAAAGGAAGACGTTAGAGGATAGACAGAGACGAAAGAGTTTGCCTAGGCAGGGAGTCAGCACGGAAGCACAGTTTTTGAGAACAACAGGAGGAACACTATACTCACCATGATCACTAATACTCACATCATCGTCACTTCCATCAACACTACTGTCATTATTATCACTACAACTATAATTACTTGTCACCAACATCACCACTATTATGACCATCATCACTACTACTAGTACTGTCACCATCATATCTACTACTGTCACCATCATATCTACTACTGTCATCATAATCACTACTGTCAACATCATCAATACAACTATAACCATCATCACTACTATTATCACCATCATCACTACTATCATCATCAATCCCACTATTACTACCATCACTTCTAATGCCAACTAAACTAACTTAACCTAGCAAATGTGTAGCGAGATGTTTTCGCCCCCAGAACGCCATCATTGCTGGGGGAGGGGGGGGGGGGGGGGGGGGTCTCGGAGGGGGGGGGGTCTAGGAGGGAGGGGGGTAAAACCATATTTTGGACCTAAAATCATAACTATTGTATAAATTCAAAAAATCTTTTTTGACTGACGTTCACATTCACGCAACAAATGTTTGTGTGAAATTTGGTGAAAATCCGTCCAACAGTCTAGGAGGAGTTCCGAGACAGACGGACGACGACGACGAGGACGACGACGACGACAGATTTTTTTTTTGTGTGGTACCCACTATACGGGGGGCGATACCAAACTCTGCTTACGCAGAGTTGATAATAATCAAATACCATCCAAATAGTTCTATGCTGCCTACCAATATATGTTTTAACTAATTTCCAGTCTTATATTATAATTTGAAAGGCCATGTAAAGGCACCAGGCCAAAGCTGAATCCGAATTGCACCGTGTTGTGGTATGCATAAGGGGACAATTTATTCAAACAAATAACTGAATGTTAATGTCACAGATCGAAAGATAAGCATGAATAGGATTTTAATTTGGCAACATATATATTTGAAGTAATTTTGCTGGTTGCTTTTGTCTCGATATATATGGAGTCCAATTTTTCAGACAGATATTCTGAGGTCCAAGAACCAAAGCCAGATGCCATTTTATTCTGCTTTGTTTCTCAAACGCAAAAATAGTGCGGTTTGTTTATACTATTTGTGGGTTTGAGCTCATGCAGCAAATTCTATTATAAATAATATTGGCAAATATTTTCTCTGGAACTAATTACCTCGAATATACAGTATATGCAGAGGCTTCTTAAGGCGGGGTCACTGGCTGCTTTTATCTTGTTCTCCTGTTCTCTCTTTCTCTGGCTTGTATCCATTCGGTCCCATACAGCCAACTGTTTTAGGACGTTTATCCCCATCCAGGTGTCGATTTCTTCCCGGTGAGCGATAGCCAGCCAGCATTGTATGGAGAAATCCGGCTTCGCCGGAGATTTTTTTTCTGTCGAAAACTGTACAAATTTAGCTTGCTGTCAAAACAAATATATATATATGCTGGCTCGCTACCGCTCACCAGGATAATATTGACAACTGGATGTGGGTAAACGTCTTAAAGCAATAGGCTAAATGGGGCCGAATGGATACAACCCAAAGAGAGAGGGAGAGAAAGAGAAAAAAAAAGCGAGGTGGGCCCCCTTAATGCGTTGTTAAAGAACACATTTAGTATTTACGAGGTAGATCGTCAGCACATACAGATTCATAAGATTCAAATTGATCGATAACAGATATTTCTGATTAAATCTAAAGATCAACTAAATAGAGCAATAGATGGCCTAAACAAAACATATATATAAGCATACCCATTAATAGGTTTATAAGGAGAACACAAATATTGTATATAACACTACGGTATTCTCTGTGCATTGTAGCAAGGAGATCAATTCCATTCCCAACAAATAACAAATTCTGTAGAGTCAACGTTTTTCTTTAGTTTTGTTGGCGAGTAGCACTTTCCTATGGCAAGAGATGAGAATAATAAAGTTGTCCAGATAGGATACGACAATAGAAAATACGTATTCCCTTTTTCAAGTCAGCGAAGCACGAGGGAGCCACGATAAAAGATGCAGGGTCCTTAATATTCTAGACAATAGTCCAAGAAAGGTCAGCCATGGACAAATGTGGACGTATACACAGAGATGCTGCTCTGAGGCGGAGAAGGCTCAGTTGTCAAGAGGCCATATTTATATAACCAAATTATATCCTTCGTCACTAACAAACAGTAATAACTACTCCTTTATTTGAATATTTTAATTTCTATGACCTCATTTGAATATTTTGGAATATTATATATCACTTCTATGTCAACGAGGGAAATACAATATAACATAAGATGTGAATTTGTATTTCCCTCTTGCATATTATGCACTTACAATATAACATAAGATGCACTTACAATATTATGCACTTACAATATAACATAAGATGCACTTACAATATTATGCACTTACAATATAACATAAGATGCACTTACAATATTATGCACTTACAATATAACATAAGATGCACTTACAATAGTATGCACTTACAATATAACATAAGATGCACTTACAATATTATGCACTTACAATATAACATAAGATGCACTTACAATATTATGCACTTACAATATAACATAAGATGCACTTACAATATTATGCACTTACAATATAACATAAGATGCACTTACAATATTATGCACTTACAATATAACATAAGATTCACTTACAATATTATGCACTTACAATATAACATAAGATGCACTTACAATATTATGCACTTACAATATAACATAAGATGCACTTACAATAGTATGCACTCACAATATAACATAAGATGCACTTACAATATTATGCACTTACAATATAACATAAGATGCACTTACAATATTATGCACTTACAATATAACATAAGATGTGAATTTGTATTTCCCTTTTGCATATTATGCACTTACAATATAACATAAGATGCACTTAAAATATTATGCACTTACAATATAACTTATATATAAAAAAAAAAAAAAACTAAGATGTGAATTTGTATTTCCCTCTTGCATATTATGCACTCACCAGTATGGATAGTGAGTGAACATGTGGTAGTACTGTTTCTCGTCATAAATGATGTACTGTACATACCTCGGCACTACAACTGCACACATTCTATTATAATTTGAATACCACCACCCTCGAAAATTAAATAGCTTTAGAAAATGAAATTGTACAATCACGCTCAAAAGTTCTGTTCTGCCTTCATACCTTCAACTTTGGCAAACAAAGAAAATGTACAACATTTATCCTGAAGAGGGATCTTTGGGGTGTTTTTGTACAGCTTAGCCCTCTGAAGATCGGTTTCTTCATCCTATTAAGATTAATATCCAGTATTCGAGGTTGGATAATAAGTCGTAGGCGTGTGCATAAACCTTTAACCGTCCTGGTGGTGTAATGGTTAAGGTGGCAAAAATATGTGTGTGATAACCCGGGTTCGAATCCCGGTGGATCATATATACTTTAATTAATTTCATTGGGGGTGGGGTGGTGAGATTAATAAAAATAATATTATTAGTAGGTTTAGGGATATTTCTTCGAGAGGCCGGTCTATATGATCTGTGCCCCATGAATATTCTTTCCTCTCACTTAAACAGTAGGCTACCATAGTGCGGTTGGGAATATGAACATGATTAGATTAATATCCAGTATTCGAGAATGGATAATAAGTCGTAGGCGTGTGCATAAACCTTTAACCGTCCTGGTGGTGTAATGGTTAAGGTGGCAAAAATATGTGTGTGATAACCCGGGTTCGAATACCGGTGGATCATATATACTTTAATTAATTTCATTGGGGGTGTGGTGGTGAGATTAATAAAAATAATATTATACGATTATATATGCGAAAGTCCTCCAGAAATCTGAGGGGTAAAGTCGATCTCAATTTACCTTTTAACTCACGCAGATCCCTCCCTTACTTAATAATATCGTCTAGTAATAGCCAGAATAAAGTGTCAACATGCGTGATAATCCTCAAGGGGTTAACTACTACCACTTATAACTACAGCCATCTGTACCAGTGTTGTTACCGGTAATGTGTTCTGGACTGTGCACATAAGGTGTTTAGTGTCGCACATTCTTCCTTACCCACTCTAAACCACTGTTTGGTCACTTGATCCTCAGTGTTTTTGAGGACAAACAGCCTAGAGGGGTCACTAGAACTGTTGTTGCTTGATTTCCTTTGCACTTTGTTCATACTTACCACAAGCAGTCTAGTAAGGAACAGTGGAATGTCGTTACTTATCTTTCTTATTTATCCCTTGAAGATTATGAAGCATTTTAACAGTTTATTTTGGTTATTAGTTGAATGGGTCCAGACGGTTCCAATCAACAATTTTACTTCCATATATCCTTCCTATCTATCTATCTATTGCCTGACGCCGTGATATCCGAAGGGGTGGCCTCGAACGAACCGTCCCCATGCACCTCTGTCCCCAGTCAGTCGACGCCCCTCCTCCCAACCAGCACCGCCTTCATCCATAATCTTCCTCACTCCATCCTTCCACCTCTCCTTCGGTGCACCTCTCCCTCTCTGTCCTTCCACCTCGCTCTCGTACATCCTCTTAGTCATTCTCTAGCTTTCCTTCCTACTCTGAATATAATCGTGTAATGAGAGCCAGAATAAACTGGCAAACATGCGTCGTAAACTTCAAGTGGTTATAATATATCTGTAACCCGTCTATTCCTTACCTCTCATATCCAGCTCTTTACCATCTTCCCCTTGCTATATCTCTCCTTCACACCATGATATCTCTTTCCACTCCGTACACCCCCTCCCCTTTGTCTCTCTCCTTCACACCCTGATATTTATTCCCACTCTGTACACCCCCCCCCTTTTGTCTCTCTCCTTCACACCCTGATATATCTTCCCACTCTGTACACCCCCTCCCCTTTGTCTCTCTCCTTCACACCCTGATATTTATTCCCACTCTGTACACCCCCCTTTGTCTCTCTCCTTCACACCCTGATATTTATTCACACTCTTTACACCCGCCTCCCCTTTGTCTCTCTCCTTCACACCCTGATATCTCTCTCCACTCTGTATCCTCCTTCTACCACCCTTTGTCTCTCTCCTTCACACCCTGATATCTCTCTTCACTCTGTATCCTCCTTCTACCACCCTTTGTCTCTCTCCTTCACACCCTGATATCTCTCTTCACTCTGTATACTCCTTCTACCACCCTTTGTCTCTCTCCTTCACACCCTGATATCTGTCTTCACTCTGTATCCTCCTTCTACCACCCTTTGTCTCTCTCCTTCACACCCTGATATCTCTCTTCACTCTGTATCCTCCTTCTACAACCCTTTTTCTCTCTCCTTCACACCCTGATATCTCTCTTCACTCTGTATCCTCCTTCTACCACCCTTTGTTTCTCTCCTTCACACCCTGATAGCTCTCTTCACTCTGTATCCTCCTTCTACCACCCTTTACTGGTTCAAATGACATCATGCGCACCAGATCCAAAGAGTTGATGGAGAAATATCGCAAGATGATCCAGCACTACAAAAACAAGTCAAGGAATATCATCATCTCAAGCATACTCTCCAAGATCGACGCACCTGACAAATTCTACGACAAGGCCTTCAGCACAAATAGCCGACTAAAATATTTGTGTCTGAAGGAAGAAGTTGAATTCATCAACCTCTGGGATAATTTCTATAACCAGCCTACTCTGTTCCGCAAGGATGGCACTCATCTAAACCCTGTAGGTTCAGCACGCATGGGTCGTCTCCTACAAGAAGCAGTCCGGAGCCATGGATCAAAAAACGCCATCCGAGAAGAAGCAGCAGTGACATAAATCATCCAACGACAAGCAAAAAACAGAGGCAACCGAGGACCACCAGCGATAAGGACCAAAGACAGCGAGGACCGAGGACAGCCATGAACATACATGTAGATCCGACAAGAACCAACAATATTATTAAAGAGCGTTCTGTGAGTTCTAAAATAACAAATTTAAAGGTTTTCTATGCAAACGCTCGTAGCATACGCAATAAATTTTCAGATTTAGAGGAGCTAGTGTTTACAGAAAATTATGATGTGATTGGCATAACAGAATCTTGGCTCAATACTGTCACAAATATTACCATAATTTATTCTACTCTCACCATCATCACTACTACTGCCATCATCACCATTACTATGAACTCATCTCCACAACTATCGTCATCATCACTACAAATTTCACCATCCTCACTACTACTCACCATCATCACTAATACTCACACCATCGTCACTACCATCAACACTACTGTCATTATTATCACTACAACTATCATCATTAATTGTCACCATCATCACTACTATTATGACCATCATTACTACTACTGTCACCATCATATCTACTACTATCATCATCATCACTACTGTCATCATCATCAATACAACTACAACCATCACCACTACAATTATCACCATTATCACTACTATCACCATAAATCCAAATATTACTACCATCACTTCTAATGCCAACTAAACTAACTTAACCTAGCAAATGCATAGCGAGATGTTTTCGCTCCCAGGACGAATGCGTTCTTCGTGTGAGCCCCTTTGGGGCTCATACACTAAGAATGCCATTATTGCTGGGTGGGGGGGGGGGGGGGGGGGGGTTATGGGAGGTGGGGGCTGGGGGGGGGAGGTCAAAACCATATTTTGGACCTAAAATCATAACTATTGCATACATTCAAAAAATCTTTTTTGACTGACGTTTGCATTCACGCAACAAATGTTTGTGTGAAATTTGGTGAAAATCCGTCCAACAGTCTAGGAGGAGTTCCGAGACAGACGGACGACGACGACAACGACGACGAATACGACGACGACAGACTTTTTTTCGTGTGGTACCCACTATACGGGGGGGCGATACCAAACTCTGCTTACACAGAGTTGATAATAATAATATTTATTCAGTTAGCAATTTACAGAGTTGGTACCACATAGTATGTTACAAATATGACATGTACCAGCCTTGCATAATTCCAACTAAGGATAGCCCAATAAGGCCGTTAGGCGTATTTCCATTGGGGTCCTTGTGGGATTAGGTTAGCTGGGGAAATGGGGGGTTATGGGAGGTGGGGGCTGGGGGGGGGGGGGTCAAAACCATATTTTGGACCTAAAATCATAACTATTGCATACATTCAAAACATCTTTTTTGACTGACGTTTGCATTCACTCAACAAATGTTCGTGTGAAATTTGGTGAAAATCCGTCCAACAGTCTAGGAGGAGTTCCGAGACAGACGGACGACGACGACAACGACGACGAATACGACGACGACAGACTTTTGTTTGTGTGGTACCCACTATACGGGGGGGCGATACCAAAATCTGCTTACGCAGAGTTGATAATAATAATATTTATTCAGTTAGCAATTTACAGAGTTGGTACCACATAGTATGTTACAAATATGACATGTACCAGCCTTGTATAATTCCAACTAAGGATAGCCCAATAAGGCCGTTAGGCGTATTTCCATTGGGGTCCTTGTGGGATTAGGTTAGCTGGGGAAATGGGGAGGATAAAGAAATAGATACTTTAGAGAAAGTATTTCTAGGGGGTTATTTTAAGATACCTTTCATCCTATAGTAAATATCAGTAATCCGTAATCAGTAATCATTTCAGTTTGGTTTGTCTATCTCTTATGTGTTATTTAGTAGTAGACATAAGCTTGGTGTTCCCTTCTCGCAGCTGTCCGGTTGTGTTCCTTCAGGCTACGTCTGAAGGAATACAGTGTTCTCTTTTCACGGACTGACTGGGGTAGGTCGTTCCAATCTTTGATGGCAGCGAGTAAGAATGTTTGCTTACCCTGTCCTTGGATTCTCGGGACCTTAAAATTAAACATCCTGTTTCTTGTATTATGTCCACTCCTCTCATTTGCTTTAACAAAATCATTCTTTAGATACTCTGGAGCTCTGTCATAGAAAATTTTGAAGGCATTAGTGAGCCTGATTTCTTTGGCCCTGTCAGAGACATTGAGCATACCTAGTGACTGAAGTTGTTCCTGGCCAACATGTGATCTGGGTCCTAGGTTCAGCATGAACCTAATCTGTTTGTGGTGTTGGGAACAATCCAATGACCATGTTCTTCAAATTCTTTGTGAATGGATGTTAGCAAGCTTTCCATGTCGCAGATGTGGACCAGAATCCATCTGGTATAGTTCTGGTGATCAAGGGCAAAGAACCATGGGACAAGAGCCTTCAATGACTTCACACAGAGGGGAAAATCCTGTTCTCTGTGGGCCTGCACAAAACTCAGACCCAGAATTTCCATGTTGAGGATGGTATGCCAGTACTGGAATGTTGGACTCTTGATGATCATATCTTGTCTTCAAGCTTCTTTGGTCTTCTCTTCATGTGGTACCTCCGTCACCATGTCCAAGAAGGCATCCTGCTGTAGTTTGGCCAATGCTAGAGTGCTCACTTGGTGAGCATGTCTTGTCCTAGCGAGGTGGGATGCTTTGAGGAAGGAGTCGGCTGTGCCAGAAGATGCAATACAGGCCTCAGTCAGTGAAGTGGTACATCCAGAGGCCTCCAAGTAGTCCACACATGTCTTCCACATTGCCATTTCAATATGGAGACCACCAAACAAGACTACACACTTATCCTCACCATGTCTTTAAGGCAAGTTCCACTGAACAAATTTGGACAGTGCATATAGTGGTGCATCCACAACCATTACTGGGATCTGTCCAGGATTCATAAGCTGTGTTACTTTTTGCGCTGTACATCCATCCCATGCTTGATCATGGAAGCTGTAGCAGTCTTCTCATAGAAAGGTGGCAACAGCTGTGTGAGAGCAGGCTGTACATCATCTGATACATCTTGTAAAGATACATGGTAGGGTGAACAGGCCACTATGTCTCCCACAATGTCTTCCTTTTCGATCAGCTTGAGTGAATGCTCGAGCCAACATTTTTCTTTCATATGTGCTCTACCCAGGTGTCCTTCGAAAGCGTTAATCAGATTGAGAGTCTTGGGAACAGCCACATTGACCTTTTTCAGTACAACTGCTGGCACAGTGGAGAAGTTGTCAGGCAACCGATAATTCTTCTTTGTTTCTGGTGAATGCATGCCTATTCCATCCTGGAAGTGTCCCTCATTGGACTTGGAGGGGAACTGAAAGAGGCTGATGCCTGTGCCATGGAATGACCCTTTAGCTGTAGTACTTGATGGGTTATGATCAAGGATGTCTAGGGCACTCAAGGTAAAGAGCCCTTTACATAGCTGGGCAGGACACACAACACCATTCTTTGCAATGTTCTCACAGATGTCAGTAGCCAGCCGATTCTCCAATTTCATAGCTTACACTGAGGCCCAACTCATACAGCTGTGCAATCAATTTCTTTGACCTAGTCTGCGTGTGCACACTCAGTCCCATGTAAAGGGGCAAGGGTGGTTCGTGCTCCAATGAATGTCGAGATTTGTCAGTTGGGGCCCTCTTCTTACAGTTAAACAAGATTGTCTGTAAGACTGTGAGTCAGCAGAGCTCTCGTTCTTCAGGTCGACTCCGACCAGCAACATGGTTACCAGGGTCTTGAGATTGGTAGGAACAGAGTTCTGCTGACATTCAGAGGGAAATGAGGCATTAAGTTTGAACCCATTGGAGTTGAATATATCACCCCGCTCAATTTTGGCAGCATTAGCACCAAATCAGTGCATCCTCTGCATAGTCACACTTCAAAGCTTGCTACAGCTTTTCCTGTATTCCCTGTTCAAAAACAAGTATCATATTCTTTTCATCGCTCTGCTCCTGGGAGTAGGGAAAGTACTTCAGGACTTGTTCCTTGAAGCCCACTTTGTTGATTTCCTTACGGATACTAAGATCGAGCAGGCGGTTTTCATACAGTTCACGCAGGGATGAAAACTTGTAGTAGAATTGGCCACCTTCCACACAATTGTCTACATGGGTGATGAGCTCTATAAAGGCTCTGGCTTGGATTTTCTTCTCTTGTCTCTGACTGTCAGATGAGTCTTGTTGTTGTCTCAATAGCGAAGGATGTCGATATTAGAGTCCAGCTGAGAAAAGCCAGGTAATACTTTGACCCTCAGCGACTTGGTTGACATTATGTTACCTTTCTACATGGTGATCTGCCGCTTAAGAGCCCAGTTGAAAATTGTGTTGACAATATTGCCAGAATGAACCAAATAATTCAATACTGGCACAAATAATCAATAGTGGTATTCTTAACGGCTTTAATGCATTCCTTGACCCAGCAAATGTATATTTTGACACTAAGATTGACCTTTTAAGTGGCTTGGAAGCCGAGATATTGGCACTTATAGATTTGACAGGGTGGCCATCTTGGAAATCCAAGATGGCCGCCATCTGCCATCTTGATGAAGTGGCTCCCACCAAAAATTGAAAGCTATGGTGATAGAGAGTATGTGGAAAAAATGTTGTGCTTTTGTCCGGCATGTCCCCATAATTTTGCTAAGCTGCCTGACTATAGTGTGTGTCTGACGATCACAAGGGAAACAGTTACAGAGAACTTTATATCTTTGTTCACTACCCTGGAAGTCTTTTTTGCGAACTCGACCAACTGCCATAACTGTTTGTTTAATAAAATGATCTCCGAACGCTTAAATAGTCCTGATATATACATGTATACTTTGTTTATCTTTATGTTTAAGGGGATAGTGCTTGTTGTTTGGTCAATATATTTATTAATGAATATTATATATATTAGTTTTCTCGCTACACCTCCATCAAGCTTAACAAACAAAAAAACACCGCCTAGACCCCCTTTCAAGATAAATGTATACCTTTTTCGGTAGAAAAGTCCCGGCTGAAGGCCGATTGCTTCTAAAATTACAGGATCGCTATCGCTCGCCAGGAAAAAATCGACATGGCAAGAAAGGTCTTAATATTGACAAAGAAATAGGGCGAAAGGTCTCAAAACTGCCAAACTAACGGAAATAACGTCTTAAAATCTCAACACTAATATGCTAAACATGAGGGAGGAAGGGGTCCAGAAAAAGTCTGGACCATTTTCTTAACCCTTTGAATACGATTGCTTTGGTTTTCCTCTTCTTCTGGCTATCATTCGAATATTGACTTTTGAAAGGACCTGGGGAAATCAAGGCGTTCGTTGAGTGTTAACTTCCTCTAATTATGAGCTAGACATCTTTCGTAAACAGGATAAAATCATACAATTTTAACCTTAGTAGGATGGCGGGTGGATGGGACTCGTTAGCCTTGGTCGGCTGTCTCCCCTAGATGGATATCTAGGGGAGACAGCCTTATACTCGTCAGCCTTGGTCGGCAACCTGTCTAGGGGAGTAAACCTGATGCAAATCCGTACTGCTTACCTAAGGGTAAGGCAGGTTAGTGGATGGACTAGCTGAATACCATTGTACATAAATAGTGCTAACAAGATACCCAGTGGGCCTCGGAGTTAGACGGATCCTAAATTGAGTGGTCAATCCTTTAAGTCTAGTAAACTGGCTCGGTTTGTCCCTCTTACAGGGAATAGGTCCGCTTGGGGGCATTTTGTGTATAGCCAAGCTCATTAAGGGGAGTAAGGCGTCCGACAATAGATAGATATATAGATAGAATAAGATTATAATGACTCTTTAGTACACGATGGGGCTAAACGGTCTGTGGCCAATTAGAAACTTTGATAACAATGATATGCCTATATCAATATAGTTTCATAATCATATCAAAACAATAATTATCATACATTTTATTATGTTCTGGTTGTAAAGGAAACTATTTTACCAGACTTCAATCAAAAGTTTTGAAATAAATATAACCTTGTAAATTCCACACGCAATTCCTAAGCTCAATTAAATATAAAAAATAATAGCCAAAATACAACATGGCGTTATCGAATATAAATACTTAATGAAAACTCATCAGCCAGGTTATGAATTAATTAATTAGAGGAATAGGTCAGGGTTAGCTAATTATAGCTTCCTGCTATAGTCCGCTCATTCTAAGTTGGGCAGAAATCGTAACCCACCACTTCTCATAACTCAAAAAGGACTAGAGTAATCGAGCTAATATTTCTACCAAATAGGAAGACTTGGCTAGGGAATATGTGTATACATTGACAGCTCATTTGCTCTAGCCCTTTTTGAGATACAGAGGTTAGAGGTTACGATTTCTGCCCAACCTTGAATGAACAGACTATAGTAGAGTAGAGGGTCAGCGAGTGTTGATTGTGCAACCAAGCTTCCAAATGTCATGGCAAATAACTTGTATTAGCCATGCTGCTGACAAATATAACTTGTATTAGCCATGCTGCTGACAAATATAAAGCAAAATAAGCAAAATAGATACTATGGAAATCAAGATTCAAAGTATGGTAACTATTATAAGGGTAATACATAAGATCTGATTCATTTGAAAGTGTATTGTCTCAGTGCAATGGTATATAATATTATAAAACTTACAGGTGCGATCAATGTTTCATATATCTCTTAAAAGATTGTGTTCCACATTTGAAAGGTTGAATTTGGCATCTTACAGTATCAGTCCCCTAGAAAAGGTATCTAAAGTAGAACTATTGTAATTCCTATAAATACAGTATAATATAATATATATTATAGTGTAGCTTATGCCAATATACAATACAGAGTTTCCCAAATATGTTTGCTTACCATTAGGATATGATTATATGGATGATTATAAACACAACAAGTTTTATAACAAACGTTCTAAATCTCAATCGTTACTATGATATTGATTGTTGACATAGTGTCCTCCCCAGCGATCCTGTATTGGACTCCTACCTGTCACGTGCTTTCCAACATGTCCAGTGTGACCTACAATGCCTCTAATCAATATGCAAATTACGAGGTTATAGTATTTTCTATTTATTTCAAGGAGACCCCTTGGTGCAGTTCCCTCCACGTTCACGGACTTGCATTTGTTCACTCAAGTTAGTTCATCCAGTCTCTCCAGATGCCCAAGCCATCACTGATACCTGTTTATACCTAATTGTTTCCTCAGCTAGATATCCTATCTAGCAGTTTGGCCCTACACAACCGCCTCCCCATTTTAATCTCGTTAAGGTCCATTCTGTTGATATCATACACTTGACAGGTCACGTTTCCAAGGCTTATATCATTGCGCTTCTAATACATGAAGCATATAACTTTCCCTTCAAGGGGAGTCTTCCCAAGACGCATCTAATTCTGGTGATAGTGGCGGTCTTGGCCCCACCTCCGGCAGAGATAGTATCTCCCAACTAGTAAAACCTGTCCACCATCTCCAGCAACGCATTGCCAAAGTTCACACTCTCGAGCCGGTCATTCAACATGAGCTGACCTATGCATACTATACATACATTTTTTTTCACTTCTTAACCAACAGAAGTCCCTATATTTTAGTACATCACTTCTTTCCAGGGTTTACCCTGCAGCGGCAGATTATACACTAAAGTGAATTCACACCCACCCTTTGCTGCATACTGCACATCGGTATACACCACTTTTTCTATGTTTCCAAGCCCCAATCTACTATGTAAAACTTTAGTTATATTTATTTTAATCCTTTACCTGCCATGCTTTCTCTCCATCTTCTGAACTTGGCTGTGGAATTCTGCACATTATCTGCAATAAGTACTAAGTCATTTGAGAATAGCAGTTTCCAGGAGAGCCCAGTTCTAAAATTTCCAGACCCTGCCTCTAGAACCATAACAAAGAGCAAAGGGCTTAACACTGAACCCTGGTGGACCCATATGCGAACTATAAAATCCTCACTCAGCACACCTATCACCCTCACTGCCGTTTGTGAATCCTTGTACATCATATTGTGAATTCTCGTACATCTTCTTTATCACACGCACCTGCCACTCCGCTAGGCCACGTTGGGAATACATCACTGTAGAATACACACTCAGACACATTCTATAGCCTTACTCTTTCTATAAAACTTGATGAATGAAATCAACAAATATATCTTCATCTTTAAGAAACTGGGTGATATTGAAGTTACTTTCACACGTTGCACATTAACACACAGTTTCTTAGTTTTAATTTGATATATGATGCACAACGCTTCTCCAATAAACTTAATTTCTTCAATACGGATTTACTCCAACATAATTCGATTTTCGTTACCATTAGGGATTTGTTTCTAAATCAATAGATAAGACTACATTGTGTTATGGAACTTTAAATGTTGTTCCTGTTCGGTCTCTGTCTCGAGTCGGCCACCCCAAGCTATGGGGTATGTGCTTGAGTATATACATACATACATACATACATTCATGTATACATACATACATATGACTTTTTCTATTGCACTAGACATATCGAAAGCCTTCGATAGAGTCTGGCATAAATCTTTAATTTCTAAACTACCCTCCTTCGGTTTCTATCCCTCCATCTGTGCCTTTGTCTCTAATTTCCTTTCCGGCCGTTCCATAGCCGCGGTAGTGGACGGCCATTGTTCACTTCCTCACTCTATAAACTCCGGTGTTCCTCAGGGCTCTGTCCTATCTCCTATTCTCTTTCTAATTTTTATAAATGATCTCCTTAACTGTACCTTAATTCCCATCCATTCATACGCAGACGACTCAACCTTACACTACTCCATTACTTTTTCAGAACGCCCCAGCCAGCAATCCCTCAACGACAAACGTAATGCAGCCATACAACTCTTAAATTCTGATCTAAATACTATTTCCAATTGGGGCAGAGAAAACCTTGTTAACTTTAATGCTTCCAAAACCCAATTTCTCCATCTATCTACCCGTCAGGATCTCCCAGCGGACTATCCCTTATTCTTCAACAATACAAAACTCAACCCTTCATCTTCTCTCAATATTCTTGGTGTCTCTTTTTCTTCTGCTCTCAGTTGGAAGGACCATATTACCAGTCTTGCTAAGGCAGCCTCCCAGAAGCTGGGTGTGCTCAACCGCCTTAGGGGTTCCTTTCCCCTGCACAGCTTCTTGCTCTGTACAGGGGCATAGTGCGCCCTTGTATTGAGTATTGTTCACATGTGTGGGGAGGTTCCTCTCACACCGCTCTCCTAGACAAGGTTGAAAGGAAGGCCTTTCGTATCATTAACTCCCAGCCACTCACCAACTCTCTGCAATCTCTCTCTCTCCGCCGCAATGTTGCATCTCTCTCGCTATTCTATCGCTACTATAATAATCAGTGTTCCTCAGAGCTATCCCAGTGCATACCACCTCCTTTACGTAGGGCACGTGGTACCCGTCTTGCAACTCAATCCCACCCCTACTCTGTGCAACTCTCCAACCCAAGAGTGAAATGTTACTCTCAAACTTTCTTCTACTCAACAGCTGAGCTCTGGAACTCTCTCCCAGAATCAGTTTTTCCCGCTTCCTATGACTTAAATTGCTTCAAACTCCGTGTGTCCAGGCATTTTGGCTCGAGCGTCCCTTGATTTTGGCCCTGTCACTCTTTCAACTATGGGGGAGGCACTCGCTATAGGCAGTTATGCCTTTTGCCTCCCTCAATCACATAGACAAAAAAAAAACAAAAAAACATGCTACTCCATTATTCGTGTGGCACATTGTTTTTTGTTTATACTAAAATATACAGTATTCTCAAGCTCAGTAGAAGTTTCTAAAATCAAGGATTGATAAACACGGCCCAATGAGTAATGTGCGATGGATGAACATACCAAGAACGCCCAACTCATTCACATTCAAAATTCGTGTCTTACCTCAGTTATTCAAACTTTGCTTATCTCTCAAGTAACAACATAAAATCAATTAAGAATGTGTTCAAACACAACATGAAAAATTCAATTTTATTAAATATTTGTTCACTTTAGTTCTTCACTTTAGTTTCCACATTTGGGAATAAGTTGTGTACATGACTGAACCATGAAAACTCTTTACAACAGAACAGATGGATTAATTCAACTTTGCAGTATCATTGTTACAGCTTTAACTGATGAAATGAGTTATACTTTGTTGCAGCATGCCGTTTGTTTTTCATTAGCAGTCAAATGTGTGTGTGTGTGTGTGTGTGTGTGTGTTAATTTTATAAATAAATAATTCAAATTTATAATGAAAGTTCGAAAGAATATTGGACTGTAATTCAAGAGCTCACTGGCATGAGTGGATGGTGGTGAGTAGTTGATAATTACCAACTAGAACTTGATTTAATTAATGATAGCATAATGCATAAATTCGCAAAATCTCGGTGTGAGTATCCTAGGTTCGACTCCTTGGAGTGCCACATGTATTTGTTGATTTCATTAATTGAGATTAGAAGTAAAGTTGGTTGGTGAAAACAAAAATATTAATTCATGAAAAACAGCAAGTACAAACTGCTATCGTTTAAGATTGTGTGTACATTGTAAACAAACGTTCCTGATGGTAGACTAATACTAGCCATGGAAAATACAATTATATATCCTTCTAAACAAAATAATAATAATAACAATTTGGGACATTTTTGAATTATTGCAATGCTCCTTCAAAAAATATGTCATTTAATATAACCTCTTTCATGAACAGCTTTTTTAGATGTGGTGATTTCTTTCTTAAATGAAATGTAGGAATAACCATGGAAACAGACTCCGGGCCAGATTACGCTAATCTGTGTCTTCAGTATTATGAATTTAATTATATGCATGATAACACTCGGACAAATACGGGACATGCAAGAAAATAGGCAAATGTTCATGATACATTGACGATAAATTTGTTTTCAAGAATGGCAACGTATTTGATAACATTAAAATGGACATCTACCCTGAATAACTTATCATAAAATAATATATTTTCCTAGTAAAGCTTCATTCCTTGATATTCAAATAGATGTCACAAATAACACGTTTGTAACAAAGCTATGTGACACACGAACAAACTTCCACTTTCATATAGTTAATTTTCCTTATCTTTTGCGTAATAATCCCTCAAAGACAAAGCGCTGATGTTTTTACTTCCCACCTAATATGGTAGTGTCTTAGTCTGTTATCTATGAAGTTTTTCTGAAGACATTTAAGGCACCTGTGAAACAAATATTGAAACAAGGATACAAAGCATACCTATCAAACAATAGTATAACAAATTATTTATCAGATATTTAATGTATAATATACAGAGAGATAATATAATAACATACATATTTGATGTAGGTTAACGCATGCCCAAATTTTGAAATAACTACCCAACTATACAAATCGGCGATGGGTTGATCCTATCAGAATGGGAGTCGAGCGAGCCCTGCTTGCCAGACCTCGGTCTCTCTTTAACTCATATATTTTTCAATTTCTATACTTATTTACGTAACCAAATTTTATCTACTCGATGTGTTATAGCAAAGTGTGATTCCCCCGATGTATTGCCGTGCGATATTTCCCATAGTACTATATTACTTTTTACTCCTATAATACTTTTTTATCAGCGGTCAAACACATTTCACCAGGTACAGTATTTTGGAGATTCACGGTTCGCCATAGTTGCAATAGAAAACCGGTTATGGCAGGTGGCTATGGCCTGAAGACTTCCATCCACATCTCTATTTTACCTTTGCATGTGTGTTTGTCTACATCTTTATATTCTTCAAAACATTAATGTACTTTATCTCATATTTGTCCTACTCTCGTCTCTTTTCACATGCGTATGCGTGTGCGTGTGTATATGTATATCAATGTTTGTCAACTATGTGTGTGTATTTATATATTTCCGTGTGTGCACCTCCTTACGATGGAGCCTAGAGGCCTAAACATGCAGTGCCCGTTCGTGAGATAGTGTGTATGTGTGTGTGTGTGTGTGTATGTGTAAAAGTCTACACATGTATTGTTCTTTCCGTGTTGGTCTGTGTGGGTGTGTTGGTGGATGCGGGTTGGTATAACGTTAATACTACAATAATTGTGCTACACTACAGTTTTCGTGTTATTATATTCCCTCCGCCCGACACACACACACGATAACACACAAGGAAGACCTTGCTTTGATGTTTAAACCAGTATAAGTATTATTAAGAGAACCATTTGATATTTTAAATTTGTTGTTGTTACTACATCAGTAATTGCTTGATTGTAATGATAGCTAATTGATGATCTTGCCCCTGTAGTCTATTAGATAATGGTGAATATAATTTACTCACTTCTATTCCTGTGACCTATGGTGTAGTAAGTTTGTTTCATTAGTTGACGTTCTCTATTGCATGTGTATCGTTTGGTAGCGTACCATGAATATCTGCCTTGAAATATACACAGTTAATATTTGGTAAGGTAAAAACTCGTGTTTCGTCAGTATTTACAGGAGCACTGGCACACCAGACCCCATATCTTCAGTCTGTGTGTCGAAATGATTCGACATTAGGCTGAGCGATCAAGGGACTAGGGTTCTCGAAAAAAGGGCTCCAGTCCTGACGGCATTCTTGACTTACTTTAACTAATTAACTGAGCGATCCTAGAGTTAGATCCTCACATCATACATAATTATAAGAACATTCGACCAGGGATGCTTTAATTAGTGTATTTTTTCCACATTCTGAATTATATATATATATATATATATATATATATATATATATATATATATATACATAATTATCGTACTCAAAGGAGTATTGTATAGTGTCACTATTTAATAATGTCTTATGTTATTTAACAAAGTAAGGACTTGATATAAAGCGGATAACTTTAATAATTTTCCGATTACATCTCACGTGATCAGTATATATGTACGGAAATATGAGTCTGAAATACGATATCTGCAAGCTTCGCGACTGAAAGCAATGAATGATTGGACATCAAATCCTGTTGTTTCTGTTGTAATTCAACTACACATTTGGTTTTAAAAAACTACTCACTAGTTGAGTAAAACCTTCTAGTGCTAGAAAGCGTGAACTATATGTTAACCTTCTAGTGCTAGAAAGCGTGAACTATATGTTAACCTTCTAGTGCTAGAAAGCGTGAACTATATGTTAACCTTCTAGTGCTAGAAAGCGTGAACTATATGTTAACCTTCTAGTACTAGAAAGCGTGAACTATATGTTAACCTTCTAGTGCTAGAAAGCGTGAACTATATGTTAACCTTCTAGTGCTAGAAAGCGTGAACTATATGTTAACCTTCTAGTGCTAGAAAGCGTGAACTATATGTTAACCTTCTAGTGCTAGAAAGCGTGAACTATATGTTAACCTTCTAGTGCTAGAAAGCGTGAACTATATGTTAACCTTCTAGTGCTAGAAAGCGTGAACTATATGTTAACCTTCTAGTGCTAGAAAGCGTGAACTATATGTTAACCTTCTAGTGCTAGAAAGCGTGAACTATATGTTAACCTTCTAGTGCTAGAAAGCGTGAACTATATGTTAACCTTCTAGTGCTAGAAAGCGTGAACTATATGTTAACCTTCTAGTGCTAGAAAGCGTGAACTATATGTTAACCTTCTAGTGCTAGAAAGCGTGAACTATAATTATGTTTGGCCAGTATAATGAATTTAAGTATTATTAGTTGTAAATTATACTGGTTTATCTCTATATACCACTAACATCTCAGTACCAAGTTGACTGAAGGTGAAATACTGTTTGTTTTATCGACAGTCACTTTCGGGTTTGGTCCTCATTTTATGTGAGGTAACAAATATGCTTCTAGAACTAATGCAATGATTACTACCATGCAGAATTAGCTAACAATACAGTATAATTACTTTTAGTAGAACAATAATGTCTAGTGTGAGCCAACATTAAAATAAGTCAAGGTAGTGTTAACCCAAGAATGGCGAGCATCCTCAAAAGCCTTTCAAAACATCCCATTGGCACTTAAAACAAAGCAATATGTGATTAAGTGAGATAATTCCCCTCCATCCCTTCTATCACTCCTCCACATGTGTCCAAACCCCCCCTTCCCTCCCCCCCCCCTCAATTCACCTATTTTTCCTCTTATTCCTTCTTTTATTGGGTAATTTTTGGCGCGAATTTCCCGCCCGCAGTTTCAGGGTCACTGGGGAGGCACTTCGAGATCCTAGCAACAGAGAGACTTCTCTTGCAAGACGGCAGTATTGATCGGGAAGTGAAAGAGGGTGTACGTCGCGCCAGTGCTCCCCTTCTGAAACGATCGGTCGGCAATAATACGTCTTTTTCACCCCACAAATACTATTCCCACTTGTTTTATTGCTGTTACATGTTAATATCTTCATATTAAACATAAAATAGGTGCATATGAATAAGTAATAACAATATTTATGGTAACATGACTATTTTTGTCGGGAATTAATCAAAACATCTTCGCCTGGTGGGACGTTTCAAATACCATAGTTACGCGCTTCCCAGGTTAAGCCACTCGACTGAGACAATATATGCCTAACTTCATGTAATCGTCTAGAATATATGGTACTTGTGGCAGTTTTAAACATATTTCCTTTTACTCTGAGTTAAATTATCTTATCTGAGATCCCTGAAAACTAGATAGGCTAAACTAGCATTCCTGAATGGTTTACACTAAGCACAGCTGGTTCAAGAGATATCCTGGTTAAGTGCCCCATCAATCACCCCTTCCATTTGTGTAATCATTAGCCTATCATATTGCAGTTGGGTATATGTACAGTACATGCTTAGATTAATATCCAGTATTCGAGAATGGGTAATATATTGTAGGCTTGTGCACAAACCTTTAACTGTCATGATAGCGAAATGGTTAGTGCGCTGAATTTCGGTATGAGTATCCTAGGTTCGAATCCTTGGAATGCCACATGTATTCGTTAGTTTAATTGATTTTGTTAATTACGTTATGTTAAGTTATTTGTTGGGTTGGTGATAATATGAATGCATCAGACAACTTGAGCACTTTTATAACGACTGCTAGAACCTCTTCCTAGTAGTTGGTACAAAATCATTGTAAACAGAAGAAACCAGAGATGCAGTTTAATAATGGGGTGATATCATGGAATATCTTTGAACCAAGGGTATATTACTGTTTGCAATCATATTCTTGGGAGTGTATTGTTTGTAAAAGTTAAGGGCAATTCCTAGGATAGTTTTATGCAACACCGTTCACTCATTATATACCGGTACCCATTATCTCTCAAATGTCTGTTTATTTGCTTTGGCTTATTAAATTGATGTACTGTACAGTACATATGGAATAGGTTAGAGTAAATGAGTCTGGTATAAGTCAGACCAGACTAATATGATTAACATTTTTTATCATATGTATATGTTCACCTGTTGCATGGTTAAGTTTGTGTTTACAGCTATATTCTGTCCGGAATCTTCGATTTGTCAAGCACTCTTTCATAATAATAAATGCACTGAACTATCCAACTTATGCTCTTCCCAAGCTTTCTGTCATCTAGCCAAAAACCTATCCAACAATTTTTCTTTCTCGTCTTTCCCTCTCCTTTTATTACTCTGCTGGCACAACCATCACTTCTTCCTCTGACAAAGCTGAACTCTTCGCTCAAACTTTCGCTAGAAATTTCACCTTGGATGATTCTGGTGCTATTCCTCCCTCTCCACTTCCCTCTCTCCTACTCAATTATGCTTAATATCCAAATCTCATCTAAAGATGTACTTTCTACCCTCTCTGGGCTTAATTCTGAGAAGGCGTACGTTCAGGACATGTTCCTCCTGTTGTACTAAAAAACTGTGCTTCCGTGCTGACTCCCTGCCCAGGCAAACTCTTTCGTCTCTGTCTCTCCTGTAACATCTTCCCTTCTTGCTGGAAGTTTGCTCTCATTCAACCTGTCCCAAAGCAGGGTGACCACTCTCAACCCTCCAACTATGGTCCAATTGCTCTCATCTCTTGCATCTCTAAACAAAATTAAACTATTCTTGCTTCCAAATTTCTTAAGCATTTATCTTCTCATAATCTACTCTCAGATCGCCAGTATGGCTTCCTTAAGGGTCGCTCTACTGGTGATCTTCTTGCATATCTTACTAATTCTTGGTCATCCTCCTTTCGGGACTTCGGTGAGACCTATTCTATTGCATTAGACATATCAAAGTCCTTCAATAGAGTCTGGCACAAATCTTTAATTTCTAAACTACCCTCCTTCGGTTTCTATCCCTCCATCTGTGCCATTATCTCTAATTTCCTTTCTGGCCGTTCCATAGCTGCGGTTGAGGATGGCCATTGCTCACTTCCTCATCTTATCAACTCCGGTGTTCCTCAGGGCTCTGTCCTGTCTCCCATTCTCTTTCTAATTTTCATAAATGATCTTCTCAATTGTACCTCCAGTCCCATCCATTCATACGCAGACGACTCTTACTTTACACTACTCAATTAGTTTTTCAGAATGCCCCAGCCAGCAATCCCCCAAAAACATATGCAATGAAGCCATAGAACACTTATCTTCTGATCTAACTACTATTTCCAATTGGGGCAGAGAAAACCTTGTTGCCTTTAATGCTTCCAAAACTCAATTTCTCCATGTTTCTATCCGTCCGGAACTCCCAGAGGACTTTCCCTTGTTCTTCAACAATACAAAAATCAATCCTTCATCTTCTCTCAATAATATTGGTGTCTCTTTTTCTTCTGCTCTCACTTGGAAGGATTATATTACCAGTCTTGCTAAGGCAGCCTCCCAGAAGCTGGGTGTGCTCAACCGCCTCAAGGGATTCTTTATCCGTGCACAGTTTCTTGCTCTGTACAGGGGCACAGTGTGTCCTTGTATTGAGTATTGTTCACATGTATGGGGAGGTTCCTCTCACACCGCACTGCTAGACAAAGTAGAAAGAAAGGCCTTTGGTATCATTAACTCCCGTCCACTCACCAACTCTCTGTAATCTCTCTCTCTCTCTTTGCCGCAATGTTGCATCTCTCTCGCTATTCTATCGCTACTATACTAATCAGTGTTCCTCAGTGCTCTCCCAGTGTAGGTCTATTCCACCTCCTCTACGTAGGGCATGTGGTACCAGTCTTGCAACACAATCCCACCCCTACTCTGTGCAACTCTCCAACCCAAGAGTGAAACATTACTCTGTCTTCTATTCAACTGCTGAGCTCTGGAACTCTTTCCCAGAATCAGTCTTTCCCTCTTCCTATGACTTAAATTGCTTCAAACTCCGTGTGTCCAGGCATTATGGCTCGAACGTCCCTTGACTTTGGCCCTGTCACTCATTCAACTCAAGGGGAGGCACTCGCTACAGGCAGTTCTGCCTTTTGTCTCCCTCACTCACATATATTTTTTTTTTTTTTTAGTATTAGTGTCAATACCAACAGTATATTCAGTCAGCTAAACGTTTTCTAACCTAATATCAATATCCAAACGTTCCCCATGCCATGTAAACAGTCATCGCCTGTTCTACTGCTGTCCGCAATAAGGAGGAAGCATTCAAACGGTACCGACGCCTTAAAACTCAAGACTCTCATTCTTCATATGTTTCTGCCCGGAATCAAGCCAAATCTGTTCTTCGACTTGCCAAACACTCTTTCATCAATAATATATGCACTGAACTATCCAACTCTAGCTCTTCCCAAGCTTTCTGGCATCTAGCCAAAAACCTCTCCAACAATTTATCTTCCTCGTCTTTCCCTCCCCTTTCCCACTCTGATGGCACAACCATCACTTCTTCCTCTGACAAAGCTAAACTCTTCGCTCAAACTTTTGCTAGAAACTCCACCTTGGATGATTCCGGTGCTATTCCTCCCTCTCCGCCCTCCTCTCTCTTACTTATGCCTAATATCCTAATCTCTTCTAAAGATGTACTTTCTACCCTCTCTGGGCTTAACACTAATAAGGCGTACGGTCCGGACGGTGTTCCTCCTGTTGTTCTCAAAAACTGTGCTTCCGTGCTGACTCCCTGCCTAGGCAAACTCTTTCGTCTCTGTCTATCCTCTAACGTCTTCCCTTCATGCTGGAAGTTTGCTCACATTCAACCTGTCCCAAAGAAGGGTGACCGCTCTCAACCCTCCAACTATCGTCCAATTGCTCTTATCTCTTGTCTTCCTAAAGTTTTTGAAACTATTCTTGCTTCCAAATTTCTTAAGCATTTCTCTTCTCATAATCTGCTCTCAGATCGCCAGTATGGCTTCCTTAAGGGTCGCTCTACTGGTGATCTTCTTTCATATCTTACTAACTCTTGGTCATCCTCCTTTCGGGACTTCGGTGAGACTTTTTCTATTGCACTAGACATATCGAAAGCCTTCGATAGAGTCTGGCATAAATCTTTAATTTCTAAACTACCTTCCTTCGGTTTCTATCCCTCCATCTGTGCCTTTGTCTCTAATTTCCTTTCCGGCCGTTCCATAGCCGCGGTTGTGGACGGCCATTGTTCACTTCCTCACCCTATAAACTCCGGTGTTCCTCAGGGCTCTGTCCTATCTCCTATTCTCTTTCTAATTTTTATAAATGATCTCCTTAACTGTACCTTAATTCCCATCCATTCATACGCAGACGACTCAACCTTACACTACTCCTATAGTTTTTCAGAACGCCCCAGCCAGCAATCCCTCAACGACAAACGTAATGATGCCATAGAACTCTTAAATTCTGATCTAAATACTATTTCCAATTGGGGCAGAGAAAACCTTGTTAACTTTAATGCTTCCAAAACCCAATTTCTCCATCTATCTACCCGTCAGGATCTCCCAGCGGACTATCCCTTATTCTTCAACAATACAAAAATCAACCCTTCATCTTCTCTTAATATTCTTGGTGTCTCTTTTTCTTCTGCTCTCATTTGGAAGGACCATATTACCAGTCTTGCTAAGGCAGCCTCCCAGAAGCTGGGTGTGCTCAACCGCCTTAGGGGGTTCTTTTCCCCTGCACAGCTTCTTGCTCTGTACAGGGGCATAGTGCGCCCTTGTATTGAGTATTGTTCACATGTGTGGGGAGGTTCCTCTCACACCGCTCTCCTAGACAAAGTTGAAAGGAAGGCCTTTCGTATCATTAACTCCCGTCCACTCACCAACTCTCTGCAATCTCTCTCTCTCCGCCGCAATGTTGCATCTCTCTCGCTATTCTATCGCTACTATAATAATCAGTGTTCCTCAGAGCTATCCCAGTGCATACCACCTCGTTTACGTAGGGCACGTGGTACCCGTCTTGCAACTCAATCCCACCCCTACTCTGTGCAACTCTCCAACCCAAGAGTGAAACGTTACTCTCAAACTTTCTTCTACTCAACAGCTGAGCTCTGGAACTCTCTCCCAGAATCAGTCTTTCCCTCTTCCTATGACTTAAATTGCTTCAAACTCCGTGTGTCCAGGCATTTTGGCTCGAACGTCCCTTGATTTTGGCCCTGTCACTCTTTCAACTATGGGGGAGGCACTCGCTATAGGCAGTTATGCCTTTTGCCTCCCTCAATCACATAAAAAAAAAAAAACAAAAAAAAACAGGCCTGACGCATTGTAGATTTTATTTGGTATTTATATAATTATACAGTATATATGTGTTTGTATATATATATATATATATATTTATATATATACAGTTGGTCCTCCGGTAACGCGAGTTTTAAAAACGCGGATTTGGTGGCACGCGGTACACCCCAAATATCCAAAATGTTACTAACGCGGTCAATACTTACAAGGACGCGGGGTCCAGCTGGACAGTTTTCTCTCTCCTGGGCCTGGCAAGGCTGTTCCGTCTTCCTCCCTGGTCCAGTGACGTCACTTGCGGCTCGTCCAGGTATGTTATTCCCTCCCCAACGTCCTTCACCAGTTCCACTATTGTTCGCCTCACGTACCGATCCCCCCCCACCGTGTGTGTTGTAACACAGGCCGTGGTTCTCAAAGTGCCTTTTTTCTGTGACCTAACCTCGCCGCCATGCCGCCCAAGAAGCGCCGTATCTTTACGTACGCACAAAACATGACATCGTGAAGGAGTTAGAAAAGGGGAAGAGACAAGCTGAGTTGGCAAGACGACATGAAGTTAACGAGAGTACAATTCGCACCATTTGGAAGGACAGGGAGAAGATTACCAACATTATGAAGGGAAACCCTGCAGAAGGTACTCAGGCGTCGATAAAAGTGGGAAATGTCATCCTAAAGAAGACAGAGAAGCTAATGGTGCAGTATTTGGCCAGGCAAAACAAGAATCATGTGCCGACAGACGGACGGATGATCAGAGAAAAGGAGAAGAAATATTATGCAGCAGTGGCTCGAATGAACAATGTACAGAACCCCAAACCCTTTAAGGGGAGGTTTTTAGTTTGTTTCCTACTCCTCCAGCAATCTAAAAATGTCACCCCCTTGACCCCCTTTGAAGATAAATTTGTACATTTTTCGGTAGAAACATTTCTCGGCCAAAGGCCGGTTCCACTTAAATTACAGGCTCGCTATCACTCGCCAGGATAAAATCGACACCTGAATGGCACGAAAGGTCTTAATATGGGGTGAAAGTTCTTAACATTGCTAAACTAATGGGGCAAACGTTTTATAATATCAAAAGCAATGGGGCTAAACATGAGGGAGAAAGGGGTCAAGAAAAAAATCCCTCAAGTGGAGATCTCCCCTTAAGGCATCTGCTGGGTGGTTGATGTCCTTCAATAAACGAAACAAAATGAAAAGTGTTCGGATCACAGGAGAGACAGCAAGCGCCGACAATGCTGCAGCCAACGAATACCCTGCTTTCTTAAGTGAGGTTATTGTGGCCGATGGCTACAACTTGGATCAGATTTTTAGCTGCGATGAGTCGGGAGTCAACTGGAAGAAAATGCCTAAAAGGTCTTACATTTCTCGCCAGGAGAAGGCAGCACGGGGCTACAAAATGGCCAAAGAACGTGTAACCATCTTGCTGACTTGCAATGCTTCCTGCACCTGCAAGATGAAGCCTCTAATCATCCATAAGGCAAAGCGGCCAAGGCCTTATCGCAATATGGACATGGCCAAGTTGAATGTACATTGGATGAGCAACAAGAAGGCCTGGATGTCGTCAGCGTTGAGCCTTGAATGGTTCGATAAAGATTTTGTGAAGGACTTGGAAACATATTGTGCCCGCCAAAACATTGCTTTTAAAGCACTGTTATTGCTTGACAACGCACCCGGACATTCCCGATTGTTGGTTGATCGGCACCCTAACGTAAAAGTGATGTTCATGCCCCCGAATACTACGTCTCTCCTACAGCCACTGGACCAGGAGGTGATAGCGTGCTTTAAGGGTGCGTATGCCACTAAGACTTTCCTAATGCTCGACATTGCCACTGACACCCAAGAAGAACTGCTACAGATGTCAGACGATGAATCAGTCCCTGACTCTCTCCCACCACTCGAAGAACTGTCTGCCCCAGACTCTCCTCCACCACTGAATGAGCAGGCACCAAACGAGCCTCCACCACAACAACAACAACGACCACAACACCAACAGGAACCCGCCGACGGAGCAGCTATGACAGTGCATGCCTTTTGGAAAAGGTTTCATATTAAGAATGCAGTGGATACGATGGTGGAAGCGTGGGCTGATGTGACAAGAGCTACAATCTACCATGCCTGGAGGAATGTTCTAGAGGGGTTACCTGGGAACAAGCTGGATTTACCTGATCAGCCAGTCAGGCTTGAGGCAGTGGTGGAGAGAGCAGTCGAGGTTGCCAGACGTGTGCCTGGGATGGGTGAAGTGGGGCCAGAAGATATTCAACGTTTGATTCAGCCACCACAGGAGTCTGATGCCGAGGACCTAATGCAGGATTTGGAAGAGGAAGAGCAGGCAGAGGAAGAACAACGAGAAGAAGACGAACCCCAGGAAGAACCGAACACTCCTGGTCTACGGGAATATGTAGAATTGTCACAATACCTCAGCCATCACATCAACAACTTTGATCCCAAACATGATCGTTCAGCACAGATAATACCAAGCTTCACTGCTTCCATCCAGCCGTACTTCGACATGTTTCACGACAGGATAAATGCACGCCAGCAGACACGAATAACAGATTTCTTTCGACAACGAGCACAGCAACAGGAACAAGTGGCGTCGAGTGACTCCGACTCCGACTCCGACCCTCAGCCACCAGATGATTTACTGTCGGGTGTATTAGATGCCGACTACAGTGGCTTCGAGGACTCTGATGCTGAAGCTGGGGAGGGACCTCGCCGCATCAACGAATGGCTGGCGGCGAGAGCTAACAGACCATCAACTTCATCGCAGTGACGGCGATGGATCCAGGGGGGAGGGCACGGGGGGAATTCAACACTTCATTTATTCAGAGGTAAGAGTTGCAATGGGCAAATCAACCCAATGCACATGTAAAATAACCTTTCTAATTGAATTTATTATAATAACATAGGCTTCTATGGAGAAAAATTGGACTTGGTGGAAATCCCCAGAACACCAAGGTACCTTTAACATGTAAACATATGGGTTCGGTAACGCGGATTTGGCTAACACGGGCGGTAACCAGAACACATTTGCCGCGTTAATGGAGGACCAACTGTATATATATGTTTTTATTTTATTAATATTGTTTTTGTTTTGTTTTGTTTTTGTTTTTTTGTTTTTTTTTGGGGGCGGGGGGTGCGAGTTTGGTTAGTGAACTAAAACAAATCTACTCCAAGGAAGGTGATTGCCTGATGGTACTGTATAGTATATCTCTGGGTTTGCATTTGTAACAGAAAGATCTTATAAGGACAAACTACCCTTAGCCAATCACCTCAAATTTATTATATACCGCATAACAAATAATTGATAACTCTGCAGGTAGAACAAAAACATATGAATAAATACAAAATATAACCTTAAATACAAAAATAAATATATAGAAAAGTAAAAAAAAATACTTAATATTGAATGGAAACTATATTGCATTGAATTGAAAAATATTTCATCCGGGCAAGGACTATTACAAGGATAACATGATCATGCAGTAATGGCGTCTGAGTTTCTCAAGCTTGTCGTAATGAGCCGCTTAACAGGCTGAGCAGGCGGGTTAAACTGCACTGTAGTGGTAATGTATGATACTGCAGATTAAACCAGAATTTTACCCAGTGCTATTTTTTGTGGTAGTGACCGAAATTAGGTGATGCGTTACCATGCATGAAAGTGTAAGCAGGAGGGGTTGGTGGCAGGGGCTGCGTGGGACTATAAAGGTAATCTGGTGGGTTGTGTTAAGCTACCAAGGGCAGGGGTTGGTGGCAGGGGCTGCGTGGGACTATAAAGGTAATCTGGTGGGTTGTGTTAAGATACCAAGGGCAGGGGTTGGTGGCAGGGGCTGCGTGGGACTATAAAGGTAATCTGGTGGGTTGTGTTAAGCTACCAAGGGCAGGGGTTGGTGGCAGGGGTTGTGTGGGACTATAATGGTAATCTGGTGGGTGGTGTTAAGCTACCAAGGGCAGGGGTTGGTGGCAGGGGTTGTGTGGGACTATAATGGTAATCTGGTGGGTGGTGTTAAGCTACCAAGGGCAGGGGTTGGTGGCAGGGGTTGTGTGGGACTATAATGGTAATCTGGTGGGTGGTGTTAAGCTACCAAGGGCAGGGGTTGGTGGCAGGGGTTGTGTGGGACTATAATGGTAATCTGGTGGGTGGTGTTAAGCTACCAAGGGCAGGGGTTGGTGGCAGGGGTTGTGTGGGACTATAATGGTAATCTGGTGGGTGGTGTTAAGCTACCAAGGGCAGGGGCTGGTGGCAGGGACTGTGTGGGACTATAATGATAATCTGGTGGATGGTGTTAAGCTACCAAGGGCAGGGGTTGGTGGCAGGGGCTGTGTGGGACTATAATGGTAATCTGGTGGATGGTGTTAAGCTACCAAGGGCAGGGGTTGGTGGCAGGGGTTGTGTGGGACTATAATGGTAATCTGGTGGATGGTGTTAAGCTACCAAGGGCAGGGGTTGGTGGCAGGGGCTGTGTGGGACTATAAAGGTAATCTGGTGGGTGGTGTTAGGTCACCAAGGGCAGGGGTTGGTGGCAGGGGCTGTGTGGGACTATAAAGGTAATCTGGTGGGTGGTGTTAGGCCACCAAGGGCAGGGGTTGGTGGCAGGGGCTGTGTGGGACTATAAAGGTAATCTGGTGGGTGGTGTTAGGCTACCAAGGGCAGGGGTTGGTGGCAGGGGCTGTGTGGGACTATAAAGGTAATCTGGTGGGTGGTGTTAGGTCACCAAGGGCAGGGGTTGGTGGCAGGGGCTGTGTAGGACTATAAAGGTAATCTGGTGGGTGGTGTTAGGCCACCAAGGGCAGGGGTTGGTGGCAGGGGCTGTGTGGGACTATAAAGGTAATCTGGTGGGTGGTGTTAGGCCACCAAGGGCAGGGGTTGGGGGCAGGGGTTGTGTGGGACTATAAAGGTAATCTGGTGGGTGGTGTTAGGCTACCAAGGGCAGGGGTTGGTGGCAGGGACTGTGTGGGACTATAAAGGTAATCTGGTGGGTGGTGTTAGGCCACCAAGGGCAGGGGTTGTTAACTTCTCCAGGTACCAGCTTGGCAAAGCATTTGGTATGAATGCAGTCAAAGCCAAAGACACTGAACGTTGAACGACCCACTAAAGGTCATCACCCTGCCCTACTTCCCACTACCAATATGTTGATATATTTCTTCAGTTGTTTAAGCTGCCACTGGCTTTCAATTAGAGATTAAGTTGATAAGGAAATTTTTCTTTTGAATTTAGCTATGGGTGCTATCTTTACATAATATTCCAACCTTGCATGGTTGTGGCTTGATATGTGTGACATATTATTCTTCAATACAGAAGGAAGGCTTATTTAGGGCAATATAGGTATTGTTTGTGTACTTTCTCCATATTGTATATCAGTATATGTAATCTTTGTAATCTCTTCAATAAGATTATCTCATTGTCACCATATTCGTGTTCTGCATATGCGATTATATTTAAGATGAAGAGGGTTGCAGGAATCAAATTAGTATACAATATGTTCATTAAATCCTGGACCCAGCAGGACCTCCCTAAGTTGAATACAATTGTACATAATTATTGTAAATAATGTTGAAAACACGTCATCTTACATAAACTATTTACATTTGCATATTATACAGTTTAAACCTGATAATGAGGACTCGACAATACACATACTATACACTATTGCCGAGGTAAAGGCCAGACCAAGATTTATAGTGTTAGTTTTTGAAGGGGGAGGTACTTACTTTTTCTCCCTCATGTTAAGTTCAATGGTTTGGCAATATGAAGAGCTTTTGCCCCAATTTTGCTGTCAATATAGATACCTTGTGTCACTTAGGGGTCGATTTTTTCCTGGCGAGCGATAGCGACCCTGTAATTCTAGGAGGATCTACCGAAAACTACATTATTTTGAAGGGAGGTCTAGGGGGAATTTGTTTAAGCTTGATGAAGGTCTAGCGAGGAAACTGTAAAATATAAATAAATATATACATAGACCAAATAATAACCACAACCCCTTTAAATCTCCACTCCTAGTCACACTCTTCCCTGAGGATTTAATCATTGTTGGAAGATGAAGTCTGTAGAACAGACAACAGACAGCTCCACTCCAGAAAGGTTCCTGTCACCACCGTATAGCTTCCACTATATGGTACACAATAGTACTTTCTGTGCTTGACTGTCTGTATTCATAGTACACATTACCACAAGCTGTGGCTAAAACAAGTATATTATTATGGTATGTCGGTGGATCTATAATGAAGCACTTACACTAATCACAGCACGAACTGCCATTCAATAATATCTTCCCCAGATATACCGGAAATCGAGTGCTGACTAAGCCCATGCAATGATCAACTACCCAAACTTCCCATAACTGTTTAAGTTACAGCTCATTGGTATTGGTGGCAATTTTTTAAGGATCTTTGAAGATTTTTTGACGAAAAGATCTCAGTCTGTGGTCATTGATGGGTGTCATTCCCCTTCTGTTACTGTTGTTTCTGGTGTTCCACAAGGCAGTGTCCTTGGGCCTTTGCTTTTTATTATTTTTACTGCTGACCTGTGTTCCGAGCTTGAAAATAAACTAATCTCCTATGCTGATGATACAACTTTATATGCGTCAATTGCATCACCAATAGATCGACACGTAATTGCTACTGCTCTGAATAGGGATTTAGCCAAAATTACATCATGGTGTGAACTTTGGGGCATGAAACTTAATGCTAGTAAAACACACTCCATTATCATCAGCAGATCTCGTACCTTGGATCCTCCCCATCCTTATCTACAAGTTTCTGGCGAGCAAATTGAGAATGTGGATACTCTGCGTTTGTTAGGAGTTACTCTGGATCCCAAACTTACTTTTGAAAAGCATATTCGTTCTTTCTCCTCTTCCATTTCCCAAAAAATTGGTCTGCTTCGCAAGGTTTATAAAACATTTGCTTGTGACGCCACAGTTATCAAGTCTTTTTATGCTTTTATTTTGCCACATTTCGAGTACTGCTCACCTGTCTGGTTGTCAGCAGCTGACTGCCACCTCAAGTTGCTTGACAGGTCGCTAAATTCCATCAGTTTTATTCTACCTAATTTGTCTCTTGATCTGTGTCATCGACGTAAAGTTGGTGCCCTTAGTCTTTTATTTAAAGTTTTTAACAACCCTCAGCATCCCTTACATGGGGTTCTGCCTGGGCCCTATGTCCGGGCTCGTGCAACTAGATTCACAAGCAATCTTAATTATCTTGCCATGAGCCGTGTTAATTTTTCTACTACACAGTTTTCACGGTGTTTTGTGCCGGCCATGGTTGACTTGTGGAATAAGTTGCCAAATGACCTAGTCAATTCAGCTAATATCTCCATTTTTAAGTCTAGAGTTAATGCTTTTTTGCAGCATTAATTCTAATTTTTAAACTTATTTTATTCTATTTTATTGTATTATATTTAAGCTTGATATCCTCCACTGCATAATATGTTATCTGTGTTTAATATGTGTATATGTACAGTACAATATACAGTGTATGTTTTTATTTTTTCCTAAGTTGCCATAGTCTCTCTCCAGTGCCTCCGGGTGTTTTGTGTGGATTGATCTTGATGGTGTTTCTGCACCCTGGTTGGAGACTTCGGCATCTCATATAATAATAATAATAATAATAATAACTCTGTTTGGCATTATTGGCTTACTTTCGTCATGTTGTATATCTCGGGCTGATATATACCGGCAACTAATATTAAAATTTGGCTTAACCTGTGTGACACGTTATTCGTCAATCCATACAAAATGGTTAGTAAGAGGATTAGAGAGATGTTAACTACAGCAAGCATTCTTTTATCACTTTGTACATAATTGTGTAAACCATATTATAGTATCCAAGTGGTGTACATTTCTTGCTTGGTAATCATATATGCAGGATATCCTGAAACAGACGTGCCAAACTTCAGGGTATGATTAGACAGATGATTCTAAGCATAAAATGTTCTATAACATACATTATAAATCTCAACCATTAAAGAGGTTGAAGGTTTTTATATAGTGTCCTACCCTGCATCGCTGTGATGGACTTTTCCATGTCAAATAGTTTCCAGCAGTTCCAAGGTGAGCTAATGTGTCTTTAATAATTTTACAACTTACAGATTTATATTATTTTGATAATAGCATGGTAAAATAAGTACAGTTAAATGGGGGTTTGGTTGGCTCTAGGACAGCCTTATGGGGAAATACTTAAGAAAATGAAATTTTCAACAGGCAATATCTCTGTAACAAGCAACATTAAAATTGTTTACTCATATAACAATTTATGCTTAGAATATTTGTTCGTACCTAATCCTGAAGTTTGGCATGTCTATTTCAGGACACCCTATACACTGCTTGTAGCCAGAAACGTTAGAGAATAAAGAATTTAAGCCCTCCTGTGGTTTGACCCACCCAATCCATCTACCGTCAGTATGAATCATTCACACACACACACACACACACACACACACACCAACGCACACACACACACACACACACATATATGTATATATATATATATATATATATATATATATATATATATATATATTTATAATATATATACATATATATATATATATATATATATATATATATATATATATATATATATATATATATATATATATATATATGTATATATATACCGGTATATATATATATTTTGTATATGCTATATATATATATATATATATATATATATATATATATATAAGGGAGGTGTGGTGGAGTGGTCTTGACACTGGACTAGTAATCCAATGGTCCTGGATTCGAATCCCGATGTATCAATGAGAAGATATTATTGGGATGGAATTTGTGCTGTATCTAGTATCAGTGCATTACCACAAAGCCCACCAAAACGCCAAAAATATACCCTCATTGTTCCCTGATTAAATAGCACTGTATTAATATTCCCATATTCAAAATATGCTATAGGGGGACAATGCCTAGTGAGTTCATTGCTCAATAGGAGGCGTTCTGAGAGTGAGGGTCCAAGTTTAGGAGGTCAGACAGTGAAGCCATGGTGCAAAGCAGCTTCAAAGATGGGGCTGTTTCGAACCATGAGTGAGCAATGAAGCCCATGCATCCTGCGAAGGCAAGATGGCAGGGGCTGGTTGCAGCTGAGAGTGCCTCACATGTCTCACTCCCTTGACTGGAATGAGGCCTCACTGGCTTCACCTTTCAATGTGTAACGGATGAATGTACAGGCTCTCAGCCTATGCCTGAGAGGGATTAGTTGGAACATAGAAGAAAAAAAATAAATATATATATATGTATATATATATATACGGTATATACATATATATATATATATATATATATATATATATATATATATATATATATATATATATAGAGTGGAGGTGTGGTGGAGTGGTCTTGCAACTGGACTAGTAATCCAATGGACCCGGGTTCGAGTCCCAATATGTCTATGGGAAGATATTATTGGAACAGCATTTGTGCTGTACATATTATCAGTGAATTACCACAAAGCTCACCGAAACGCCCCAAAAAGACCTTCATTGTTCCCTGATTAAATAGCACTGTATGAATATTCCCATATTCAAAATATGCTACAGGGGGGCAATGCCTAGTGAGTTAATTGCTCAATAGGTGGCGTTCTGAGAGTGAGGGTCCGAGTCTAGGGGTGAGACAGTGACAGTGAAGCACAGAGGCAAAACAGCTTCAGAGAAGGGGATGCTACAAGCCATGAGGAGGGTGCTTCACATGTCTCACTCCCTAGAATGGAACAAGACCCCACGGGCTTTACCGTGTTGAGGGGTAGAATGTACAGGTTCTCAGCCTATGACCAAGAGAGAGTAGTTGGAATATATACACAAAATATATATATTTATATACCGGAATATAATATTGTGTGTGTGTGAATCATATCTCTCTCTCTCTATCTCTCTCTTTATTTAGTGATTCAAGGTAGCCCCCGACCCAGAGCCTTAAATCAGTGACTGGCTACGTGTTCAATATATTGTTGACTGGAGAGAGAGATTGAGAGCAAGAGCGAGAGCGAGAGAGAGAGAGAGAGCGAGCGAGAGAGAGAAAGTGATTGCATAGATTCACTAATTACAAGTATTTAACCTTACTTTCTAGGCTGTAAGGGGAGGTTTTAGTTGTTGCCTAGTAGCTGCCTGGCCGAACAGCCCCAAGGCCCCGAGCAAGGCCAAGGCCATAACCGAGCGCCCCCACAGAACCCTCCCCGCCGACCACAATAAAGCCTGGGTGATCGAAGCCACTCCATGGCGGGGAGCTGAGGAGGGTGCGGAAATGCCCGGGAAACCAAAGCCCCACCTAGGGCCCTGTGTCCCTCAGCAATTATGAATAGAAAGTTGAGGGACAAGGGAAAAATGTGACGCTTTGGCTTCCAATCTTGGTAGATTGGGAGGTCAATCCACGTTAGAGACGCCGTCACTTGAGATCTAGAAAATATATAAGTAAAAGGAACAGTCAGAGTAAGCTATGGGTATGGCAGAGATTGCTCAGTTCTCACTCTGATAGACCAGCCCATCACCACATGACTAGAACCCAATCCTCTCAGCATCATCTAGGAAAGGCCCTAGAAAGCCGCCTTTGGCGGGGGGATAGCTCCCCTATTTCAACCCTTTTCGGGGTTGGGCACCCGCCCGGAGGTTTTAGTTTGCTCACAAGACTTCCTCAAACGTAAATATATATACCTCATATTGAATTTTGTACCTGGTATATCATTTGGGGGAAGTGGTCGGGCGCAAGTTGGACTAGATAATAGTCCATCAGGCGCCTGGCCAGGGGAGACGGTTTATATGAAGGGTGCGCCTGGAAATGTGGTGGGCGGGCTTGTGGCTTCGCTCTGCTGCATGTCTGCCTGCTGAGATCGGAACCTCTCCAGGTGGTCGGTGGCCGGGGAAGTGCTGGAGGGACCTTGGTGACCCTGGTCTCTGGGTCTTCTCCTGGATGACCTAGATGTGTGTGATTTTGTATTTTGTTTTTGTGTGTTTGTTGTTTTCGGTTGTGTTGTCCCTATGCTGGCTCTGTCTTGAGTCAGCCACCCCCTCAAACTAAAGCATATAAAACAAAAATAAAAACAAAAACAAGTGGGGATTGGGCCTGAGTATATAAAATAGAATAGATAGAATATAGCTGTCACAGATATATGGAAAAGTTGCCCAGTTTTTGTTGATTTCCGGTTTCTAAAACACCTTTTCAATGTACACACACCCTCCCTCAACAAATGCACTAAGCACACTGATCTGAGTGTGGATGGTAAGCTTAGAACCTCCTGGAATTGTCTGGCAACAAGCAGGGCGGGTTGGTGCAACCATATCCGCCGGTAGTACCAATGCGTGTATATACGTCGCCGCAGGAAATTGGCTTAAGGGGAATTTTTTTTATTCATATTTATATTTCTGTATTTACTTATTTGTTTGTATTTATTGGCGTCCTAGACCTCCATCAAGCTTGGAAAATACCCCCAAGACCCCCCTTCAAGATAAATTTGTAAATGTAGAAGTTCCTCCTAAATTGCTGGCTTAGTATCACTCACCAGAAAATAATTAACATCTAAAGGACACAACAAATCTTAAAATTGACAAAGGAATTGGGCAACAGGTCTTATAATCCCCAAACTAATCGGGCAAACATCCTAAAATCTCAAAACTAATGGGGCTAAGCATGAGGGAGAAGGGAGTGCAGAAAAAACACCCCTTAAGCAAAATACTGTAGTATGTATTAAACTATCAAATATATTTGATATAAACAAACCTGCTGTAGTCACGCAAAACAATCCTTCCCATTTTTACAAGTTAATCTCTTTGAGTTTTATTAAGAAAACTCTCGTAAGCAAAACAGGAAGCAACTTGAAATGTGTTGTCAATGTATTTTTCTATTCTATTTACAAAATAGTTAACTGAATCAATGTTATTTTACCACTGCTTCTATAGTGAAAAGAAAATTTCCTTATTCAATTGTGTTTTGGGAACTTGGAACTATTCAACTGAGCGGTGATTATGCTAACCAGTACACTAGGCCAATTTACTGGAAAACAGATTTTCTCTCTCTCTCTCTCTCTCTCTCTCTCTCTCTCTCTCTCTCTCTCTCTCTCTCTCTCCAGATATTATGTTGGCAAATTTAAATTCCTGGATATATACAGGAGAATGTTCCACAAAGACCGAACCATGCAGGAAGGGGGCGGAATTCTTTTGTATATCAGAGATTTTCTAAATCCAATTGATTGCAAGATCAGGGCAGTACATGAACTGCTATAGGATTGTTCTAGTGTACAGGCCTCCACATCAACATTTTGAAAAGGATGAACTTCTGTACGCAAGACTTGGTGTTGTTAACGAGGGTATAAATAGTGTGGTCTTAAGTGACTGGGAACCAAGAACTGCCGATACTGAATGTAGGTGTCTTGTGGACTTTGCTAATGATAACTTTTTGACCCAGTGGATGAACAAGCCAACTAGAGGCAACAATTATATTCTAGATCTTGTGTTCACCAATGAAGAAGCAAGTGTGACCAGCTTATCTGTTGGGGAATCACTCGGAGGTAGTGACCACAATCTAGTTAGGTTCTCTCTTGGCACCTTTAGTAGCAGACCCACCAGTCCTCAGATTGAATAACTAGATTTCCATTGTGAAAATGTTGAAGGCCTTCATGGGAAGCTTATACCAAATCAGACTTGAGGGTGAAGATATTAATGCGATTTGGTGCTCATTCAAAGAGCAGTTAATGGATTGACAAGCTGCATTCGTTCCTACTAACGTACCAAATCAGGCTCAACTCAACCAAAATGGTTCACAAGTGACATAGCTTCAGAAATTAGAAAAAGAATGGTTGCATACAGAAAGGCCAAAAGGAGTCAAGACCAAAGAGATTTAAATTCCTTCAAAAATACGTGTAGGCGAGTGAAATTTCTTTATAAAGGAAGCAATGTGGAATGGAGAGCTCAGGGTTGCAACCTTCTGCAAAGAGAATCCTAAAGATTTGTTTAGCTATGTGAACAGCAGGAAGCCATTCAAAAGTAACATTGGGCCTCTAAAGGATCCAACAGGCCAACTACAAACCTCTGACATTGACATTTTTGCCTCAGTATTTACATGGGAGAATACCAGTACATGCCAAGTCCAGGATTAGTACCTGAGGGTGAAGTTCTGGGAAGAATTGGATGTTCCCCATAGGAGGTAGCAAAAATAATAGATAAGTTTAATAGGTTCAAGTCATCCGGCCCAGATAGCTTTCTTCCCCGAGTTGAACGAAAAGTGTGAGATGGATTCGCACCTTTCTTGGCAAAAATCTTCAATACATCACTAGAAAATGGAGAGGTCTCTGAAGACTGGAAACTGGCCAATGTGACCCCAATCTTTAAGAAAGGGGATCATGAGTATCCCAAGAATTATCAGCCAATTAGCTTGACTTCTATCATAGTAAAACTCTTAGAATGGATACAAGTAGACAGGATATTTGACTACCTAGAAATCCACAACTTAATTACATATTCCCAACATGGATTTAGGCGATACCGATCATGTCTTACCAATTTACTGGAATTTTTCCATAAAATTCTTAGTGAGTATAATAAAAGTAGAGCCACAGATATCTTTTAATTTGATTTTCAAAAAGCTTTTGACAAAGTGCCTCATTGCATGCTAATATCAAAAGTGAGTGCACTAGATATCAATACAGAGGTCACAAATTGGATAGAAGTTGGCTAACACACAGACAACAACGAGTGGTAATCAATGGTGTTTCCTCTGAGTGGACTCCATGGCAGTCACTTCTTTCCACAGGGATGTTTCCTTGGCCCACTTCTGTTTATCATATATATCAATGACATCGATATTGGTCTGTTGAGTGTGATCTCCAAGTTTGCAGATGACATAAAGCTTGGAATGAATATGAAGGACCCCAAAGTGGTTGAATAGCTAAGGATGGACCTCAACAGACTAGATGCATTGTCAGAGACGTGGCAGATGCCTCTAAACTTGGAAAAGTACAAAGTGATGCATATTAGCCGAGCCAACCCCAAGTCAGGCTATTCACTATTGGGTATGCCCCTGGAAGTGACTGAATTGGAAAAGGATTTGGGTGTTCTGATTAGAAATTACGTCAAGTTTTCCAAGCAGTCCATTGACATAGAGAAGAAAGCACATATATTATTGGGCTATAGTAAGAGGCAATTTAAGTTTCTAAACAAGGAAATAGTCCTCACACCTTACAACACTCTGATATTGCCTCTCCTGGAGTAAGCTGTTGAATTATGGTCTCCAGCATTCAGGAAAGATATAGAGCGACTGGAAAGACTACAACCTAGGGCTATGCTATAAAGCTTATTCCATCGATTAGATAACTGATCTATGAAGACCGCTGGAGAGCTCTTGATCTCTTTCCGTTGGAGAGACACAGACTACGAGGTCCGCTCACTGAAGTATATAATAAACTTAATGGGTTTGACAATGTGGATTATAGCCAAATGTTTAGCCTCAATATGGATACAACATGCAGCCATGGCTGGAAATTAGAAATAAAAAATGTCAGCATTGGTATTTTTTTTAAATCTATAGATCTGTTCAACCTGGAACAAACTTTTTTCAGATGTAAACAGTTCTTCAGTAGATCAGTTCAAGAATAGGGTAGATAGTATTTTGCACACTCTGTAATGATTGTAGTGCACTAAGCAGTCTCTCTCCTTCCACTTAGATTATCTCCTGCAAGGTCTCTGAGATACTAACTATTCCTTGTAATTCCTTATAAGTATCATCATTTACGTTTTTGACGCAATTTTCAGCCTATTAGGGATACTTTAAAGCCTTTGTTACCATCAGGGGTATTTAGAAACCTTTAGTTTAGTTACTTCAACCTCTGCAGCTGTCTTTGAGTTAGCTGTGTGCAGAAAACTAATTTTGGAGAGGTAATTATAAGAGTGAGAGAACTCTATTTATTATTGCTAATCTGGCATCCTCTGCGTCATAAAAACGTGAAAGGGTTAATGTTTAAATTACAACACCCAGCACCGTAAGGTTGTAGGTATTAAACATTATTAGAGTACCAATATCCTTAATATTAATGGCTTCCCTCTTCCAGCAGCACTTTATAACATTGGACCTGCAGCACTCCCGGGGTACATAAAGGCCTCGCTTTATTGGTCACATCTCCCTCATAATGGATAACGGTACGGCTCCATAACGCTTTAGCTTTATGTCTGGCCGTAATGTTCTGGCTTAGTGCCGACCTAATAACAGCTCTTTGCAGTAAGAGGTCTCATGTACGGTGCTTCCTGAGGCTTTGTTATGTGGTGTTGGGGGTAGGATATGGATGAGTATACTGTATACCGTATATATATACTGGTGTCGCTAGTCATTGCTGACTTCCGGTAGTTTATAGCATATGGTGCGGAAGTATTTATGACTGCGACAGTTAACTCACTCATAAATTATTTCAAGGAAATTTAATTTACTTTTTTCTATTCGAGTATGCTTAAACCGCTGGGTGCCTGTCCGTAATAATACGGACTAGGGTGTTGTCACGCCCAGTACCACGTCCGTTATAATACGTACTCGCCAGCAAAAATTCGTAGCAACGAAACTACGTCACCCACACCTTCCATATTCAAACCACAAGTGCCCTTCCCTTCAACCTTCTCGCAACCCTCCCTCAGCCACCCAAGCACCATGTAAATGACATGTAAATATAAGTGTATAAGAATATATATATATATATATATATATATACTGTATATGGAAATATTTACCAGTGATTTGATAAGACATTATGACAATCATTAGTGTGTGGGTAAAGGATAAAAAAAAGACAAGCCCAATTAATTTTAATGATACATAATTGATAATTGCCTGGTGCCGGGGTTGGGAAGGTGTTAGAGGACATTGATTACATCATGAAAGATATTGGAGATAGCCCCATTATCTGTCTCAGTACAGGGAGCAATGATGTTGGTAAAGGTAGGACGGAAGTACTGCTTCGGCAGTACAGGGAGGTGTTAGATAAAGTTAGGAGGAAGGGAGGCATACCTGTAGTACACAGTATCTTGCCACGGAGAGGGGTCAGCAAGGAATGGTCATCTAGGGCAATTGGTATCAATTGTCGGCTGGAAAAATACTGTAATGCAAATGCAATACCATTCCTTGATAACTGGACCCGTTTCTATGGTAAAAATCAGTTGTACGCACAGGACGGGGTTCATCTTTCTCGGCTAGGGGTGGCAAATTTAGCTAGGTCAATAGATAGGATTGTCACGGGGTTTCGCTGAAAATAAAGCCTGAGAATATGAGTAAGAATAATTGTCTAGATAGGGTAAATTGCCGTACTGGTACATCAGATAGGAATAGAAAATATCAGTCACAGGATTTTAATTGTACTGCTAGTAGAAATATTAAAGGTGTAACAGAAGATGGGAATTCAGTTAGAAATAAAGGTAAATCCGATACCAGTAAAATAAATTCATTGCGATTATATTATACAAACTGTAGGAGTTTATGTAACAAAATGGATGAACTTAGAGCACTTGTTAGCAACGAAAATATAGACATTATAGCACTGACTGAAACATGGATTAATACAGAATCAAGACATTTTTTAGCAGAATTCCATATACCAGGATATAGTTTGTTTAAACGCGACCGAACAAGTAGGAGGGGCGGCGGAATAGCAGTGTTTGTCAGGAGTTCTTTAAAAAGCTGTATTAAATCAGGTATTAGACTAAATACTGATAACGAAAGTGTTTGGGTTGAGGTTAGCGAAGGTAGTGAGACCATAATTATTGGAGTTATTTATAGACCACCAAATATGAGTAGAAACGAAGGTACAGCTTTATGGCAGGAAGTGAAAATAGCATCAAGGTTTAGCAATGTGTGTATTATAGGGGATTTTAATTTTCCGAATATTGATTGGCAGCATCAAATCGGCGACTCAGATTCAAAAGAGTTTATTGAGGCGGTACAGGATAGTTTTTTATTTCAATTCATAGACTCGCCTACTAGAGGTAATAATATCCTCGATTTAGTTCTCAGTAATAATGAACAAATGATAAATAATGTAGAGATAGGAGACCAACTAGGAAATAGTGATCATAAATCAATTTATTTTAACATACAATGGACAGGAAAGGCTAAAGAGAATACAACACTTATCCCAGATTTCAGAAAAGCCAATTATGGTGGATTAAGACGAGCCTTAAGAGTCGATCCTATGGTTAAACTATTAAGTGGACCCAGGTGCGCTAATGAACATACTCTCTCTCAGATACCTGTCTTAACTCAGGATAATTTGACAGCTACATATAATAATTTTATTTCTTCACTCCACAATGCGCAAAATAAATATATCCCCAAAAGAAAATTTAGATCAACACAGAACCAACCCAAATGGATGAATAATAGACTATTAGACCTTCTAGGAAAAAAGAGAGGAATATATCGAAAAATTAAGAAAGGCGAAATTCACCTACTTGCTTACTATCAGAATCTATCAAGAGAGGTTAAAAAATGTATAAGGACAGACAAAAGAAATTATGAAATCAGGATAGCCAATGACTCAAAAAATAACCCTAAGGCTTTTTACCAGCTATATAGATCTAAAGTTAGAGATAAAATAGGCCCCCTTAAAACTTCGATAGGAGAAATGACAGAAAATGATTTAGAAATGTGCAGTACATTAAATAGTCAGTTTCTATCCGTTTTCACTAATGAAAATTTGGCACAGATTCCAGAAGTCCGTAAGGTATATAGCGATAGTATAGAAAATAGGTTAAGTACGGTTACTATAAGTAGAAATGATGTGCTTAAGGAAATTGACAGACTGAAACCTCAGAAATCGCCTGGCCCCGATGAGGTATATGCCAGAGTATTAAAAGAATGCAGAGATGAGTTAAGTTACCCATTAACATTTCTTTTTAACAATTCATTAGAAACAGGTATAGTTCCAGAAGCTTGGAAACTTGCAAATGTAGTTCCGATTTTCAAAAAAGGTGATAAATCAATAGCATCCAATTACCGTCCCATTAGTCTCACTTCAATCATAGGAAAGCTACTAGAGTCAATTATTGCTAGAAAAATGAGAAACCACTTAGAAACATTTAACTTAATCAATTCTTCTCAGCATGGATTCCCTCAGGGACGTTCTTGCCTTACTAATTTGCTTAGTTTTTTCTCAGAGGTATATGAAGCAGTAGATAATGACAAGGCATACGATATTATATATTTAGATTTCAGTAAAGCTTTCGACAGAGTTCCTCATGAGAGATTGATGAGAAAGGTTGAGGCACATGGAATAGGTGGGGCGTTGTTGGGATGGATTAGGTCATGGCTAATTGGTAGGAAACAGAGAGTCAGCATAAATGGTACCAAGTCAGAGTGGGGAGCAGTCAAAAGTGGTGTCCCCCAGGGATCGGTATTAGGTCCCCTGTTGTTTCTTATATACATAAATGACCTAGATTTAGGTATAACTAGTAGGATAAGTAAATTCGCAGACGATACTAAAATGGGGAGATCAATTGATTCAGATAGCGATATAGAGTGCCTCCAAAAGGGATCTAGATACCTTACATGAATGGTCAGTAAATTGGCAGATGAAGTTTAACATTGACAAATGCAAGGTATTAAAGATAGGGAAGATGCAAACAAATGTTAAATATAAACTAGCTAATTTAGAATTAGAAAATTCAGACTGCGAGAAAGATCTAGGTGTGTTTGTTAGCAATGATTTGAAGCCTAGAAAACAGTGTATAGGCGTTCGTAATAAGGCAAACAGGATTCTCGGGTTCATCTCTAGGAGTGTGAGTAACAGAACTGCTGATGTTATCTTAAAACTTTACTTGTCATTAGTGAGACCCCATATGGATTATGCTGTCCAATTTTGGTGTCCTTATTACAGAATGGACATAGATTCATTGGAGAGAGTACAGCGTAGAATGACAAAAATGATCCATAATATTAGAAATCTTCCGTATGAAGAAAGGTTGAAGAAATTAGGTTTACATTCGTTAGAGAGACGCAGAGTTAGAGGGGATATGATAGAGGTGTTCAAGTGGGTAAGTGGGATTAACAAAGGGGACATGACAAATGTACTAAAGCTCAGTGATAGCGAAAGAACTCGTACCAATGGTTTCAAATTAGATAAATTTCGTTTCAGAAAAGATATAGGCAAATATTGGTTTGGTAACAGAGTTGTAGATGGGTGGAATGGACTACCAAGTGCTATAGTGGGATCTAAAACTGTAGGGAGCTTTAAGATAAAATTGGATGAGCATATGGACGAGAAGGGTTGGGTGTGAAGGGGGATCAGCCGGGTTGGGCCAATCAGCGCTCTGCAGACCCCCATAATCCTGCGTTAATCTCTAACCGTTTTGGTAAGATGATCCTCAGGGTATTAGAGTGTTGAGCCTATAATTGGGCTTTGTAATTGATTTGGGGTTGTGTGGGACAGGGATCTGCCTTGCTTAGGCCAATCGGCTTTCTGCAGACTCCCATTTTCTTATGTTCTTATGTTCTTATAATGTATGTGTGTGTGTGTGGCGTATTTTGCGGACCTGTAGATCGCATCCCCATAACAAATGTGCGTAAACAAAAACAATAATCATATTCAACGCTGATATATTCCAAATACTCTGAAAGTGCGTTTGAAAAGAATAACAAATGAAATGTTTTGTTTACAAAATGCATGTGTCGTAATTTCGCATAACCCTTTTGCGCGTACCTACATCACAAAAATACGTGTGCGTACTAAAGGTAGTCCATACTCAAAATAACACTGCATGAAATGCCTGCATTCGTCGAAACCAGACGGTTGTATATCGGCTGCCACTGAGGTCGGTGATTCTGTGGCTCTTTAGTGGTTAAGAGAGAGTTTAAGAATGGAATTGTACAGTATATGGACTAACTGTGAAACTCTAATGGATATATAATTTAATATAAATGTTTGTATTGCATTTGCCTGATATAATGACAGGTTCACAGCTTTCTAGGAGTAACTGTACAGTCTTGGACAGGAAAACGTTAATACCTCTTCATGATAACAACAAAACAGTTATCACTACGGAAAACCAATGATCGGATTGATGTAACATAATCACATTTCCCACGCTCTCTATCACAAGATAATATATAGACTAGGTGCATAACAATTTAAGTGTGTTAGGAATAATAATAATAATAATAATAATACAAATAATAATAATAATAATAATAATAATAGGTGTTCAAACTGTAACCAAATATATCGAACTTGTGCATAACGTGTTCTTCTAGGGTGCAGAAAGTGTTCCAAGATCGTAACTTGTGTTTACATTTCCTTGGTGTATTAAAACTGGAGTGTAAAATGTGTCTTTAAGGTGTTTAACTTGCTTGTGATGTGCAAATATTGCCTTCATCACAAAATAAGGGAGCCCTATTAGATACCTAAAATATTGAGAGAAGGTGAAGGGTTGTTTGTAGGTTGTTGAAGAATGTTTTATATATATATATATATATATATATATATATATATATATATATATATATATATACAGTGTATATATACACACTAAAGGGCACTTTCAGTTTGTTTGTTTCTTCACGATCTACTCCCTCAGTTTTCAAGATGGAGAACCCATACTTGGCATTCATACTGAGAGGGAGGGCTTTAAGTGAAAACAAAAATTGCCCCTCAGCCCCTAGGGGAACGGGGATGAAGCCCCCCTCGGAGTTAGGCAGCCCATATTTTACTCGTAGAAAATGTAGATATATTATCATGAGATAGCCCATACTGTGTGTGGGCGGTAGTATTGGGTGGATGGTAGTGGTTGGTAGTATTAGGCGGATGGTGGTGGTTGGTTAGTATTGATTGAACTGTATTAGTAGGTAGGTGGGTGGGTGGGTGGGTAGGAGTGGGTTTATGGTAGTAGTGGGTGTGTGGTTAGATTATTTGTATTTACCCCAGGCAGTGCCGGGTATATACTGTATATACACACACACACAATATATACAGTATATATATATATATATATATATATATATTGGTGTAGCCAGGTAATACATTTTCTTTAAGGCAGGCGAGGTTGAAGGAAATACATGTATCTGCATTAATTATTTTATTATTAAGGCTTTCAATAGAACGAACAGCAATTCTCAGGTGTTCTGGGATATTGTGCAAAAGGTGAGCAAAATTCATGATGATCCGACGCGTTTCGATAGACAACTATCATCTTCAGGGAAAGGAAGGTAAGTGAATAGGCACAATTACAATTACAAGGTAAGTTGGGGAGATGAGAGGTCTCTAAGACTTAGAGAGAAGTAAAGATGGAAATGAAGAGCAAAGTCGAAGAGTAAAAGATGGAGGGCTGTCCTCCTTGCTATTTTTCTTGAGTTTTTTGTTGATAGCAGCATGTCTGGAGCAGCAGTGCGACGTGGTGTTGGTGTGGAGAGGCAGTTGATGTTGGTGATGGAAGGCCACTGATGTTGATGGAGTTGTAGTTATTTTGAGTTTATAAGTTGTTCCAGTTTCTTCCACTTTTCTTCAAGGTGTTCAGGAAACTGTAGACCTGATTCTTTAGCATGTCTGAGTCTTTGTAGTACATCTTCAGGTCGTTTGGATGGTGTAGAGCTGGCTGACTGAAGTGGTGTAGAAGGGGTCTTGTCATCTTCTTCTGGATCTTCAGCATCAGATAGTTCCACATCCACTTCTTCTTCCTCAGAGTCTTCCTCTTCATAAGAGTCATCTTGGTGAGTGTCGAGGTCCATGGAGTCGTCTTCTGTAGGAATGATGATAGGAGGTGCTGGAGATGTGGTTCCCTGTGTTGCCTGTGGAGTTGGGTCTTCAGGATGCTCAGCTTGTTGGGATTGTGGCGCTGACGTGTTGATCCTGTTAACCACTCGAGGTACAAGGGAGATCTTCTTCTTTGGCGTCTTTCTGGGTTTCTTCTGGGTCTTGTCGACTGATGGAGGTTGCTGGAGAAGATTAGGAGGAATCACAATCGTTGGAAGGTTATTGGCTGTGAGTAAAGCAGGTAGGATGATTGAAAACCGGCTTAAATCATCCCCAGCAAGAGCCTTGGCTGTCTGGATGACGACAGTGATCTTCTCTGTGTTCAGGCCGGCCTTCTCCTGCTTATTCTCCTCCTTTTTCTTCCTCCAAGCATGTCTGGATCCCTTAACGTTAGCCCCATTTAATCCTTTGATGTTGTTAGCCTCCTCTCCATTCCTCCCCTTTTTGATGGTAAAGGTTACCCTCTCACCATCACCGAGAGAGGGTATTGAGTGGTGTTGATTTGGAAAGGAGATTCGGCTTCTATGTGCAAAGATATCAGCTCCTGTGTCCTCTCTGTTGATAAAGGATATAACATAACAGCTTATTTACACATTTTAGGTAGATCACAGTAAGGTTTATTGGGTGTCGGCTAGCACATGATTGGCTAGTTGGCGACCAATGAGGCCTGCGCTTTTCCTGCCTTCTGGTTGGCTGGGAGGGTTTGTAGATGCTAGATGTTGTCGTAGGGGATCTGCTGGGCGAGGGGGGGGGCCGGGCCCTTGTGAGGGGCGGCGGGCCAGTTGTATCTCGGGTTTCTGGTCCAGTTTGAAGCGTAGGGTTGAGGGGCGGCGTGTGTTGGTTGAATGAAGTAGTGGGGGGACGGTAAGGGGGGTAAGGGGAGGGGAGGAGAGAGGGGGCAAGGGCAGAGTCGGCACAACTGCAATAATGTGGACTGTGGACCTCAAACCTACGTTGGTATGACACAAAATCGTTTATCACGCCGTCTCACCCTCCATCTCCAATCTGGAGCTATCAAAGACCACTATAAAGCCCCCCACCACCAAGCCCTTACTCGCTCTGACCTAGATAAAAACACCTCCGTAATTGATAAAGAGACAGAACCCAGAAGACTTGCTATACTTGAAGCCCTATATATTCAAACTCTTAATCCTTCCATAAATAATCAAACTCTCGACCTCCAAATACTCCCATCAGCTAAACGTTACTCTCAAACACCCATAACATTACTCCCCTTACCACCCTGACTCTGCCCTTGCCCCCTCTCTCCTCCCCTCCCCTTCCCCCCCTTACCGTCCCCCCACTACTTCATTCAACCAACACACGCCGCCCCTCAACCCTACGCTTCAAACTGGACCAGAAACCCGAGATACAACTGGCCCGCCGCTCCTCACAAGGGCCCGGCCCCTCCCTCACCCAGCAGACCCCCTGCGACATCTAGCATCTACATATCCTCCCAGCCAACCAGGAGGCAGGAAAAGCGCGCGCCTCATTGGTCGCCAACTAGCCAATCATATGCTAGCCGACACCCAATAAACCTTACTGTGATCTACCTAAAATGTATAAATAGGCTGTTGTTATATCCTATTCACTTACCTTCCTTTCCCTGAAGATGATAGTTGTCTATCGAAACGCGTCGGATCATCATGAATTTTGCTCACCTTTTGCACAATCTCCCAGAACACCTGAGAATTGCTGTTCGTTCTATTGAAAGCCTTAATAATAAAATAATTAATGCTGATAAATGTATTTCCTTCAACCTCGCCTGCCTTAAAGAAAATATATATATATATATGTATATATATAATATTACACTAATATGCCATCTACTAGCTGAGGTGCCGAGCACTGCTTGCGGGAATCCTAATAATAAATATAAGCACCCACCCACTACCATTCACTATCACCCACTCACTTCCACCCACCCCCCCACTTCTACCACCCACCACTACCCACCCACTATTACCACTCATTACCACCCACCCAGCCGTCATCCACCACTACCACCCACCCATCCCCACGTACCTGCTACTAACACCCACCCACTACCACCCACCCACCACTACCCACTACTACCACCCAGGCCTGGGCCTCTAACCTCTCTGAAATACATCACAACACCCTAAAAACCATACAGAACAAAGCCCTCAAAATAATTACTGGTTGCACAGCTACCACACCTACAGACCACCTACACCAGGAAACTAAAATCCTTAAATTCAAGGATCACCTTGATATGAGAGGCACGCCATTCCTTGCAGCAGCCTCCACAAACCAACACCATCCATTGCACTGCATAGCAAAACATCCACACACACCAAGAAATATCAAAGCAACACCTAAAACTCGCTATAATACACAAATACTGTCTTCTCTCCCCCCTTGCCAACCCCAACCCAGCCTTCAGAAGCATATCCATACTCAAATCACCCACCAATCTATCCAATCACTCAATGACAACACTCAGCTACATGCACGGCCCCCTGAAATCCATCCCTCAGAATCCCTTCTTTCCCGTGAGTACAGAATCCACCTGGCTAGATTGCGATATGGGCACCATCCAGCCCTTCTGAGTTATTAGAAGAGGCTGGATGCCTCCATCCAGGACACCTGTCCGGGTTGTAACACATCACCGCACACTATCAAACACATTATGGAACACTGCATAACACACAGTCACTTACGCCAACACAACACACATTCCTTGAGAGCTTTGTAGGAAAAGTCAGTGTCAGCCATGGCCTTCCTTAGGAGCTCGGGACAGTTCGGCCAGGCAGCCTTTTTTTGTATTTATTTTTATTTTGTTTATGTGAGTGAGGGAGACAAAAGGCAGAACTGCCTCTAGCGAGTGCCTCCCCCAGATTTCAAAGAGTGACAGAGCCAAAATCAAGGGACATTCGAGCCAAAATGCCTGGACACACGGAGTTTGAAGCAATTTAAGTCATAGGAAGAGGGAAAGACTGATTCTGGGAGAGTTCCAGTGCTCAGCAGTTGAATAGAAGAAAGACTGAAAATAAAGTTTCCCTCTCGGGTTAGAGAGTTGCACAGAGTAGGGGTGGGATTGTGGGATTGTGTTGCAAGACGGGTACTACGTACCCTACGTAGAGGAGGTGGTATACACTGGAAAATTACTGAGGAACACAGATTATTGTAGTAGCGATAGAATAGCGAGAGAGATGAAACATTGCGGCTAAGAGAGAGAGATTGCAGAGAGTTGATGAGTGGACGGGAGTTTATGATACGAAAGGCTTAGACAAAGGCACAGATTGAGAGATAGAAACCGAAGGAGGGTAGTTTAGAAATACAAAAATTGTGTCAGACTCTATCGAAGGCCTTCGATATGTCTAGTGCAATATAATGCTCATACTCGACGAGACGGAGAAACGGGTAAGGGAACGCTAAAGTGGTCCAGGACCCTGAGAATAGGAAATTTAAATGTTGTTTCTGTTCGAGCTCTTCGAGCTTTGTCTCGTGTCGGTCACCCCCAGCAATGGGGTATGTGCCTGAGTATATACATACATACATACAATACAAATGTGCTAAGGAACAAAAACACGTATTTGAAGAGGTTGAAATTAATATCTGTTGTCAAACAAGTAATTTAAAGCCCAAGACAAATATTTTCCTGGGCTTTAGTTCATGACTGTTTGAAACATAGCGGGTGTGAGGGGTGGAGAAGCGGAAAATGCTCCTATGTAAACTGTTTATTTGGGGTGGTTAACGGGTAGACTGTTATCGAGTCACCCGAGCAAAGCTCAACACCCGGTTCAATACTCAGGGTGGACACTTTTTTGTTTTAGCTCTCTCTCTCTCTCTCTCTCTCTCTCTCTCTCTATATATATATATATATATATATATATATACTGTATATATATGATTTGTTTACTTTATCGTATATAATACATTCCTTTAATTCATGCATCATTATGCATGCATTGAACATAACTGTTTATTGTAATAACTGTAATATTATTGGTATTTATAGTAGTGATAATAATATTATTGATGCATTTAACAACGCTGCTACTACCAATAAATACAATATTTATGGAAAGAGTAGTAACAGTAATACACGTGGAATAAGCAAGATAAAATATGTAATTGCAGTATAAATAATGATAATTATATTAATATTAATAATAATAATTTAATAAATATAATATACAGTATAATACATAACATACATATATAACATACATTATATGTTCATAAGTATACAAGTAATGACATGGTGTATGGGGAACGTGGTGAATATCCTTTAGACATAAATATTAAGTGTTCAATGATGGGTTACTGGGTGAGATTAATTACTGGTAACACAAGTAAGTTAAGTTATATAATGTACAAGTGTTTGTTACATTTGGATCAGGTTGGTGTTTATACTTCACCTTGGTTGAATTGTGTTGACAGTATTTGTAATGAGTGTGGGATGTCTGGAGTCTGGTTGTCAACAAATGTAATAAACCCAGCCTGGTTCAGATTGGCAATAAAGCAACAGCTTAAAGATCAATGGATAACAAAATGGAAGAGTAATTTGTTAAGTAAGGCCATTTTGTAGTAACTATAGACTTATAAATTTGTTTTCTGTATGGAGGATTATCTTGTGAAATTGGATAAGGGAGAGAGACTAGCTATGAGTAAACTGAGAGCAAGTAATAATAAATTACCAGTTATTACCGGTAGACACAGAAATATTGATAGAGTAGACAGGGTATGTACTAAATGTAATGAGAATGTTGTGGGGGCGAATATAATTTGTTGTTCATTTGTCAAAATTAGGATATTGTACAGTTAAGGAATAGATATATATCTCATTACTACAAATATAACCAAACACAGTATAAATATGCAGTATACTTCTAATGAATAATACTAACTTAAAATGTATGAATCACCTGTAACTTTGTCTCAAAAGAACGCTTAATATGTATAGAGTCACTATAGATAGATCAAGTCTTAGGACATTTAATATGGTTTGTTTAAAATGTACCAGTGTATTATGTGTACGCTAATATAGTTAGCAAAGGCATATTGTACATGTGTAATATGTAAGGGGCTGTGCTCCATACTTTTTGTAAAAGTCTGAGCAAATAAACTTAATTCAATTCAATTCAATTCACCGGCCCGCTCTGTTTCGAGCTTGCATGAACTAAACGGCATGAAATGTTTGTTTACGGAAAATAATTGTAACCTCCTCAGATTGTACGTATGATAGGTTACTAATGAATCATACAATTGGTCTGTGTGTGTGTGTGTGTGTGTGCTCTAATAAGGTTGTTTCTAGGGCGATTCTTACTATTTCAGATATTACATTTGTCCACGCATTTATAATCTACGTGTATTGCATCATATCAAACCTTGCTAGTAGCTACCCTAACATAATTTGAATGTATATATTATATAATTTTGTAACATTTATATACATAATCAAGAGCTGTAGTACTCTAAATACAGGTTATAAAACTGTCAGAGACTCATTAATTCATTGGAATTAAGACCTTAAGAGGTTTGAAAATATGACTCATGGTTCGATACTAAACTGTTATAGTTTTAATGTCGTAAATAAACTTAAAACAGTCTTTACTCTCAGATTCTCAGCAAATGCAAACTAACTTTGGGAGTTTTAATGGACCCCAATTGTTATGAGGGAAGTTTAAAATGTCATTATTTGTAGTCTTGGTAATCTATTTTTATTACTTTCACTCCAACACCAAACAAAAACAGATAAAGACTTTCAACTTCCTTCCTCTCCAAGAAATAAGATATGTTACTTATGAGAGGTTCTGTTAGCGTGCATATTATATGATTATAAAAAACTAATGGCAACACTGCGAATATTGGATTAATTGAAAACCATTGTTTACTTATTACTCAGAGACACTTCATGCACTCAACAACATTTTATCAAGTACACTTCCACACATCCTTTTTTTATCTACATCACGTAATTTGACTTAAATACAATAACATTTAGCTGCCAGGCTCCATAACCCTTTCTTAAATTAATATAAATAAAAACATGTATTCTTATCATGCATATACTGTTATTATTTGATTATATATATATATATATATACTGTATTTATAGACTTGAAGTACCACTGTATCTTTCTAAAAATCCTCTTTATTAGAATATTTTGAAATCCAGGAAAGGACAACTACCAACCCTATCAATACCCCAATACTACTACTGCTGCTGCACGTTATATCTGTCGTCTATAATGTACTTGTAAACGATAATACTGTGGGAGGCTAGGAATGGTGTTAAGGGGGGTGACCTTTTTTTTGTTTTTTTTTTCCTTTTCTCTCATTCTCTGGCTTATATCCATTCGTCCCCATTCAGCCTACTGTTTTAGGACGTTTATCCCCATCCAGGTGTCCATTTCTTCCATGTATGAAGAAATCCGGCTTCGCCGGAGAAATTTTTCTATAAAAAAATGTACAAACTTAGGCTGCTGTCAAAAACATTGTAAGAAATATGCTGGCTCGCTACCGCTCGCCAGGAAAACATGGACACCCACCTGGATGGGGATAAACGTTATAAAACAGTAGGCTGAATGGGGCCGAATGGATACAACCCAGAGAGGGAGAGAGAGGTGGGCCCCCTTAAGAGTGAGAAGTATACGATATTAGGACATTGATGTATGCAAGACAACGGAAACCTAGAACTATAATGCATGTCATGATAGCAAAGTAGTACTGGCAGATACCTTTTGAGATCTTGTTATTAATGGAGGATTGCCAGTTTGTTTGGTCTAATAATTCATCTATTCCTTTATGTCATTGTTTCCTCGCTAGACCTCTATCAAACTTAGAAAAACAGCCCCTAGATCCCCCCTTCAAGATAAATGTGTACATTTTCGGTTCCTCTTAACATAATATTATCAACTCTGCGTAAGCAGAGTGGTATCACCCCCTGTATAGTGGTATATGCCGGCCGAAATGTCTGTCTGTCTGTCTGTTCGGAAACTCCTCCTAGACCGTTCGACGGATTTTCACTAAACTTCACACGAACAATCGGTGCGTGAATGCGACAGTAATTAAGATTAGATTTTTTGAATTTGTGCAATATTTATGATTTTAGGTCAAAAATATGGTTTTGCCCCCCCCCCCCTCCATAGACCCCCCCCACCCCCCACCCCCCTAAAGACCCCTCCCCCCCCACCCAGCAATGATGGCGTTCTGTGTGTGTGTGCCCCGAAGGGGCTCACACACAACGCATTCGTTCTGGGGCCGAAAACATCTCGCCCCGTATCTGTTAGGTTAAGTTAGGTTAAGTTGACAATAGCAGTGATGGTAGTAATAGTGGGGATATGGTGATAGTAGTGATGATGGTGATAATAGTAGTGATAATGGTTGTAGTTATAGTGATGATGATGGCAGTAGTGATGATGATGGTGATAGTACTAGAAGTAGTGATGATGGTCATAATAGTAGTAAAGATAGTGACAAGTAATGATGATATTTGTAGTGATAATGATGACAGTAGTGATGATGGTGACAGTATTAATGATGATGGTGAGTAGTAGTGATTATGGTGAAAATTGTAGTGATGATGCCAGTAGTATTGATGATGAGAATAGGAGTGATTATAGTAAGAGTAGTATTGATGCCTATAATAGTAGTAGTGGTGATGATAGTTTTTTTTTTTTTTTTTTTTTTCTATATTCCAACTTACTTCCTCTCGGGCATAGGCTGAGAGCCTTAACATTCACCGCTTTACAATGAACAGTGAAGCCCGTGAGGTCTTGTTCCAGTCTAGGGAGTGAGACATGTGAAGCACGTAGAGCACAACGAGCACCTGCCATCTTGCCTTCACATGAGGCACGGTGCTCACTCATGGCCCGAAACGACCCCATCCCTGAAGCCATCTCGTTCCCGTGCTTCACTGTCTCACCCACTACACTCGGACTCTCACACTTACACACACACAACGCCACCTGTTGAGCAGATAACTCACCAGGCATTGCACCCCTATAGCATATTTTGAATATGGGAATATTCATACAGTGCTATTTAATCAGGGAACAATGAGGGTATTTTATTGACGTTTCGGTGGGCTTTGTGGTAATGCACTGATACTAGGTACAGCACAAATTCCATCCCAATAATATCTTCCCATTGATACATCGGGATTTGAACCCGGGACCTTTGGATTACCAGGCCAGTGGCAAGACCACTCCACCACACCTCCCCTTAATGGTGATAGTGACTAGTAGTGATGATGGTGACCCATCGCAGAGTAGGGTATGCCGTTTTGATTTTGGGCAAAACGGCACGTCTACTTTATTTATATTATATTAATATATTATTCTTATTATTATTTATATTATATTTATTATATTATTCTTATTATTATTTATATTATATTTATTATATTATTCTTATTATTATTTATATTATATTTATTATATTATTCTTATTATTATTTAAATTATATTTATTATATTCTTATTATTATTTATATTATATTTATTATATTATTCTTATTATTATTTATATTATATTTATTATATTATTCTTATTATTATTTATATTATATTTATTATATTATTCTTATTATTATTTATATTATATTTATTATATATTCTTATTATTATTAAATTATATTATTATATTCTTATTATTATTATATATATTTATTATATTATCTTCTTATTATTTATATTATATTTATTATATTATTCTTATTATTATTTATATTATATTTATTATATTATTCTTATTATTATTTATATTATATTTATTATATTATTCTTATTATTATTTATATTATATTTATTATATTATTCTTATTATTATGTATATTATATTTATTATATTTTTATTATTATTTATATTATATTTATTATATTATTCTTATTATTATTTATATTATATTTATTATATTATTATTATTATTTTTTATATTATATTTATTATATTATTATTACCGGTATTATTATTATTTATATTATTGTTATTATTATTATTAATTATTATTATTATTACCGGGTATTATTAGTTTATTTTTATTGTTATTTTTATTTGCAAAATAATTATTATTGATACTGTAATTTCATATGTTATCTTGCTATTTTGACATGTATTACTGTTACCATTATTTCCAATAACAAAGTAATTACTGGTAGTAGCAGTGTTGTTGAATGCATAATAAATAATATTATCACTACTATAATTCTAGCTAATTATATAAAAACATTATAAGCTAATTATATATAAAAAAAAAAAAAATGGGAGTCAGCAGAAAGCCGATTGACCCAGACAAGACAGATCTATCTCACACCCAACCCTAATTATAAGGCCCAACTCACTAATACTATGAGGACTGACCTCACCAAAATGGTCGGAGGTCGACATTAGAAAACGGGTGTCTGCAGAGAGCCGATTGGCCCACACCCGGCAGATCCCCCTCACACCCAACCCGGTTCGTCCATATGTCTAATTTAATCTTTAAGCTCTCTATCGTTCTTGATCCCACTATAGCACTCGGTAGCCTATTCCACCCATCTACACCTATATTACCAAACCAATATTTGCCTATATCTTTTCCGAAACGAATTTTATCTAATTTGAAGCCATTAGTTCAAGTTCTCTCGCTATCACCAAGCTTCAGTACATCTTCCATGTCGTCCATATTAATCCCACTAACCCAGCTGAACACCTCTATCATACCCCCTCTATCTCTGCGTCTCTCTAGCGAATGTAAGCCTAATTTATTCAACCTTTCTTCACATGGATGATTTCTAATAGTATTGATCATGTTTGTAATTTTGTCATGTCCATAAACATGTCCTGCCATTTATTTCATGCAAGATCGAAACAGAGCGGGCTGGAGGGGTGGAGTAGGGGAAAATGCTCCTATGTGAACTGATTACTTGGGGTTATTAACGGGTAGACTGTTATTGAGTCTCCCAAGCAAAGCTCAACACCCGGTTCTATACTCCGGGTGGCCACTTTTTTCATGTTTTGTTTTGTTTGTGGACATATTGTTGTTATTGCATAATGATGCATGCATTCAGGGAATGTATTATATACGATAAAGTTATAAAAAAATAAAAATAAATAAAAAATTCCACCCGGAGTATTGAACCGGGTGTTGAGCTTTGCTTGGGTGACTCACTAACAGTCTACCCGTTAACCACCCCAACTAAATAGTTCACATAGGACCGTTTTCCGCTACTCCACACCGTTAGCCCGCTTTGTTTCCAGCTTACATGAAATATATGGCATGAAATGTTTGTTGCTGAAAATAACCGTAACAGCGTCACGAGTCATCAGATTGTACGTATGATAGATTGCTAGTGAATCATATAATTGGAGTGTGTGTGTGCGTGCGTGTGTGTGTTAATAGGGTGTTTCTATGGCGATTAAGTCTTACTTATTATTTCAATTATTTGATGATTTCGCACGTGTATAATCTAAGCGCATTGCATCTTATCATACCAAATAAATACCTTGCTACCAGCTACCCAAGACTAATTTGAATTTATATACATAATCGAGAGCTGTAGTACTCTAAATATAGTTATAAAACTGTCAGATAATTCAATAAATCATTGGAATTAAGACCTTAAGAAGTCTGAAAATATGACCCATGGTTCAATACTAGTCATAATGTCGTAAATAACCCTAAAACAGTATTTATTGTCAGATTCTTTAGAAAATAAAAACATAAATTTGGGAGTTTTAATGGCCCCCAACTGTTATGAGGGAAGTTTAGCACGTCATTATTTATAGTCTTAGTAAAACAGATGATGACTTTAAACTTCCTTCCTTTCCAAGAAAACACCTATGTTACTTATGAGGGAATCTGTGACTGTGTATATTATAACATTAATGGCAACACTGCGTATATTGTATTAATTGAAAGCCATTGTTTGCTTATTACTCAGAGAGACTTCCTACACTCAACATCATTTTATAAATTATACTTCCACACGTCCTTTTTTCTTACATAAATAATTATATACAGCATATCACGCATTTGAAATAAATAAACATAGGATTGAGTTGCCCTTTCTGAAATGTATGTAAATACAAACATGTATTAAGATCATGCATATACTGTTATTATTTTGATTATGTTTTCGAGATAAACATATATATATATATGTTTTTCTTTTTTCTATGTGATTGAGGGAGGCAAAAGGCATAACTGCCTATAGCGAGTGCCTCACCCATAGTTGAAAGAGTGACAGGGCCAAAATCAAGGGACGTTCGAGCCAAAATGCCTGGACACACCGAGTTTGAAGCAATTTAAGTCATAGGAAGCGGGAAAAACTGATTCTGGGAGAGAGTTCCAGAGCTCAGCTGTTGAGTAGAAGAAAGTTTGAAAGTAACGTTTCACTCTTGGGTTGGAGAGTTGCACAGAGTAGGGGTGGGATTGAGTTGCAAGACGGGTACCACGTGCCCTACGTAAAGGAGGTGGTATGCACTGGGATAGCTCTGAGGAACACTGATTATTATAGTAGCGATAGAATAGCAAGAGAGATGCAACATTGCGGCGGAGAGAGAGAGATTGCAGAAAGTTGGTGAGTGGACGGGAGTTAATGATACAAAAGGCCTTCCTTTCAACCTTGTCTAGGAGAGCGGTGTGAGAGGAACCTCCCCACACATGCGAACAATACTCAATACAAGGGCGCACTATGCCCCTGTACAGAGCAAGAAGCTGTGCAGGGGAAAAGAACCCCCTAAGGCGGTTGAGCACACCCAGCTTCTGGGAGGCTGCCTTAACAAGACTGGTATTATGGTCCTTCCAAATGAGAGCAGAAGAAAAAGAGACACCAAGAATATTGAGAGAAGATGAAGGGTTGATTTTTGTATTGTTGAAGAATAAGGGATAGTCCGCTGGGAGATCCTGACGGGTAGATAGATGGAGAAATTGGGTTTTGGAAGCATTAAAGTTAACAAGGTTTTCTCTGCCCCAATTGGAAATAGTATTTAGATCAGAATTTAAGAGTTGTATGGCTTCATTACGTTTGTCGTTGAGGGATTGCTGGCTGGGGCGTTCTGAAAAAGTAATGGAGTAGTGTAAGGTTGAGTCGTCTGCGTATGAATGGATGGGAATTAAGGTACAGTTAAGGAGATCATTTATAAAAATTAGAAAGAGAATAGGAGATAGGACAGAGCCCTGAGGAACACCGGAGTTTATAGGGTGAGGAAGTGAACAATGGCCGTCCACAACCGCGGCTATGGAACGGCCGGAAAGGAAATTAGAGACAAAGGCACAGATGGAGGGATAGAAACCGAAGGAGGGAAGTTTAGAAATTAAAGATTTATGCCAGACTCTATCGAAGGCTTTCGATATGTCTAGTGCAATAGAAAAAGTCTCACCGAAGTCCCGAAAGGAGGATGACCAAGAGTTAGTAAGATATGAAAGAAGATCACCAGTAGAGCGACCCCTAAGGAAGCCATACTGGCGATCTGAGAGCAGATTATGAGAAGAGAAATGCTTAAGAAATTTGGAAGCAAGAATAGTTTCAAAAACTTTAGAAAGACAAGAAATGAGAGCAATTGGACGATAGTTGGAGGGTTGAGAGCGGTCACCCTTCTTTGGGACAGGTTGAATGTGAGCAAACTTCCAGCATGAAGGAAGACGTTAGAGGATAGACAGAGACGAAAGAGTTTGCCTAGGCAGGGAGTCAGCACGGAAGCACAGTTTTTGAGAACAACAGGAGGAAGACCGTCCGGACCGTACGCCTTATTAGTGTTAAGCCCAGAGAGGGTAGAAAGTACATCTTTTGAAGAGATTATGATATTAGGCATAAGTAAGAGAGAGGAGGGCGGAGAGGGAGGAATAGCACCGGAATCATCCAAGGTGGATTTTCTAGCAAAAGTTTGAGCGAAGAGTTTAGCTTTGTCAGAGGAAGAAGTGATGATTGTGCCATCAGAGTGGGAAAGACGAGGAAGAGAAATTGTTGGAGAGGTTTTTGGCTAGATGCCAGAAAGCTTGGGAAGAGCTAGAGTTGGATAGTTCAGTGCATTTATTATTGATGAAAGAGTGTTTGGCAAGTCGAAGAACAGATTTGGATTGATTCCGGGCAGAAACATATGAAGAATGAGAGTCTTGAGTTTTAAGGCGTCGGTACCGTTTGAATTCTTCCTCCTTATTGCGGACAGCAGTAGAACAGGTGTGAGTAAACCAAGATTTGTTAGCATTAGTCTGAGAGAAAGAGAATGGAATGTATGCTTCCATGCCCGATAGGATTACCTCGGTAATGCGTTCAGCACTCTCCGAGGGTCCTCGGCCACGGAAGCAGAAATCATTCCATGGGAAATCAAAGAAGTACTGCCGAAGAGCCTCCCAGTCGGTAGCGCCAAAGTGCCACAAGCGCCGCCGGCTATATCGATTTAAGTACCACTGTAAAGCCTCTTTACCCTTTCCGACATATGCACGATTTTGAGCCTATTAGGGATACTTTAAAGCCTTTGTTACCATCAGGGGTATTTAGAAACCTTTAGTTTAGTTACTTCAACCTCTGCAGTTGTCTTTGAGTTAGCTGTGGGCAGAACACTAATTTTGGAGAGGTAATTATAAGAGTGAGAGAACTCTATTTCTTATTGCTAATCTGGCAACCTCTGCGTCATATGAGCGTGAAAGGGTTTATTAGAATATTTTAAAATCCAGGAAAAGACAACTATCAAACATATCAGTATCCCAATACTACTGCTGCTGCTGCACGTTATATCTGTCGTGTATAATGTACTTTCAAACCATATTATTTTCTTTGTGTCTGTTTTTATCATATTAATTTTAACCTTAACTATACGATGATAAAATCCTCCATGTAAATTAATTATTTTAACCAACAGTAATAAAGTAAATAGCTCTACATGTGCTTATTGTGCCGTATGAAGAATACTTAGAATAACACATTCTTATACTCAGATTGGGAAGCAAATCTGCCTCTCAATATTGAACATTGGCTGTGGCTTAAGGGGGGTGACCTGTTTTTGTTCTGTCCTTTTCTATCTTTCTCTGGCTTGTATCCATTTGGCCCTATTCAGCCTACTGTTTTAAGACGTTTATCCCCATCCAGGTGTCAATTTTTTACTAGTGAGCGGTACCGAGCCACCATATTTTTTATTTTTGTTTGACAGCAGGCTAAATTTGTAAATTTTTTGATAGAATTTTTTTTCAGGCGAAGCCGGATTTCTTCATATAATGCTGGCTCGCTATCGCTCGCCAGGAAGAAATCGACAACTAGATGGGGATAAACGTCTTAAAATATTTGGCTGAATGGGGCCAAATGGATACAAGCCAAAGAAAGAGAGGAAAGGACAGAAATAACAAAAAGCAGGTCACCCCCCTTAATGAGGGATGGGCGTATTTATTTGCTCACTTATGTATCTTTATATTATTATTATTTTTTTTTTTTTTAGTTTCCTTCCTAGACCTTCATCAAGCTCAACACTCTGTTACGCTGGCCAGCTTGCCAGAATGTACTCGTGACTCGCTAGCACTCGCCACGGCAGTGAAATGGGCTATAATAATCGTAGAACGATATTCTTTCTTTCTTAGTATTTATGTTGTCACAGACAGATCAGTGGTTGCCTTTATTATTGTCTGTGACACTTAGAAGTATTTTATATCCATAGTAGTGATTATAACATGCAGCGCGTGAGAGAGAGAGAGAGAGTCGGAGGGGAGAGCGAAGAGGCAGTGTGTGTGCGTATGTACGTGTGCATTCCTCGCTCAGTGGGCCCACCCGCTCACTATAGGACGGCGGGCCTGGCGTAGCATATGACGTCTGCTTGTCATGTGACGTAGCGGCCTTTGATTGGTCGCAGAGCCATCTGGTGGCCAGACTCAGGACTTCTCTCCTTCTCTCTCGTCAGAGCATGGCATTGCGCGCTCAGTCCTACAAGTCCCTCGCATTCTGTCTCACATCTAACCCCCTTTTCTGCTGTTCCTCTCTCTGAACTCCTTCTTTCCAATACTTCTTATCTTTATTCAATTATCCATCCCTTCTGGTTCTCGCATACGACTTCCATAGTCGGCCAGTCGTATTACCAGCGCCTGTTCTCACATATATGTTTTGCACTAGCTTTAGAGGTTATTAGAATCATAGTCACATGGATTCATATTGTTGGGTGCTTCTAATTATTTGGTTGTTCATTATTACTATTTAATGCTAGACAGTGGAGGGTATCTTTGGTCGTTGTCTGTGTTATGTATATGGCAAGTCAGAGCCTGTACGACTTCGACGGAGCTAGGTAGCCTGTAGTACACCCTTGTGCATATTTTCCTTTGCGAGCTTAGCAGTATACAAGCGAAGGGCTTTTGCCTACTCTTGCTTGTATACTTGCTAACTCATTTTGTTGACCTTTGAGGAGCGCCAGGGTAAGACCAGATACTTGAGATCTGGACTTACCAAGAGAGCCTCCTAGTCACCTAACGTAAGATAAGGGAAATCTGTTCAGGGGAGACAGTAGGCTGCGAGCATGCTTGAGCTCTGCCTAGGCTCCCTGTACCTTTATGCTGCTGCTAGACTTTATTAGTAAGAAAGACAGCATTTTGTTTATTAATTTTAACTGCGTATGCTTTAGTAATTATTCACGTATAGTTTTAGCCTAGGTTGATGCATAGTGCACAACCCAGTATGGCTGTTACTTTGGCTAAGGAAGTACTGTTTTTGAGTTGCTGTTGTTAGTGCTGTCACAGAGTTGTTGCACTCTCTTGTTTCTGTTACGACTGGGGTTTAAATATATCAGGGCTCTTATTCATTGGACTAGTAATGGCATAAATGCTACAACGGAAAGCGCTAGATCCAACCTCTGATGTATATTCCCAGTGAACAAAGAACACAAATACTCTACAGAGTTCTATATGCAATAATAGGCTATCAAACTCTCAATAAATGTGCGTCTACTCTAGGCTTAATGTTATGTGAAAACAGCCGATTACTACATATAACCAAAGGTGCTTGGTTATGGTATGCAAAGTAAGGTGGTAAGAGAAGTTACAGCTTACGTTACTTTAATCAATAAATGTCAGGCACTCCTGCATGAAAGAAAGTGCACTAAAGTCCTTCAATACCAACAAGGAATCTTCTTTAAATGTTAGATGCTATAAAGATGCTCGTATCGGAAATGGAACCCAAAAAGGCAGGCAGCGGAACAATGCTCGTGCAGGCTATGCACACAAAAAGGCAGAATATATAATGCCGTCGGAGCCAAGAATATCCTAAACACTACAACAATAATAATCGCCATGACAATGCAGTATTCCTATCAACAAAAAGAGCCTAAGTCGTTTGTGTCTCCATACATCAAACTAGGCTGCGAAATGCTTGTGTAATCATAAACGGGTATGCATAAAAAGAGTAATTGGATTAATATACAATGTCTACTATGACCGATAAAGTCTAGCTAGAGTCAATGATACGAGATACTGGTGCGCATGGCATGCCGCATAGCCTAGTGCAAATCTCAAGTCTGTGCATCAAATATTACGTTATAGGGAAGGGTAGCTCTCTTGAGAAACCTTAATACCGAAGTATTAAGCGTTCTCCTGGCGTACCTCAAAGACAAACAACGACCTTAGAACAGTGCAGAATGGTATAGGCAAAAAGCCCTCAATCGCGCATGCTCTACTCTCAATGGCACACAGACTAGAATTTACTCAATCAACTCCAGTTCTCAGGTATGTCGTGCAGCTTTTTAACTAAAGCCAGCACTCATAGGAAACAATACCTTATAATATCAGACTCCTAGTCTAGCATTATCTAATCCAGCAGAACACTAATAATTATAGGACGCGGTACTTAACCCCTAAGTGTCGGCGCGCAACATAAGTCGAGTATAATAAATCTGGACTATCTGGCGGCGCGCGACATAGGTTGTGTGGCAATTTCAGCACGTAATGTTGCTGAGAGAGAGAGACAAGTGGTGGCAGGAGAGTAGCGAGCGTATGACTGCTCCAGACCACCGCGGCGAACCTACTGACACGAATCCCACCTCCTCCCTCCCTCTCTCACTCTCTACATACTGAATTGTATGGGGAAAGTACCGAATTACATGCTTTTTGCACTCGCGTTGCGCGGTTGTTGCAAGAAAACTAGCCGTCATAAAAGGATCGTTATGGTGTCATTGGAAAGCTCTGTTTATGCCCTTTCAGGGATAGATACTTGTTTTACGCTCTGGGTCTTATTTAGGCATGAAAATTATCATGTAAACAGCCCTATTTTGGCTAAAAACACCCCGCTGGGCGTTACATATAAATAAACCGCTAGCCCGCTAATCTAGTGTTAAACAATATAAATGCCAACCAATGCATCGTGATCCACTTATCTTAACAACTAACATACATGGGTTATATCAGACCTTAACGCACAATACAACTGGCCAGCATGAAGCTGATTTTGCAGAGTTAACCAGAGGGGATATAATATTAATAAAAGGTGGTGAAAGATATGGAAAAAGAGAGAGCTAGGCAGAGGAAAAGATTCTCAGGTGCAGTGCAGGAAACAGGTATCAAAGGATAAAGATGAATGCGTTCTAGAAACCAGATCTGAGGGAGAGAGTGGCGAGGAACCTGTATATATACCGGGACTAGTTTTCACCGCGCAAAGTACAGCGGTAACAAGTCCTCTAGCCACTAGCAAAGAAGCTAGCAACATGGTAAGGACCTCTCTCAACCAACCCCCACGAGGCAGCCAGCCGTGACGTCATCGAGCGGGACAAAAACACTGCGCGCTCCCTCTCACTCTGTTCTACTCTCTCTCTCTCTCCCAGATCCCATCATTACTAGTTAATGATAAAACATATACTTAACAATTAAATATATAAAGCCTTGACATGGGTGAAAACAAAGAGCCTTTCTGGACTGCCCATGACACGAGCTTTCATATGAAATAAAGCACACTCTAATACATAAACTGTAGCCCCATCCAATGCCCTGGCGATCCTAGCGAGTCACTGTAGGACAAGCCATGCGGTTCTAACGGAGTGGTTAACGTCACACCCCCCCCCAAGATTTTTCTCAGAGGCCCCAAGGCTCACAAAAATCTGATGGTTAGAACCCATGCTATATCTCCACTTCCCATCACCCAGCGGCAGTAAAATATCTGGCACAGTTCTTCAACAAAACATTTTTCAAAATTATAACCCTCCCCATCACCATAGGTTAAATTATATGTAGTTATGCTCCTCAAGAGCGAGCTTCTCTAGCCCAGCATTCTGAGAGGAGTGCAACTCAGAATTACTGCTATAACATACTGAAAAAATTCAACTATCAAAGAAAGTTTTTATTTGATTTTTATGTTTATAATTTGTTTATTTCGGCTGCACTATAGGGGCAAGCCTAGTTTTTTCTTCTATACCAAACGCTCAACTCCTGCTTTACGACCCAATACGCTGGGCTACAACCGCGAGCCAACAAGCACCAAGCGCAAAATACTATCCAAACTAAAGCAGGAGGCTACCCGTGTGTCAATCTACCCAGGATCATATACACTTGAACGACCATCTGCAACCACGTTGTCACAACCGGCAATATGGCGTATGTCCAGGTTATATACCAGTAACCTTAGTGACCACCTGGTCAGCCTCATATTCCGATTGTGAAACTGGTCCAAGAACTTGAGAGGGTGATGATCTGGGTAAACTACAACGACCGGACCATAGGCTGGAACATAGACCTCGAAATGTCCCAGCGCAAGCACAACCGCCAGCAGCTCCTCCTCGACAACAGAGCAGCTCCCCTGGGCCGAATTGTACTTCTCCGACCAGAAACTAACAGGATGCTCCAGCCCATCATCGTCCCTTTCCACAAGGACGGCACCAGCCCCCACACCACTAGCCTCCGTTGCTAGTTGGAAAGGTAGGCTAAAGTCAGGGGCCCTGAGGATCGGGTGAGTGCACAACAGGTGTTTTACTTCCCTAAACACCTTCTCACACTCAGGCGCTCATTTGAACTTCTTATCCTTCCAGTTATCCTCCACCTGAGCTTGACTGTCCCGTTCTCCTTCTCCACCTTGACTGCTAAACGTCATCACAGGCACAGTGAGAGGCTCAGGGGGGTGCCTCCCATACTCCTTCATGAGATTAACGTGACATAACTGATTGCGCTTCCGTCTGTCAGGAGTGGCTACCAAGTAATCCAGGTCTGATAGCTCCTCAACCACCCTATAAGGACCAGCGTACTTCGCGGATAAGGGGTGACCTACAAGGGGCAGTAGAATCAACACCTCTTGACCCACGTGAAACTCCCTGAGTTCAACCTTGAGGTCATACCTGTCCTTCCTGAGGGCCTGAGAGCTAGTCAAATTACGGCCAGCCAACTCCAGACTGCGCAACATCCGTTCTCGACTGTCGAGGACACACTTGAGCATAGAACAAGGTTTTTCTGCGCCCTCCCATACTTCTTCAACCATATGGAGAGGCCCTCTGACACGGTGTCCAAAGACGAACTCATCAGGTCTGAATCCCAAACCTTCCCCAGGTACCTCCCGCACAGCAAACAAAACACATGGCAGGCCAAGATCCCAATCCTTCCCACTCTCAAAGCAAGAACAACGAAGCACAGATTTTAAGGCTGAGTGCCATCGCTCTAACACACCCTGGCTCTCCGGATGATACGCAGATGACACAACCCCAACAATACCATGCTGCGGCATTGCATGAACAAACAGGCTAGAAGTGAAGTTGGGTCCCTGGACTGACTGAATCCCCTGCGGGTAACCATACCGGGAAAAATACACTAGCAAGCTTCGGACCACCGTCTTCGCCGACCCATTTCTCATAGGGTACGCGTCAGGGTACCTTGTTGCTACATCTCCTGACTGTGCATCACTGCCCTCCTTCAACCCTTTCGTCTTTTTAAGCCCATCCTCTGACCCTTCAGGAACAGTTACTGGGTCTTCTCCAGACTCGAAATGTGGTCCTAGTAATGAGTCCCCGAGAAGGTCCGTTGACACTAAACTCTCAACCGCATCAACTTCCAACCCCTTCTCGGTGCCCTTCCTCCGCTGATCTAAAGACTGTTGACCAGAATGTGACTCCCTGGATGCAAGATCTCAGGTGACAACACACACCATAGGCTGCCCCAGACACTTCTCAACCCACTCCTGCTCCTCCCTACTCACGTCGGCCGGCTTCTCGACAACGACTAAGGGTGGAGCCTCAAAAGTAGGCCCCGCAAAGTCGTTGCCAAGAAGGAGGTCGACGCCCCCAACAGGTAACTTCTCCACAATTCCTACGTCCAGGTCACGAGTCACACCATCAACATCCACCTTCATTCTTACAAGCGGGTATGACCTTGTCGCATTAACTCCCTGAACCACAACCACCCGCGCCGTATTGACAGGTTTACCAGTTAAATTTCTCAACAGTGTTTGCGATGCCCCAGTGTCACGCAAAATTCTCACCTCATGTCTTCTACCCCCCCACTCCACACAACCGAGTCCCCTGTGGTCACTAAAGGCATCACGGACAGGGAATAAGCCTTCCGGATCCTTCTGCACTGGCAGTGTATTTACCTCGGAAGAAATGTCTCTAACAAACTCCGATGTCCTCTTGAACACTCCAATGCTGTGAGCAAAAGACACGGCTGCCGGAGGAGGTCGACTAGGGCACTCATTTGCCTTATGACCCTCCTGGTGGCACCTAAAATACATAAATTTCGGTTTCGGCTTATACTGTGATGTAAAAGGCCCCTGACTTTTCACATACGGTGTGGTGTAAGGTTTGGATTCAGTTTTAGTTTCATGGCTCTTCTGTTTAAATGTGTCATTGTTACTGGGAGGGGGAGGATAACGGTCCTTAGCACTTACATCGTACTTCTGTGAGGACCCGCAACCCCGAATCAACGACAGCCGTCGATCAGCCATTTCTGCTGCTTCGACTAGAGTTCTTGGGTTTTTCTCCTTTAAGTTCAAAGTTAGATCACCGCCTGTGCTCTTAAAGAACTGCTCCAACATCATTAACTGCTTAACTCCATCAAACGTTGTTACCTTCTCAGATCGGAGCCAGTTCCCCATAGCATCGGACAAGTCCCGGGCGTGTTCCAAAAAGGTGCTATCTCTTCCCTTAGTTACACCCCGGAACTTCAAACGGTACGTTTCTGGTTGCAGTTCGTAAGCCCTCAGGACAGCCTCCTTGAGATCCTCGTACACAATACATAACTCCAAAGGTAACGCATCGTAGGCTTTAAGACACTTGCCTATTAATCTAGAGGATACAAGTGCTTCCCATTTATTCTCTGGCCACTGGTGTTCCCGGCACTTCTCCTCAAAGCATGCGAACAATTCTGTAACACCACTCTCATCAAACACCGGAACCAGTTTCAATAAGTGCGAGAGAGATTGATCATGAGCACGGTTACCAGCCCCAAGTCGCTGTCCCGTTGTCTCTACTCGCGACTTCTCTACGTCCCTGTCGGCACAGTACCTAGTCGACTCAGCTTGGATTTTTGCTAGCTCTATTTGCTGCTCACCTGCCCTGATAGCCTTTCTCTCTTCGATCTTAGCTAATTCGAGCTGAAGCAATAATTCTGGAGATAACCCTTGAGGAGGTGAAGGTGCTACAATGTTTGAAATTACCGGTGGTCCCCCCAGGGGCAACCCACCCTGCCAGTCAACACCCAACTGCGGAAGCGTACCCGGGGTCGGCCAACTACTGGGATGGCTGGGAGTCGAGTGTAGGGGAAGCATGGCCGAAGGGCTCTGAGCACTCAACCCATCTCGCTCACCAGTCACCCTGCCCAGTACACACGTTATCAAGTTATCCTTGGTCATGCTGCTAATAACCGCATGACCGATAGCTGTGGCCAGGCATTGAAGACCGTACCGATCCATACCCTCCAACCGCTCGGCAGTAACAGGCCATTGCAAAAATATCCTAGCATCCTCCTCACAGTTCACCCGATTAACCCTTTCATCATGCTGCTGTTCCTCAGTTTCGACATTACGTACTGTGTCTCCATTCTCCTCTGATCGGTATAAGACATGATGCTCAAAAATAATTCCCACCTCAATATTCAGAAAAGAAGTACCCCAAACTCTTATACCTCAATATACACACAAACATTCTCGGAAATACTCAACGGCTATACTATGTTGCAAACAAAAAAATATTCTTGCTGATCCCCGCAATATATTCTCCAAAACAACAAATGTTCCCTGCTAATAAATGTAGGTTCACCAAATCATAGGTAAGGTCGCCATTTGTTACGACTGGGGTTTACATATATCAGGGCTCTTATTCATTGGACTAGTAATGGCATAAATGCTACAACGGAAAGCGCTAGATCCAACCTCTGATGTATATTCCCAGTGAACAAAGAACACAAATACTCTACAGAGTTCTATATGCAATAATAGGCTATCAAACTCTCAATAAATGTGCGTCTACTCTAGGCTTAATGTTATGTGAAAACAGCCTATTACTACCTATAACCGAAGGTGCTTGGTTATGGTACGCAAAGTAAGGTGGTAAGAGAAGTTACAGCTTACGTTACTTTAATCAATAAATGTCAGGCACTCCTGCATGAAAGAAAGTGCACTAAAGTCCTTCAACACTAACAAGGAATCTTCTTTAAATGTTAGATGCTATAAAGATGCTCGTATCGGAAATGGAACCCAAAAAGGCAGGCAGCGGAACAATGCTCGTGCAGGCTATGCACACAAAAAGGCAGAATATATAATGCCGTCGGAGCCAAGAATATCCTAAACACTACAACAATAATAATCGCCACGACAATGCAGTATTCCTATCAACAAAAAGAGCCTAAGTCGTTTGTGTCTCCATACATCAAACTAGGCTGCGAAATGCTTGTCTAATCATAAACGGGTATGCATAAAAAGAGTAATTGGATTAATATACTTAATGTCTACTATGACCGATAAAGTCTAGCTAGAGTCAATGATACGAGATACTGGTGCGCATGGCATGCCGCATAGCCTAGTGCAAATCTCAAGTCTGTGCATCAAATATTACGTTATAGGGAAGGGTAGCTCTCTTGAGAAACCTTAATACCGAAGTATTAAGCGTTCTCTTGGCGTACCTCAAAGACAAACAACGAGCTTAGGACAGTGCAGAATGGTATAGGCAAAAAGCCCTCATTCGTGCATGCTCTACTCTCAATGGCACACAGACTAGAATTTACTCAATCAACTCCAGTTCTCAGGTATGTCGTGCAGCTTTTTAACTAAAGCCAGCACTCATAGGAAACAATACCTTTTAATATCAGACTCCTAGTCTAGCATTATCTAATCCAGCAGAACACTAATAATTATAGGACGCGGTACTTAAACAATATAAATGCCAACCAATGCTTCGTGATCCACTTATCTTAACAACTAACATACATGGGTTATATCAGACCTTAACGCACAATACAACTGGCCAGCATGAAGCTGATTTTGCAGAGTTAACCAGAGGGGATATAATATTAATAAAAGGTGGTGAAAGATATGGAAAAAGAGAGAGGTAGGCAGAGGAAAAGATTCTCAGGTGCAGGGCAGGAGACAGGTATCAAAGGATAAAGATGAATGCGTTCTAGAAACCAGATCTGAGGGAGAGAGTGGCGAGGAACCTGTATATATACCGGGACTAGTTTTCACCACGCAAAGTACAGCGGTAACAAGTCCTCTAGCCACTAGCAAAGAAGCTAGCAACATGGTAAGGACCTCTCTCAACAAACCCCCACGAGGCAGCCAGCCGTGACGTCATCGAGCGGGACAAAAACACTGCGCGCTCCCTCTCACTCTGTTCTACTCTCTCTCTCTCTCTCCCAGATCCCATCATTACTAGTTAATGATAAAACATATACTTTACAATTAAATATATAAAGCCTTGACATGGGTGAAAACAAAGAGCCTTTCTGGACTGCCCATGACACGAGCTTTCATATGAAATAAAGCACACTCTAATACATAAACTGTAGCCCCATCCACTGCCCTGGCGATCCTAGCGAGTCACTGTAGGACAAGCCATGCGGTTCTAACGGAGTGGTTAACGTCACATTTCATATATATGTATCCTAATTTTTGGTGTATTTAGGATACACGCTTTTGTGTCCTGCCCCAGCATTATTCCTTTTCTATATTCGACGAGCATCTTAGAGCATCAGACGTTTTTCAGAAGATTCCATATCTGTTTGCTGTAGGACTAGACTTCAAGTGTTTTCATAGAGCATTGAAGAGTTTAGTGTTGAGTTCAGACTCACACTAAAGATAACGTAAGCATATAATCTTTTATTAAATCTTGTCATAATTTATTTAAGCCTTGTTATTACTTGAGAGCTTTTTTAATAACGTAATTACTCTTGTTGTGAGTAGGCTTTGCCGTCACCGGAAAGCCTTTGTAGAAGTACACTTAACCCAGTTAATTGATACCCCGTTATCCAGTAGCTTAAATCTGGAGGGTTTAAGTGTTCTGTTCACCGGCTTAATAGTTCGAGGGTTTGGAATTAGCGTACCGTTGTTGCAGATCTAGCCTATCTTGTAGTCCAATATTAAGTGCCCTTGTTTATTTCGTTGGGCCGGTCGTAACAACTCCATAGACCACCCTTTAAGATAAATGTGAACATATTTTCGATAGAGAAAGTCCCTCTTAAGAGTACAGGCTCGCTAACGCTCGCCAGGAAAAAATCGGCACCTAAATGGCACGAAAGGTCTTGATATTGACATAGAAATAGGACGACAGGTATTAAATTCGATAAACTAATGGGCGAACGTCTTACAATCTGAAACCTTATTAATTTAGTTGTAATACCATTATACATACTAACGAACTTGAATTCATTATATTATTAATATAACAATACTAATAATTACTATTATTATTATTATTATGATTATTATTTATATTATTAAAATGTATATAATTTTATAAATGCGTCATTAATAGTATTACCATTACTATAATTACCGGCATTATTATTGGTGAGTATATTGATGCATATATTTATATATGAAACAGTAATTGGATTGTCATAAATATGATTAAAAAAATAATGGTCACCCGCAGTATTGAACCGGGTGTTGGGCTTTGCTTGGGTGACTCACTAACAGTCTACCCGTTAACCACCCCAAGTAAATAGTTCACATAGGAGCATTTTCCGCTACTCCACCCCAACCACCCGCTATGTTTTAAACTGTCATAAGCTAAATAATAATGATTGTCATACCAGAAACATTACTTGTTCTACACCACATATTACTTGTAAACTCATCACAGTACACGTATGATAGATTAGGAGTAAATTATTTGATTGGTAATTGTGTTTTCTTTAAATAATGGGATTTTCTAGTGCATTGACGTATTTCTTTCTATGTAAGTTATTACAGTATTTTACTTAATTATAATCGTGATAACTAACCACCTTGCTACCAGCTACTGTAATTGTATTAAAATGTATCAATAACACGTGTAAAATTCATATACATAATCGAGACCTGTAGTACTCTAAATAAAGTAAAAAAAAAATGGCAGAGATTTGAATGATTAATCTGATTTTTTTTTTTTTTATTCCAACTACTCCCTCTCGGACATAGGCTGAGAACCTGTACATTTAACGGTTCTACATTGAACGGAAAAGCCTGTGAGGTCTCGTTCCAGTCTAGGGGGTGAGACATGTGAAGCACCTTTTAGCTGCAACCAGCCCCTTCCATCTTGCCTTCAGAGGATGCATGGGGCTTATTTGCTCACTCATGGCTCGAAACAGCCCCATCTCTGAAGCTGCCTAACTAAGAGTACTTTTTTTTTTTTTTTTTTTTTTTTTTTTTCTATGTGAGTGAGGGAGACAACAGGCAGAACTGCCTGTATCGAGAGCCACTCCCAGAGTTGAAAGAGTAACAGGGCCAAACTCAAGGGACGTTCGATCCAAAATGCCTGGACACACAGAGTTTGAAGCAATTTAAGTCATAGGAAGAGGGAAAGACTGATTCTGGGAGAAACTTCCAGAGCTCACCAGTTGAGTAGAAGAAAGACTAATGCCCCTTTCACACATACAGGACTAGGGTGCCGCATGCAGCAGAGTAGCTACTCTGCTGCATGCGCACCCGAGTCGGCACCTAGTCCTGACCATGCGGCTGTAGTCGTCTGTAGTCTGGTGAAGTCCTGGCAATGCGTGTCAAGTCGTGGCCCCAGAACAAAATGTTTGTGAGTTTCAAAATTTGGTCCAGACTTGAGATTTGTCTGGTGGATGCGGGGAGTAGTCTGCGCTAGTCGGCGCTAGTCGTAACTAGTCTTCTGTATGCGGCTGTAGTCCTTGAGTATAGCGTAGCGAATTGTGTCATGTGTAGCATAAAGACTACAGCCGCATACACCCGAGTACAGCCGACAGACACGAGTACAGCCGCATAGGTCTGCTGAAGTTGTGTGCATAAATTTACATATATTTGCATATAATTATTCAATAATTATGCAATAATATGAGTCAAACGAGTACAACCGACAATAGAGGATTTCAGCCGCAAGCAGCCGCACGCAGCAGACTCCAACCACATTGACAGGAGTGCAGACGTACGACAACACCCGGAACCCAATATGGCAGAAGAGTCGAGCCAACTTGAGCAGACAAGTAACCGACAACAGAAACATCCAACCGACAACACAAAACTCGAACCGAAAACAGCCGCATCAAGCCGACAAGAAATATAAAAAAAAATTCCCAACAACAGAACGGCAACACGGCCCCTATATATAGGCCCCAGGCAGCGCACTCCCCCACAGTTTTCGATGAGACCCCCCACGACGCACACCTATCACCCTCTCCCTCGCCTCGCCTCTACCCTGACCTCTACCCTCACCTATACCGCCTGTACACCATGCCAGCACCCAATAGAACAACAAAGGCCAGGAAGTCGCATAGTCCACAGAAGATCGAGAGGCCAGCAGACGACAACCGATTGGAATACTTCTTTGGAGACGAGACCCAGATGAGTGAAGAAGACAGCTTGGATGTAGTAGAAGACAGCCAGCCTCCACGCCAAGCCCCCCCCCGCTGCCAAGCGGCTACCACCACCACCACCACCACCAGCCCCTGCCAAAACCAGCATGCTACCGCCAGGGAGCAGCCAGGACACCCAGGACACCCAGGATAGCGAGACGGGTGACGAGGCCTCCCCTGATGCTACCATCTACGGCGTAAAGGCGAAACGTACCATAACAAGGGTAGTGTTGCGCCCCGAGGACGAGCTCGCCGTGATGGAGTGGCTGCGGGTCCATACATTCATGTACGACAAGCAGGCCCGGGAATTCAAGGACTCTGACCGGAAGTGGCGCCTGTTTGAAAAGAAGGCCAAGACTCTGACCCCTCCAATTAAAGGTTAGTTTCCCCATATTGATACGTGAAATGTGATATTATGAATATTGACGTTGTTTATCTGTGTTAATAAGTGTTCTGTGTTGTGATGGATAGTGACACTGTTTACCTGGGTTGATACCTGTAATATGGGGTGATATATAGACATTGTTGTGTGATATACTCGTTTCTATTATATGTGATTTTGTCTTGCAAACAGGTGCTCAGCTGAGGAGCTGGTGCGATAACATCCGCTCCAGGTTTGGGAAACTGACGGCAAGGAAGAGTGGTGCTGGGGCAGAAGTGCGGCACAGCGACCGTGATCAGTGGATCCTGGAACAGGGCAGTTTTTTTAGGGGTCACATTGTGCGGAACAAGCCTCGTAGCACCGGTGACGTGAGTGTTTATTATATGTTCTTCAAATTCAGCAATAGTAATTTAATCATTTCCAATTATTCCCTTTAACAGTTACGAGCGGCCTATGTTTATTTTGTGTACCGCGGGGTGTTTTTAAAATAGGGCTGTTTACGTTGTTTCAAATAAACCTTTCGAATGACACCATAACTCCTTATAATATTTTTCTTGCATAATTAATAATTATTTATTAACCTCATTACAACACCAAACTCCTACCCCCAAATGCCATTCATTACAGTATAAAACATCCCGACTCACCACATTACAGTATAAATTATATATCTGCTTTCCTCCGATAACACAGTTCATATACCCGGCCGCATCACAACATACCATTATAAAATAATCTTCTTGCTTTCACCCCAACCAACAGTTACCACAGCCTGCCACATCCGACGCCACCGATGATGCGCCTGACCTGGACGACCCTGTACTTGTGCTAATAAACCCTGTGCTAATAAAGAATAATAAAGGTACAAAAATAATACTTGCATTAATATACAGACCTCCAGCTCAATCAGTGCAAACTGACCGAGAAATTTACGAACAAATTGCAGATGTAAGTAACTCACAAGATACCGTAATTTTTGGCGACTTTAATTTACCTGTGACCAAGTGGGGCGATACTCTTACTTCACACTCCGGACATGACTTGTATACGAACTTGCAAGAGAGTTCGCTTTATCAATCTGTTCGAACGCCAACCCGTGGTAATAACGTTCTTGACATTGTACTTGCAACAAAAGAAGAATTAATAGAGAATTTGAATGTTGGTGATGAATTCAGTAACAGCGACCATCGTACGATAACTTTCACTTTAAGTTTACTAGTAACGAACCAAATAGTAGCATCGAAAAAGTCCCTAATTTCAAGAAAGCAAACTTCCATAAACTTAGAGCTATGTTTAAAGAAACTGACTGGAGCTTTTTAATTCACAATAACGACATAAATACATCTTGGAAGTTATTCGAAGCCACTTACCTAAAAGCAGTGCAAGACTGCATACCATCGAAAATACGGCGTCCAGGCCATAATAATAAGCCCAAATGGTGGAATAAAGATATTTCAAACTGCCTGCTTGCTAAAAAATTTGCTAATGATAGATTAAAATCCTCACAAAATGACGAAGAACGGCTGAAATTTGTAGAGCTACGACGCAAAGCCAAAAAGTTAATTAAGCAAAGTAAAAAGACCTTAGAGTTACATATTGCGAATCAAAGTAAAACAAACCCGAAAGAATTCTATAGTTATATCAGAAAGAAAAAAGTTGTTACTTCAACTGTTGGACCGTTAGTCGATGAAAATGGAGAATACACCAAAGACGAAGTACAAATGAGTAATGCCCTCAATACCTTCTTTGCATCAGTTTTTACAACAGAAGACCTCAGTGATATCCCTACACCATCGCCGATTCAGATTGATAATTCAGATGTTCTAAGCAATATCACCGTTACAGAGAGAGAAGTATTGAATTGTTTAGATAAACTCAAGGTAAATAAAACGCCGGGATCTGATACAATCTCGCCTAGAGTTCTAAAGGAAGCTAAGGATGAGCTCTCCAAACCACTGACATTACTATTCAATAAATCCTTGCAGTCTGGAACTATGCCCGATCAGTGGAAACTAGCCAACGTAACACCGATATTCAAAAAAGGCAGCAAATCCCTACCCAGTAACTATCGTCCAATTAGCTTAACCTCAGTTGTATGTAAAATGCTAGAAACGGTCATACGAGACAGACTCGTAAATCACTTAGAGGAAAATAACATACTTAAAGATACTCAACACGGCTTTCGTAAAAAACGTTCCTGTTTAACAAACCTCTTAGACTTCTTCCACGATATCCTCAACCTCTACGATGAGAGTAAAGCTGTAGATATTATATACCTTGATTTTCAAAAGGCCTTTGACAAAGTTCCCCACAAACGTTTACTGCTAAAACTAAAAGCGCATGGAATACAAGACGGTGTGTTGAAATGGATAGAAAATTGGCTCAGCGACAGAAAGCAAAGAGTAGTCATAAACGGTAAGGCATCAAAATGGACCAATGTAAGTAGCGGGGTACCCCAGGGATCGGTACTAGGACCAATTCTCTTTCTAATTTACATCAACGACATAGATGAGGGTCTCACCTGTACAATCTCAAAATTTGCTGACGATACAAAAATTGCAAATAGCGTACTCTCAAAGAACAAGTTGACGATATGCAACACAATCTAGATAAATTGTCATGTTGGGCCCAAATTTGGCAAATGAGTTTCAATGCGGATAAATGTAAAGTACTACATATCGGATACCTAAATGAGAAAGCAAACTATTCGATGAATGGCACTCAGCTTAAGAATGTAAACAGAGAAACCGATCTGGGAGTAACAATATCGAGTAACCTAAAACCGAGTCAACAATGTTCAGAAGTTGTTAAGAAGGCAAACAAAATAATTGGCTTTATAGGCAGGTCATTTGAGCATAAATCCAAAGAAGTTATCCTAACCCTTTACAATTCCTTAGTCCGCCCTCTTCTGGAATACTGCGTTCAATCCTGGTGCCCTTATTACCAAAAAGATATAAACAAGCTAGAACGAGTTCAACGTAGAGTTACCAAAATTATACCTAGCCTAAAGAACAAACCATACGAAGAGCGTCTTAGAGAATTAAATCTATTTCCTTTAACCCAGCGCAGATTAAGAGGTGACTTAATTCAAGTGTTCAAAATCATCAAAGGCATCGACAATATGAACTGTAGTAAGTACTTCACTATCGACCAATCTAATTACACGCGGGGAAACGGTTGCAAAATTATTGGTAAATCTTTTAACTCACACGAATCTAAGAATTTCTTCTTTAATCGAGTTGTCAACTTGTGGAATGGGCTTCCCCGAAACGTTATAGACTGCATCACCGTTGATTCATTTAAACTCCGCCTAGACAAATATCTCGCATCAAACCCGCGACTGACTGCGTTTGTAAATGAATAACTCTATTTTATCCCCCCCTCAGTTACTAACCCATCTGTCCCCTACTAACTTCCTAATCCTGCCACGGACATTAGTTCCAGGGCAGTAATTCCCTTTCCAATGTTCCCTTACCCACTCTAAACCACTGTTTGGACACTTGATCCTCAGTGTTTTGGAGGACAAGCAACCTAGAAGGGTCACTAGATCTGTTGTTGCTTGATTTCCTTTGTACTCCTTTGTACTCCTTTGTACTCCTTTGTACTCGCGGGCAGGACAGAGGACGAGGACCCTGCGTCTGGGGCCTCCCGGCACAGCACAACAACAGGCACCAAGCGGCAGAAGACTTCAACCAACTCCGCTGAAATAGATCAGGTAAGAAAGATTATAGAAATGTGCATATGCAAAAAAATGAATGTAAGCTGTGGAAAGGTAAGACAAGTTATATAATGTTAAGAGCTTCTCTGGACTGCGAACGCGCCACTCCTACTGACACGGTAAGGCAAATATTGACATGCGAAACTAACTTCATTAATGATGTAAACTAAACATATTGTATGTACATTTACCTATTATGTAATATTTCTAATACATATCTTACAGAAATCTGGAATGCAGATGGAGATTTATGTTATTTATGAGTGTGCATTGCATAATTATCCTGACACTGTGTGATAATAATCAACTTTTTTGACATCTCTCTTTCTAGATACAGCAGACGGTGGCCGCCTTCCGCAAGGACGTCACTGAACTCCGGGAATGCGTGAAGACAGGAGGTGGCCGCCTCAAGCCTCATGTTTCCGCGTTCGTTGCCTACATTGCGGAAGTAATGAACGAGTGGTCTTCCGAAGACTGCAACATGGGTCAGCAGCAGATCACAACGTATGTGCTGCAGGTAGACCAGATGGCGCAGCAACGGGCTTCGGGGGCAACTGCAACCCCAGCGACTGCGGCACCACCCCCCGTCCAACCTCCACAACCCTCCGTCAGCGGCCTGCAGCTTGGGCCACAAGTGTACCAACAACGTGGGCCACAGCTGACTCCACACCTGGCCCAACCACTTGGACCGGCCCCACAGTTTACGCCCAGCTTGTGGGGCAGCTCCACCCCCACATATGGGACACACCTCGTGGTGCCTGCCACACCAGGGAGAGGTTACCAGAGGCAACTCTTTGATGTGAGTCTCAGTAACCTGGACTCCCCTAACCAAACGCTACACACACCGCAGCACGAGGGGCAGTAAACAATGTCAGTACCATGTACACATTAAAAAATTATGTTGTGAATATTGTGTTTAGAATTCCAATCCCATATGACAGTAATATGTTATGAAACAATAAATAATACTTATGTTTGCTGAAAATAGTCTCCAGTAATAATACAAAAAAATATGTCCTTAAATAACATGGCAAGAAAATATTTACGACTTCATATTCATTCACAGAAGTTAGTACTAAATAAAATATAGATGAATATAATATATGTTTAAAATATAGATGAATATAATATATGTTTAAAATATAGATGAATATAATATAGGTTTAAAATATAGATGAATATAATATAGGTTTCAAATATAGATGAATATAATATAGGTTTCAAATATAGATGAATATAGGTTTCAAATATAGATGAATATAATATAGGTTTCAAATATAGATGAATATAATATAGGTTTCAAATATAGATGAATATAATATAGGTTTCAAATATAGATGAATATAATATAGGTTTCAAATATAGATGAATATAATATAGGTTTTTTGAAAGTAATATACACTCATCATATACAAATGGCAGTGACGGCAATAACAAGGCAAGAAAGTAATGGCCTGATATGTATAAATATGAATATATAATAAAATGTAAATGATGCATTACAGTGACATAATAAGTTACTGAATGTCAGGGAAATACTGAATAATGAAATAAAATGCCAAATCAAATGACTGAAGAGAAGTGAAAATGAAAGTAATAATTATTAATAAGAAACATATGAACATAACAAATATGCAAATGATATGGACAATGGCACGTATGATTTAATTAGAAAGAGCTGCAAATTAGGTCAGTTAATATATAATTAAAATACACACAATCATCGTACCTTCATGAGTCACTGAACTGGCGATCCTGCCAGCTCACACTGCCCCGGGGTGATGTGAGTAGTCTGCCATGTAGCGACGCAACTCCTTTGCGTAATTAGTGGCCTGGTTTCCGGTCAGTGGCATGAGCGGCTCCAACTGGTCACCATCCCTCCAAGACCCTGGCGTCACCCTGTGGGTGCGTGGGTTCTCCCTGTCAAGGAAGCCAGCGTGGTGACTGGGGAAACGGCGACGGATGAGGTTGTGTAGGCAACAGCATGCCAGCACCACTGACTCCACTCTCTTGGGTTGCAGGGGAATGGTGGTGAGCAAACATCTGAACCTGTAGAATAGGGAGACACAAAACATGGTTATTATCAAATACCTGCCTCAGCAAAGATAATTAGTTAGCAATGCAAGTGTATAGCCTTATTAATGACATTAACACCACCAAAAATAGAAGATATTTACCTGTTAGCCAAGATGCCAAAGGCATTCTCCACCACGCGTCGAGCCCTGGACAACCGGTAGGAGAAGATCATCTGACCCATGTCCGTTGAGCGATGTGGGAATGGTTTCAGTAGCCAGGGTCGCATGGGGAATGCGTCGTCAGCTAACAGGAAGTAGGGCACAGGCCTGTCACCAGTGTGTAGGGGTTGAAGAGGCGGACGTCCCAGGGTGTTGTTCTCCAGGCCGGCCCTGATAGGTGTCTGTGCAAAGACACCACCGTCAGACCCCGAACCAGCGGCACCCACATCGCAGTACAGGAACTTGTAGTCAGCATCCATAACTGCCATAAGCACAATAGAGTGGAATCCCTTGTAGTTATAGTAAAGGGACCCAGCATTGGCAGGGCAGCGAATGGCTATGTGCTTACCATCAATAGCACCAACGGCGTGTGGAAACTGCCAGCGTTCTTCGAAGAGGTCAGCACATTTCTTCCAATCTTCCGGGGTCTTGGGGCATGGCAGAACGAGAGGGTGGTATTCTTGGTAGATGGCCTCACAGGTGTCAGGAACCAGCAGTGAAATGCTGTTATGGGCGACGCGGAAATCATAGGAGAGTGTTTGATATGAGTCACCAGTCGCCAGGTAGCACAGGGTAATGGCGAGACGAAGGGCAGGGCTCAGGGATTTCCGCCAGAAGGTGTCCTGTCTCTCTATCCTGGGTGTGATCTTCTCCACCATTTCCCAGAACATGTCCACGTCCAACCTGGTGAAGTTTCTGAAGCTGCGGTGGTCTTCGCGCATGAACTCATGCATGATATTCTCGTAGTGGCCATACATTTGCCGCCGCAGGAGCCAGTTCCGCGTCCACACTGACCTCCTCTTCCTCCTTCGTTGTTTAATGGCTATTTTCAGAGCTAACAGATCAACCTGGAGAGTTAAATCCATGGACATGGTCGCCAGGTATATGTCGATATTTTGGCGCTGGGAGGGTGTTATTAATACGTGCGCAGCCATGTTGCACGGTAGAGTGTCACCGTACCTATTGACGCAACGGTGGAGTCGACTGTAATGATGTTCAGCCCTGGTAGAGCGCCCTTTATATACATCCGTTGGCCACACAACTTGTATGTGTCGGCTTTATGCGGGTGTATGCGGATCGACTCTGAAGTTGATCGTCTGTATTCTGGAGTCGATCGTCTGAAGTCTTATAGATGCGGGTGAAGTCGGCATGTACAAATGACCGTTATTTTTTTTTTCGGTTCGAGTCTCAAGACTTCTCCGGAGTCAAGACGACAACGTCGGCTGTATGCGGCTGTAGTCTGGTGAAGTCCTTTGGATGCGGCATACCGAGCCAGCTCCAAAAGTCGGGGGACAAAAACGCCACGACTAGCTACTCTGCTGCATGCGGCACCCTAGTCCTGTATGTGTGAAAGGGGCATGAGGATAACATTTCACTCCGTAGAGGAGGTGGTATACACTGAGAGAGCTCTGAGGAACATTGATTATTGTAGTAGCGATAGAATAGCGAGAGAGATGCAACATCTGGTTGAGTTTGACAGCATGTGAAGTTGGTGCGTAGCTATTATGATTGACGTGTATACAGTCGTGCACATAAATACATAAACAACTTTTTATGTAAATAATAAGAATGTCATGGTTTCCACCACTATCATATGCCTGTTTTCTTTGCCTGAAAAGATTATTCCGTGTATTCCAAATATCAGCTTAAACATTACTATACTCGAAGAAGATTATCTTTTGGAGAACTAGACAAGAAACATAATAAAAAGTAATAAAACTGAAGCTGACAAATGTAGTAACCTAAACGGGGTTCATGTCACTTCAACCAGTTGCTCTCAACCAGTGCCAAATTAACCCAGACCAACCAAACCAGTGCCAAAATATAGTACTAACCTAACCTAACCTAACCGTATTGGTTGATTTGGTACTTGTTGAGAGCTACTGGTTGAAATGGTCTACTGGTTGAAGTGACCGGTCACCACCTAAACGTGCTTGGCATACAAATGTTGAGCTTACACAACTGTTTATAATCATTCCTCACTAATTCATTCTTCATATTTCCTATAGCTTATTTCCTTCTTGTACTGATTAGAGTAGCTGTTATAGAGGGTACGTTAAAAAGTTGCATTTAAAGCTTGCTAACTCACAGCTTTAGTTTAAATATCATTATATTTACTAACGAACTTGAATTAATTGTTAATTGTATTATTATTATTATTTAAATAATTTTATAAATACCATAATTATGATAATTGCATATTTTATCTTGCTATTATCACTTGTATTATTGTAACCATTATTATACTTACTATTGTAATCACTAATAGTAGTAATATATAAATAAATGTGTCATTAACAGTATTACCATTACTATAATTATCGGCATTATTATTTGTGAGAATAATGATGCATATATTTAAATATGAAAACAGTTATTGGTTTGGCATAAATATGATACACACAAAAATAAAAATTGAAATAAAAGTGGCCACCCGGAGTATTGAACTGGGTGTCGAGCTTTGCTTGGGTGACTCACTAACAGTCTACCCGTTAACCACGTTAACCACCCCAACTAAACAGTTCACATTGGAGCATTTTCCGCATATTGTATTGTACAGTTGCGGCCACTTCCGCGCAGGACACCCAATAGGTAGCAGCACAAATAATGTTTATGAATTATTTGGTAACACTGATGAAGGGTGGGTAGGAGGTAAGGGATGGGGGAGGAGAGAGATGGGCGAATGACGGTGGGGAGGGTGGGAAACAAGTGGTGGAGGTTAAGGTAGGAGGGAAACAAAAAGTAATATATATTTGATAAATATGTGTAATTACGATTGCATAACATTAGATATCAGTTATAAATGTGAATGATGGTTCTAGTAGTCTATAACGGAAAGAATACATTGTTTAATTAATAATATAAGGCTAAGAGGATAAGCCTAAACAACCCTTATCGCACACCCCATACCCTAAAGTTCTCAAACACAAATCTGTTGCAGTACTATAGTATGTTTCGTATCATCCTGAAACCCTTCTATTGTAAATAATATTTTGATACAGATATTCCTAAAGTACTATAAGTAATTATTGAATGTTGCCAAACAATTTTACAATAAATCTTCTAATCATTTAAATTGTTATTTCTAAGAAATATATTTAGTTACAAGACACCTCTGCTTAAATTTGACTTGTGAGTGTGTGTGATTTGTGTGTGTGTGGGAGGGTGGGGGTGCGGGGGGCGTTTTTTCCTGCACAAATACACCTCCTAGGGAAGATGTGGCAGAGTGGTCTTGCCACTGGACTGGTAATCCAATGGACCCGGGTTCGAATCCCAATATGTCAATGGGAAGATATTATTGGGATGGAATTTGTGCTGTACCTAGTTTCAGTGCATTACCACAGCACACCGAAATGCCCCCCAAAATACCCTCATTGTTCCCTGATTAAATAGCACTGTATGAATATTCCCATATTCAAAATATGCTGTAGGGGGGTAATGCCTAGTGAGTTAATTGCTCAATAGGTGGCGTTCTGAGAGTTAGGGTCCGAGCCTGGGGAATGAAACTGTGAAGCGTGGAGGCGGACCAGCTTCAGAGATGGGATTGCTTCGAGCCGGGGTGCTTCGCATGTCTCACTCCCTAGACTGGAACAGGACCTCACGGGCCTCACCGTGTTCAGCGGTTGAGTGTGCAGGCTCTCAGCCTATGCCCGAGAGGGAGTAGATGGAATATAGAAGAAAAACAAACTTACAAGCATGACGTTCTTCATTTAAACTAGTAATGTTTATTAACCCTTCTTTAGCGGCCTATGCGGTTTATTTATGTGTACCGCCCAGCGGGGTGTTTTTATCCAAAATAGGGCTGTTTACATGATCATTTTCATGCCTAAATAAGACCCAGAACGTAAAACAAGTATCTATCCCTGAAAGGGCATAAACAGAGCTTTCGAATGACACCATAACGATCCTTGTATGATGGATAGTTTTCTTGCAATAACCGTGCAACGCGAGTGCAAAAAGCAGGTAATTCGGTACTTTCGGTACATAATTGAGTATGTAGCGAGTGAGAGAGGGAGGAGGGAGCTGAGATTTGTGTCAGTAGGTTCGCCGCGGTGGTCTGGAGCAGTCATACGCTCGCTAGTCTCCTGCCACCACTTGTCTCTCTCTCTCAGCCACATTACGTGCTGAAATTGCCACTCGACCTATGTCGAGCGCCGCCACATAGTCCAGCTTTATTTAACTCGACTTAAGTGGTGAGCCGCTTTTTAAGGGTTAAGAGGATAACAGTCGTAGCGAATCATCCTTTTCTCTATGAGGATCATAATGCATTATAACAATGTATGTTGGCTATCATTAGATGGTTTTATGCAGCTTAACCCACTGAATACCAGCGACGACACGTTGTCGTCGGCAATGTATGTAACGCTAAACCCCAGCGACGACAAAGTGTCGTCACAGGTACTCCGGTCCCAATTACTCCGGTCCTATGGCACCTAGAGGGCTCAGATTTGTATGGGAACTGTGTAAGTATCCCACGCAACCATGCCGATCGTTGAAAACTCTCAAAGTCCAACCGCGTGCGTGTGAGTGCGCAAAATTTGGTATTTTGGGTGTATTAGCCTTCAATTTTTTACTCTTGTAAAATCGACTTTCGGGGGCTCCGTAGGACCAATTTTTGACCATTTTGATCGTTTTTTGGTGGTTTTTCCTTCATTCCTAACCCATTCGCTATTGTTTTTGGAAAAAAAATATCAAATCCTGCCGGTCCCTGGTGGTACATTTATTTATAACTAGCTGGGGCTCAGTGGGTTAAGAAGATTCTGTGACAATATCCTGGGTATTAGCCATATCGGTTATTTTATTGACTTTCATATACCAGTCCTAATCTTTGTAAAATCGTAAAAAGAACAGCCAAAATAAATTGCCATAGCACGTCATCATTCTTATGTAGTTAAGGAGTGGCACTACAATTGACAATATTATTATTGAACACAGAACATTCCATCACTCTGATATGACATAACTACAAGAGAGTGTCGTATCAGTATATATCGACTGTCATCATCATCATCATCAGCCTTAGTTAGTCCACTTCAACCGGTCAGATGTGAGTCTGTTCCATCCCACCCCAGCAAACTTTCGGGGCTCATCCCTACATCTAGTTCTCTGTCTACCCCTTCCTCTAGCTCCATCCCTAGGTTCTCATTATGTTGATCTAGTTGTCCATCTGTTACCATCTCTTCTACATATATGACCTGCCCAGGACCATTTTATCTTTGTAATGGTTCTGAGAATATCTTCTACTTGTGTTTGTTTTCTTATCCAAGAGGCTCTTTTCTTATATCTCCCAGTTATGCCTAACATTATCCTCTACATTCCTATTTGGGCACTTCTAAGTATACGTTCTAGACACTTTGTTATACTCCAAGTTTCTGATTCATAAATTATTATAGGGAGGACACATTGGTTATATACTTTCATTTTTAACGAAAGGGTTAGCTTGTTTTTCCTAATGGAGCTCAGTTTACCAAATGCACTCCATCTCATGCCAATCCTTCGCTTGATTATCTAGAGTGATCTGGGTTTGCCTTTATAACCTGGCCTAGATAAATGTATTTTTTCAACTGCTTCTATCACTTCATCTTCTATCATTATTTGCTGTGGTTGAACAAGATGATTAAGCATAATCTTGGTTTCTTGCTATTCATTTTCAGTCGTACATTAAGGCTTTCTCTGTTCATATCTCTGTCAACTGTCCTATCTCTCCAGGACGGCCACCCGATCCTCCTAGCCGGCGGCGCTTGTGGCACTTTGGCGCTGCCGACTGGGAGGCTCTCCGGCAGTACTTCTTTGATTTCCCATGGAATGATTTCTGCTTCCGTGGCCGGGGACCCTCGGAGAGTGCTGAATGCATTACCGAGGTAATCCTATCAGGCATGGAAGCATACATTCCATTCTCTTTCTCTCAGACTAATGCTAACAAATCTTGGTTTACTCACGCCTGTTCTACTGCAGTCCGCAACAAGGAGGAAGCATTCAACGGTACCGACGCCTTAAAACTCAAGACTCATTTTTCCTATGTTTCTGCCCGGAATCAAGCCAAATTTGTTCTTCGACTTGCCAAACACTCTCTCATCAATAATAAATGCACTGAACTATCCAACTCTAGCTCTTCTCAAGCTTTCTGGCATCTAGCCAAAAACCTCTCCAACAATTTATATTCCTCGTCTTTCCCTCCCCTATCGCACTCTGTTGGCACAACCATCACTTCTTCCTCTGACAAAGCTAAACTCTTCGCTCAAACATTTGATAGAAACCCCCCTCCTCTCTCTTACTTATGCCTAATATCCTAATCTCTTCTAAGGATGTACTTTCTACCCTCTCTGGGCTTAATACTAATAAGGCGTACAGTCCGGACGGTGTTCCTCCTGTTGTTCTCAAAAATTGTGCTTCCGTGCTGATTCCCTGCCTAAGCAAACTCTTTCGTCTCTGTCTATCCTCTAACGTCTTCCCTTCATGCTGGAAGTTTGCTCACATTCAACCTGTCCCAAAGAAGGGTGACCGCTCTGAACCCTCCAACTATCGTCCAATTGCTCTCATCTCTTGTCTTTCTAAAGTTTTTTAAACTATTCTTGCTTCCAAATTTCGTAAGCATTTCTCTTCTCATAATCTGCTCTCAGATCGCCAGTATGGCTTCCTTAAGGGTCGCTCTACTGGTGATCTTCTTTCATATCTTACTAACTCTTGGTCATCCTCCTTTCAGGACTTCGGTGATACTTTTTCTATTGCACTAGACATAATTATCGAAAGCCTTCGATAGAGTCTGGCACAAATCTTTAATTTCTAAACTACCCTCCTTCGGTTTCTATCCCTCCATCTGTGCCTTTGTCTCTAATTTCCTTTCCGACCGTTCCATAGCCGCGGTTGTGGACGGCCATCATTCACTTCCTCACCCTATAAACTCTGGTGTTCCTCAGGGCTCTGTCCTATCTCCTATTCTCTTTCTAATTTTTATAAATGATCTCTCAACTGTACCTCAATTCCCATCCATTCACACACAGACGACTCAACCTTACACTACTCCATTAGTTTTTCAGAACGCTCCAGCCAGCAATCCCTCAACGACAAACGTAATGAAGCCATAGAACTCTTAAATTTGGATCTAAATACTATCTCCAATTGGGGCAGAGAAAACCTTGTTACCTTTAATGCTTCCAAAACCCAATTTCTCCATCTATCTACCCGTAAGGAACTCCCAGCGTACTATCCCTTATTCTTTAACAATACAAAAATCAATCCTTCATCTTCTCTCAATATTCTTGGTGTCTCTTTTTCTTCTGCTCTCAGTTGGAAGGACCATATTACCAGTCTTGCTAAGGCAGCCTCCCAGAAGCTGGGTGTGGTCAACCGCCTTAGGGTTTTTTTTTCCCCTGCACAGCTTCTTGCTCTGTACAGGGGCATAGTGCGTCCTTGTATTGAGTATTGTTCACATGTGTGGGGAGGTTCCTCTCACACCGCTCTCCTAGACAAAGTTGAAAGGAAGGTCTTTTGTATCATTAACTCCCGTCCACTCACCAACTCTTTGCAATCTCTCTCTCTCCGCCGCAATGTTGCATCTCTCTCGCTTTTCTATCGCTACTATAATAATCAGTGTTCCTCAGAGCTTTCCCAGTGTATACCACCTCCTTTACGTAGGGCACGTGGTACCCGTCTTGCAACTTAATCCCACCCCTACTCTGTACAACTCTCCAACCCGAGAGTGAAACGTTACTCTCAAACTTTGTTCTACTCAACAGCTAAGCTCTGGAACTCTCTCCCAGAATCAGTCTTTCCCTCTTCCTATGACTTAAATTGCTTCAAACTCTGTGTGTCCGGGCTTTTTGGCTCGAATGTCCCTTGATTTTGGTCCTGTCACTCTTTCAACTATGGGGGAGGCACTCGCTATAGGCAATTCTGCCTTTTGCCTCCCTCAATCACATAGAAAACAAAAGATAATAAAAATAATTTGTTGTAGTTCTTCCCCTGAGTCGCTGAAAAGAACTATGTTATCAGCGAATCTGAGGTTGCTTAGGTATTCTGCGTTAACATTTATTCCCTCATTGTCCCAGTCAAGATTCCTAAATATTTCTTCCAAGCACGCTGTGAATAGTTTTAGTGAAATTGTATCGCCGTCTTTCCCCTTCTTAATTGGTATTTTCTCACTTTCCTTGTGGAGCTTTAAGTGTTGCTGTTCCATCGTTATAAATGTATTTTAAGACCTGTGCATAATTTTCTTCTACTCCTTGTTTTCGAATCGCTCTCATTACAGCAGACATTTCGACAGAGTCAAAACATGTTTTCGTAATCTATAAATGCCATACACAAGGGCTTTTGGAATTCATCTGTTTTCTCAATTACTTGGTTAACGAATTGCATATGATCGGTTGTTTAGTATCCACTTCGGAAACCTGCTTGTTCTCTTGGCTGATTTGAATCTAGTGTTCAACCTATCCGGTTAGTGCCGATTTTTATGAATAGTTTATACAAAACTGAAAGCAAGCTAATATTTGGTCGATAGTGTTCAGGCCTTTAGCAACTCCCTTTTTTGTGTGAATAAGAATGAGGTATCCTAGCCATAATTCGAACCCACTCAATCCAAGTATATTTGGGAAAGTCGGGCTCGTATCCACTCAACCATGGATAAAATTGGACACATATTACCATTATACTTACACGTTATCGGAACAATTAATTAACCCTTTCAAGCTCCAATACGCGTTTCTGTTCTGTTTCTGGCTACTATTAGACGATTTTATTCAGATTAGTAACGATATATGGAAGTCAAGGGGTTGATTGAGATAGTATTTACCGTTATAATACCCAAAGATACTTCCTAAGCTGCATGAAATCGTCTAATGATAGCCAAAATAAACTGCTAAAACGCATCAGAGCTTCAAAGGGTTAAGACGTTCACCTAAAGAATATTGCAGGAACACTTTTATTCTGATTTTCACCAACTGTTGTGATTGAATGTTGCTTCAAACCAAGCGAAGTTCGTATACCACAGTCTCCCATAGCAACAGGCATATACCCTATCCCCATCCCCCTTTTCATTTTTACTATACCTACTCCTTATCGTGATTATGACGTCATCTTCTGAAAGGAATCATTATAATTCCAACCGAGGTATTGTGGAAATCTTAAATGTGGGAAAATTGAGTGGAGAACTTGTGTAACACTGAAGTTGAACCGACAGCAGACTCAGCTAGCTATGAGAGCCCGAATTATCTCCCTCCAACATATTGGCTGGACCGTACGAGGAACTGCTCAGCATCAACGGTGGCGATATGGGATAAACGTTGGCAGGAGACTAGGAATTTTAATAACCTAGGTGTGTAAATCGGCTTTCCTTGATGATGGAACTATTTAGTTAGTATATATAAAATACGTATATATCAAATATTGAAGGAATCAATATAAACGGAATGATGTGTCTTGTTACTGTATTCTGCATGAACAAGAATGAAAAACTAGGAGACCATATCACCCCTAGATATGAAGTTAATCATTGGAGTAGATGCATAGATGCAGGAGGAGGATTTCATATATAATTTTGGCAAGGACCTAAATAGAGGATAATTTTCTAAGGAATTTCTATACAAGGGTAAACCGATTTGTATGCTTTATATGTAATATTTTTGTTTTCTATGTGAGTGAGGGAGGCAAAAGGCAGAACTGCCTATAACGAGTGCCTCCCCCATAGTTGAAAGAGTGACAGGGCCAAAATCATGGGATATTCGAGCCAAAATGCCTGGACACACGGAGTTTGAAGCAATTTAAGTCATAGGAAGAGGGAAAGACTGATTCTGAGAGAGAGTTCCAGAGCTCATCTGTGGAATAGAAGAAAGTCTGAGAGCAACGTTTCACTCATAGACACCTTCATAGACACCATCAATTGGAGGTAGTAGGGGTAGGCAGCCCCGCCCAGGGAAGTACTACCGCCAAGGTTTCGGGAGACTCAGGGAAAAGCCTGAATTCCATTTTCTCTCCCAGGCCTTGGTAGCTGGATACATATCTTTCTGCCTCACACATCAGGGGTATCAGGAAAACCCTCTTTATATAACATACACATCCAACTTCACGACATTGCCCTACATCGCTATCCTCTATCCATAAAACACTACTCTTCCCACTACATATCATACATGAAACACCATACACTTACCTAATAAATATGGCAGTACAATTGTTAAGAGCAAACCTGGTGGTCCCTCGGATATCCACCCCCGGCAGGGTTGGGTCATTGACACAGGGCCCTCCCGGTCATCATCATGTTACTGTGTCAAGAGCATTGCAACGTCCCAAAGCTGCTCGTCGGTGCAGCTTTTTCTTTAGTAATATAAGGGCACTTCACTCTAACATCAATTCTGTACACCAATTTCTTCAAGCAGAATCCCCTACTCTCCTTTTTTTTTGACAGAGACTCAAGTAACATCCACATCTGACACGTCTAGATTTAATTTTCCAGGTTATCAACTGCTCCAAAATTTCAGACCTAAAGGAGGTGTATGTTGCTTCGCAAAATCTGAAATTGCCCTGGAGGAGGTTACTAGTTTCAATTGTCCCTATTTTGATTATTCTATATACAAATTAATTTCTGCTGGTAAATTTAAATACATATGTTGCATCTACCGTTCCCCAAATACTCCTCCAGAGCAAAGTCTTTTTGATTCTCTGTCCTCACAACTCAGTGTCCTCAACTTAAATGATTCTTCTGAAATCACTGTGTTGGGTGATTTTAATGTCCATAATGTTGAATGGCTCACTCATTCAGCCAGGACTGATGATGCTGGTCTTGAATGTGAGCTATTTGCAGACTCATTTAATCTCACTCAACTAGTCAACCAACCCATCCGTGTACCAGATAATCCTAATCATAATTCCCACCTACTGGACTTATTTTTAACAACCAATTCAGAAAATTATGATGTTACAGTGAGGTCCCCGCTTGGATCTTCTGATCACTGTCTGATACAGGCCACCTGTCTATCACCTACCACACCTTCCCACTCTAAACCTGTTTTGGTGACTAAATGGCATTACGATAGGGCAGACTGGGAGGGTCGTCAAGGTTTCTTTATTGATATTCCCTGGACCTCTTTCTTTTCTAATGATGCACACTCCACCTTGAGCCACATACAAGATTTTGTAAAAATTGGAATGGAAACTTTTATTCCTCATCAAAAGTACAGTAAAAGATCTAATTCACCTAAATGGTTTGACCATAATTGTGCTAGAGTAACTGAACAAAAAGCAATAGCCTACAATGCATACACAAGATCAAAAACACATGAAGCCTTTAATTACTTTAGAAACATCAGAAATCATGCCAAAACTGTATTAAACCTAACTAAATCAAACTTTCTCCACAAGCAGGCAAATAAACTTCTAAATAATCCAAATGATAACAAAATATTTTGGTCTACTCTTAACTCATTCAAATCCAACTTCACTACTGCTTCATCCATTCCACCATTAAAATCTCCGACTGGCAATCTTGTAAGTGACCCACGAGGTAAAGCTAACCTTCTTGCGGATATTTTCTCCACCAACTCAACATTAGATGAAATAAATCAAGATGTCCCTGTACTTAATTTTAATTCGCCTGAAATTCCCTCACTTAAGATCCACACCAGACATGTCATAACTATTTTGCAGAATCTCTCGGTAGATAAGGCTCCTGGTCCAGATGAAATTCCTCCAATAGTACTTAAGAATTGCTCCTTGGTGCTCGCTCCTGTATTGGCAAAAAATTTCCGTCTTTGTACTCATACCTCAAGCTTCCCAGTACCCTGGAAAGAAGCAAACTTCCATGCAGTTCCTAAAAAAGGTGCCTCTTCAGATCCATCAAACTACAGACCAATAGCTATAACTTCCACTCTTGGTAAAGTCTTTGAAATTATATTAAATAATCACATAATTAAGCATCTTGAGAATAATAAATTAATCAGTGATAGGCAATATGGTTTTAGACGATGTCGATCAACTGCAGACATTTTTTGCCTTCTTACGCATGAAGTCAACCAAGCTACAGACCAACATGGTGAAACACATACAATAGCACTGGATATATCAAAGGCATTTGATAGAGTCTGGCATCAATCCTTATTGTTGAAGATGTCACACTACGGTCTTGCATCATTAGTTCCACTAATTTCTTCTTATCTTCATAACAGAAAAATACGTGTAATGGTAATAATAATAATAATAATTATTATTATTACCATTACAGGTAGATGGCCTTTATTCTCAATTTCACTCAATAAATGCTGGTGTTCCCCAGGGATCAGTTTTGGCCCCAACTCTGTTCCTCATTCATGTCAATTATCTCATATCTACCACTCATAATCCAATACATTCCTACGCAGATGACTCAACACTCCACAGTTCCTTCACATTTACCAATTCTTTCACCCAACCCGATCTTATAAATTCAAAAATAAACACTGCAATTTCTCTGAACCAGGACCTTTCTAGAATTAATGAATGGGGACAAAAGAATCTAGTTTCCTTTAATGCACAGAAAACCAAGTACATTCAATTTTCTAACCGACAGAATCTCACTGACTCCCATATATTTTGTAATGATGTAAATATTCCCACTTCCCCTAGTATTGACATTCTCGGTGTAACATTAACTACTTAATTGAGCTGGACACATTATGTTAGAAGCATTGCTAAGAATGCCTCTACAAAACTGGGACTCCTGTACAGAGTTCGAGAATTCTTCACTGACAAGCAGTTGGCCGTAATATATAAAAGTCATATGCATTCTCAGATGGATTACTGTTCACCTCTGTGGGGTGGAAGTGGAGTGGTTGCATTGAGGCAGTTGGACAAAATTCAAAATAAAGCTATTAGATTAATCAATAATCCTGCAATCACACAGGACCTTCCTACATTATCCATACGAAGAAACGTTGCATCCCTTGCATTATTCTACAGATATTTTCACAGCAATTGTTCCGAGGAACTTGCTTCACATCTTTCCCCGTAGAACTAGGGCAGCTGAGAGCGCCCATGAATTTACACTTTCTCCTCCACAATGCAGAACTTCTGCTTATCAGAATTCATTTATCCCCAGAGCTACTACTCTTTGGAATTCACTTCCCTCGAATTGCTTTCCACAAACTTACAATCTACAAATGTTTAAATCCAGTTGTTACAAACATTTTATGAATGGAGGATGCCTTTAGGCCCATGGACCTTTTTGTTTTATCTGTGTTTTTCCTTCCTCCGTTCATTGTCTCTTAAAAAAAAAAAAAAAAAAATACATTCTTACTTTCACAAACAGTTCTCAAGCCAACACGAACACAAACTCGCCCTGGTGGCGACGGCGGCCCTTCTACCACATCTCACACCTTAGACCTATTTCTCACTAACAACATTCTTCACATAACAAACAGACAAGTTGTTCCAGGACTGATCGACCATGACATTGTACTTGTTGACGCTGATCTCCGCCCAACTAGAGAAAAACAGCGACCAAGACCTATCTTTATCTACTCCAGAGCTGACTTAGATGCGATCAAACAAGACTTGCCTAAACTCAAAAATGACTTTTTTACAACAGACCCACACACAAGACCCCTATTAACAAACTGGAACAACTTGCAACACACCATCCATACAGCCATGCACAAATACATACCACAAAAAACCCACCAAGTAGATTATTATACTCTTCCATGGTTCACCAGGGATCTACGTAGACAACATCGCAAAAACAAAGACTTTATAAACGCGCACAGACACACAACACGCCAGAAAACTGGACCGCATATACATCACACCAAAAAACATTTGCCAAAAACATAAAAAAAGTGGAACGCAAACACATAGCTTCTTATTTCGCAGACGTCAGAAACAACACCAAACATTTCTTCAAAGTTTTCAAGTTGCGCAGGCAGGATACCACCACCATCACATCACTGAAAGACAACAATGACACTCTACAAACCACTCCAGAACACAAAGCACAGATACTCAACACTCATTTCCAATCAGTATTCACACAAGAAAACAACCAAATACCTAACATGCCAGAAAATCCCTACCAACCCATACCCCACCTAGACATAACGACTAACGGTATACAGAAACTACTAGAGACACTTGACACAAACATAGCCACTGGTCCTGACAACATCCCTGCCTTCATCCTTAAAAATTGTGCCTCAATCCTTGCCCCCATCCTTCAAAGCATCTTCACTCACTCACTTCACACAGGCATCACACTTTTTTGCGAACATCACTCCCCTTTTCAAGACAGGTGACAGGACTGACCCAAAGAATTATAGACCCATCTCACTCACATCCATCCCATGCAAAATTTTAGAACACATTATACATAAACACATTATGAATCATCTAGACGCAAACAACATCCTTACTGACACACAACATGGATTTCGGCCCAAAAGATCATGCGAATCACAACTCATTGCCACATATCATGACATAACTAAACAACTGGACCGACGAGACATTAAACAGGTTGACGCTATTGTCATCGATTTCGCCAAAGCCTTTGACAAAGTTCCCCACAAAAGACTTCAGCATAAATTAGCTTCTTACGGTATAACTGGACCTACTCTTCACTGGATCACTAATTTCCTTACAAAACGGACTTAACGAGTACTCCTTGACGGCTCTTCCTCAGACTCTGTCCCTGTTTCTTCTGGTGTCCCACAAGGCACCGTTCTTGGCCCTCTTCTTTTCCTTCTTTATATTAATGACCTTCCTCTGTCAACACCTAACTCTTCTACTAGACTATTTGCCGACGATAGTTTGATGTTTAGGCCTGTACTGACTAGAAACGACTGTGGACTTATCCAGCAAGACTTAAATGCCATCGAATATTGGGAGAACACCTGGCAGATGTCTTTCCGCCCCGATAAATGTAAACTTCTCCACTTTACCCGCTCCCGATCACCCATCACTTTCAATTACACATTACACATCCAACCACTAGAATCAGTTCCTTCATACAAATATCTTGGCGTCCACCTCTCCACCAACCTAAGATTCAACACCCACATTCATCACATACAAAGTCAGGCAAACCGGACACTAGGGTTCTTGAGGAGGAATTTACACAATTGTAAACGAGACACCAAACACATAGCTTAAAACACCCTTGTTCGCCCAACACTGGAGTACTGCGCCACAGTATGGGATCCATAAACACTATCTAACATTAACACACTTGAAAAAATTAACACAAAAGCAGCCAGCTTCATCACACACATTACACGCAGAGCCCAGGCATCAGAACCCGTATCAAAAATCAAATAAACATGGAAACCCTTAACACACGAAGACTCAGGCACAGACTCACAGTAATGTATAAAATCACACACAATTATATTGACAATAAAAAACATGAATACCTACACAACTCAAACACCCGCAACACTCGTAACACACATTCTCATAAGTACCAAACATACCACACTAATACTGACTTCTACAAACACTCATTCTTTCCACGAACCATACGGGATTGGAACAGTCTCCCAGATGATATAATAAATAGCCCTACACTAGACACATTCAAACACAGAATATACTAACATTTCGCCCACATCACACACACACCATAAACCCTCCACTTAGCTCCCCCCCTCCTATATCCTGACCCCCCATCCTCTACCCTAATACCCTTATATGTGTGATATGCGCAAGTCCAGCGCCCTACACATTATCAATCGAGATCGAGATCGAGATCTTGGGTTGGAGAGTTGGACAGAGTAGGGGTGGGATTGTGTTGCAAGATGGGTACCACGTGCCCTACGTAAAGGAGGTGGTATACACTGGCAAAGCTCTGAGGAACACTGATTATTATAGTAGCGATAGAATAGCGAGAGAGATGCAACATTGCGGCGAAGAGAGAGATATTGCAGAGAGTTGGTGAGTGGACAGGAGTTAATGATACAAAAGGCCTTCCTTTCAATTTTGTCTAGGAGAGCTGTGTGAGAGGAACCTCCCCACACATGTGAACAATACTCAATACAAGGATGCACTATGCCCCTGTACAGAGCAAGAAGCTGTGCAGGAGTAAAGAACCCCCTAAGGCGGTTAAGCACACCCAGCTTCTGGGAGGCTGCCTTAGCAAGACTGGTAATATGGTCCATCCAACTGAGAGCAGAAGAAAAAGAGACACCAAGAATATTGAGAGAAGATGAAGGATTGATTTTTGTATTGTTGAAGAATAAGGAATAGTCCGCAGGGAGTTCCTTACGGGTAGATATATGGAGAAATTGGGTTTTGGAACCATTAAAGGTAACAAGGTTTTCTCTGCCCCAACTGGAGATAGTAGTTAGATCAGAATTTAAGTGTTCTATGGCTTCATTCCGTTTGTTGTTGAGGAATTGCTGGCTTGGGCGTTCTGAAAAACTAATGGAGTAGTGTAGGTTTGAGTCGTCTGCGTATGAATGGAGTGATACATATATCTTAAATTTCTTAAAAATAAAGGCTTAGTGAAAAGGTGGTATATGCTAGAAAATTGTGAGGTCAGAAATATATATCTTGCCATATGACAGTCTTCGATTTATTACTGTGACACTTCTGAATAGTAGCCACGTGTGGGCATGCGCGCGCGTCGGCTGCCCAGCCGTTTAGAAACTGGCTGGTGGCAGCCGGCCGGCCGGCTTTTCCTTAGTATATATCCTACGACAATGTAACTAATGTCTGGGATATTCTTATGTTGTTTCACAGCTTGTAGCTGCCCTTATTCTTAACCAACGCATCTTAGTATATTTTATTCTCGATAGTTGATTGTTTCATTATAATATATAAGATGTAAGTCTAGTGAGAGTGGGAGGAGAAGAGCGGGAGAGAGAGACCGGCTGGGGGACGTTGCTTTGTGCGGAGAGTCTAGCTTGGGACGAGCCTGATGTTGCCAAATGCATTTAATTGCAACGTTAGGCTTAGTTTCGACTCACGCACGGGGTAGAAGATTTTGACCCGGCAACTGTGTTGAGTGTTGCCAAGCCTGGGATGTATTTTGTATGCCTAGGGTGGGGTCCAGACAGATTCAAGACTCAGAGCTCACCTCACTGTCGTACCCTTCGGACCCTCTTGATATCTATCCCTCTCAACCCCACTTAGAAACTTTCTCTCTTACTTTGTATACCTTCCTTCCACTACTTCACCAATCTATTTAATTATCCCATCCCCTTGATAGACCTTATATCTATTATTGTATTAACGACGAGCTCTCAGATAACTAGATAGGATTTTGGGCCTTATGCAGAGATGTAATTGTTAATGAGACCTAGGAAGCTTTTTTGTTGTCTCATATTTGGTGGTTTCATGCTTGCTAGTGTGTTCTTGTGTCAGGTTAGCAGGGGCTAGACCGGAGGGGAGGCTTTTTGCGATCCTTTAAGTAAAGTCTGCTGGTGCGAGTCCCGTGGACCCGCCCGACTTTACTAGGATACCCGTGTGAGTCTGGGGTCATTTTCTTGTCTGTGTCTCTGTGTGTCTAGTATTGTGTTGTGTGAGGGCCCTTGCCTAGTCCACTCAGCACTGCGCTAGCACGTCTTGCTTTTGTTTTAGGATCGCCAGGAAAGAGTCAGATACTTGCGATCTGAGTCTCTCAAGAGAGCACCCTTTAAATTAGAGTAATTTGGCGCACAGACTTGGGAACGTCCCTAGGCTAGAGCAGGTGGCTCAGCCCGGGTATCCGAAGCCTATATCCTTCCGGCTAGACCTCTGCCACCTGGCAGATTAACAGCTAGGGGTTTATTATTTCTGCATGCTTGTTATTGTGCCACAGTTTACCGTTTTTGTGAGCATTGTGAGTCAGGGTGTGGCTTAGAGACTCTGTCCGAGCAGGCTTGCCTGACTAAGAGTGAGAAGCACATCTGTATGTGGTTATGTTGCGAGTTGCTACCTTTATTTAATTATACCTATGCCATTATACACTGTATGGCCTATCACTAGTATTTATTCCTGCTTATGAGTTAAGAGTTCTCTAAATCCGTAACGTACTTTCTTTGCTAAGCATCATATCCTACAGTAGCCGCATGCAGTTTAGAAACCCGCATCTTGTCTACCGGTACGATGTTTTGAGGACTGTTTGCTTTCACCTTCTTTCACGCAGGGGTGATTAGTTGTATTAATTAACGTAACGTTAAATGTACTTTCTTCTAGTTTGTTATTAAATTGTTTCTGCAATTTAATTCCGTTATCTATCTTTTCCTTGAAGCTTTAAGTCAACTTAATTGTGTGATCTTTTATATAGCCTGCTTGACTATCAGCAGTCTATAGTGCGTGCACCCTGTAACCGAGTCATAGGATACCTTGTTGTCCAGGCAGGACTCTTGACGGTTTAGGGTGGTTTGTTGCCTGGGTTTATAGATAAGGGTTGGATCTAGCGTTTTCTGTTGTTGCTTGTTGCCGCATACCTAGTCCAATAGAAAGAGCCCAGTGTTTATATATCCCAGGACGTAACAAATGGCGACCTTGCATAGGATTTACTGAACAGAGGAATATAGTGGTCATTTGTTTTGAGATTCCTTATGATTAGAGGAATACAGTGGACATAGTTTTTTTTTTGGAGCAACCAATATAACACATTAAATACTTTAAATAACATTAGTATATATATACTTGCATAGGAGATAAGGCACATTCTATAACCGTGATAATTACTGCAGTATACAAACATGTCTAATACATCAGAACACAGTGATGGGTCAGGTCACGATACGGGCTCGGAGGGAGAAAGACCTGTGGAGTGGCTAGTCGATAGCGAGGAGGGTGCTAGAAGATTTTTAGAGGTGCCCCTTACCGCTGCCAGGGTGTTGAAACTGAATAAGTATGGCTTAAAGTGTGTGGCAGGTCTTCAGGGTCACCAGGGTTTAAGTGGCATGAGGAAAGATCAGCTGAGGACTTTGATATTGGGTTTAGAAGGGAGAGACCTGGGTGGAGAGGCGACTGGGGGCCCCGGTCCCCAGCCCCCCCTCCACTCTACCCCCATATCAAACGTCAGGTTGCCTGAATTTAGTACATACCCCCAAGTTGATGGTCAATGGCAGCGTGGAATTCAATCACAGGGACCCTCTCCATTAAATGCACCTTCCCCTCCTCAAGGGTTGACTCCAGATTTGTTGTTTCGGCTTGAGATGGCCAAGGTTGAGGTTGCTAGAGCTCAGGTTGAGGCCGCCGAAAGACAGGTTAGTGTGCAGGCTGAGGTTGCTGCTAGAGCTCAGGTTGAGGCTGCTATAGCTCAGGCTGAGGCTGCAGAGAGAACAGCTATACGAGAGGCTGAACTGCAGGCAGAGTCTACTAAGTATCGGGCTGACAGGGAGCTGGAGAGATCTCGAGTGGAGGTAACAGGGCGAAATATTGGGGGAGGTAACAGACATCGGGACCAATCATTGTCGCACCTGCTTAAACTAGTTCCTGTGTTCGATTAATTATGTGTGACTGAGTTTTTTATGCGATTTGAGAAGAAGTGCCAGGAACACCAGTGGCCTCAGGAAAAGTGGGCAGCATTAGTTTCATCAAGACTCCTAGGAAAGGGGCTAAAAGCGTATGATGCACTACCTTTAGAGTCCTGTGTAGTTTATGATGAGCTAAAGAAGGCTGTGCTACGGGCCTATGAGTTACAACCGGAAACTTACCGCTTGAAGTTTCGGGGTGTTACTAAGGGCAAGGATAGTACCTTCCTAGAACACGCCCGGGACTTGTCTGATGCACTACGACATTGGCTGCGTTCTGAGAGGGCAGCTACTTTTGAGGAGTTGAGTGAACTGGTTCTCTTGGAGCAGTTCTTTAAGTGCACAGGCGGGGACTTAACATTAAATATAAAGGAAAACAAAACTAGAACTCTCCAGGAGGCAGCAGAAATGGCTGACCTCCGACTGTCATTAATTCGAGGGTGCGGAGCAGCAGCTAGGAGTGAGTCGGGTGCAAAGGATCGTACCCCTCCCCCTCCCAAGAATTTTGATACACATAAATACACAAAACCATCTAGCACTGACAATAAAACTGAACATAAACCAAATACCGTCCCGTACAAGAAGTCTAATGGTACCTCCCACTCCCAAGGGAAACCAAAGAGTAAAGAGTGCTTTGCATGTCTCAAGGAGGGTCACTTTGCAAATGCTTGTCCGAACAAGCCACCAAACAAGGTTGTGTCATTGGCCCGCAGCATAGGGGTGTCGCCTATATCTTCTGAGTTTGCCAAGGGTAGTTCGTCAGAGGTTGGGACACAGCCTGTGTTCAAGAGTCCGGAAGGCTCGAACCCGGTCCGCGACGTCTTTGGGGGTCATAGAGGGCATGGTTTTGTGAGGTGGGCTGGCAAAAGGCGAGGAGTTAAGCTATTGCGTGATACGGGGGCTTCTCAGACCTTGTTAAAGAACTTTACTGGTAGACCGATTAACGCTGCTCGGGTGGTGGTAGTTCAGGGGATCAATGCTACGAAGTCCTACCCGCTGGTGCGGATGGAGCTGGAGGTGGGTGGTGTGGCGAAGGAGCTGGATGTCGGAATTGTAGAGAACTTGCCTGTTGGGGGCATCGACCTCCTCCTCGGCAACGACTTTGCGGTGCCTGCTTCTAAGGTTTCACCTTTGGTCGTTGCCGAGAAGGCGGCCGACGTTAGTAGGGAGGAACAGGAGTGGGTTGAGAAGTGTAGCGTACAAACCATGGCGTGTGTTGTGACGCGTTCTCAGACATCCGGAGCCTTGCAGCCACCACCTCAGTCTATCAAACCGCGGAGGAAAGGTCACAAGAAAACGGGAAGTGTTGGTCAATTGGAGAGTTTTGAGCCGGCAGTGTTTCTTGGTGACTCATTATTGGCACCTATGTTAGAGTCTGGAGAGGCCCCGGGGCCTGTCACTGCTAGTGCAGGTGCAGGGCAGGAAGAGACTCTGCGACAGCATCGTTATGCGCAGCGTGAGGAAAGGATGGCTCAGCGGGACATTGGAGGGTGGAAATAAATTATTTAAGATGAACTTGGATAATCTCGCACCTGCTGATATATGTTCCTTGCAGCTGGAAGATCCTGAAGTCAGGGCGTGTGGTAATGGTGCTATCGAACTGGAGAGCGATGGGGATGCGCAGCCTGGTGATTTTTTCTTGTCCGAGGGGATCTTGTATCGGAGACATCAGGATCCCAAGAAAAAGTGGGATGGCGGGTCAGGATTAGTGGACCAGTTAGTAGTACCGAGGGTGTGCCGTGAGAGCTTATTGAGATTAGCTCATGATGTGCCTTTGGCAGGGCACCTGGGGGCACGTAAGACGGCGGCAGCTCTGAGCAAGCTTTTCTGGTGGCCTGGGTTAAAGGCGAGTGTTGTGTCATGGGTGTCACACTTGTCAAGTTGTTGGGAAACCCAATCAGGTCATCCCGAGAGCCCCGTTACAACCCGTCCCTGTCATTGGGCCGCCCTTCAGCAAAGTAGTTATCGATATGGTTGGCCCATTGCCCCCCACTAGTGCCGGCAATAAATTTTTACTAACTGTAATGGATGTAGCAACACGGTATCCAGATGCTTACCCCATGCACAACGGGATGGCTAAGACTGTTGTCAAAAACCTGCTTGTCTATTTCTCTCGTTATGGCTACCCTCAGGAGATCCAGTCTGATCAGGGATCCAATTTTACTTCTGCTCTGTTTAAGCAGACCATGCAGCAACATGGGATAGTGTCTGTGGTGTCATCTGCCTACCATCCCGAGAGTCAGGGAGTTTTGGAAAGGTGGCACTCGACTCTTAAGAGTATGTTGCGGTGTTATTGCATGGCAATGGGAAGGACTGGGATCTAGGTCTCCCATACGTTTTATTTGCTGCAAGAGAAGTAACTGGGGAGAGCTTGGGATTTAGCCCGAACGAGTTGGTTTTTAGACACAGGGTCAGGGGGCCCCTCCACATAGTCAAGGAGATCTGGGAGGGAGTCACAAAGCCATGCTCGCTTCTAAAGTATGTAGTTGAAAGCCGTGAGAGAATGCTAAAGAGCTTGGAGGTAGCAGGTCGGAACCTTAAGAGTTCACAAGCTCAGATGAAGGACAGATACGACCAGAAGGTGAAGCTGAGGGAGTTTGAAGTAGATCAGGAGGTACTGATACTACTGCCTCTGGTGGGACACCCCTTGTCTGCCAAGTATTCTGGTCCGTATCGGGCTGTAAGGAAGGTTTCTGATCTCGACTATTTAGTAGCTACTCCTGATCGTAAGAAAAAGAACCAACTTTGCCATGTAAATCTGATGAAAGAGTATGTGAGGCACCCCTTCGAGCCTCTCACTGTCCTGGTGTTGATCTGCAGCGATCGTGGTGGAGAAGGAGGAAGGGACAGTCAAGCTGCGGGGGAGGATAATTGGGATTGTCATGTTTCCGCGGATCAGTGGGCGGGGAATTCTAGACAAGTGGCTCACGAGTTGATATTGCACCTGCCTGAGCAACAGCGTGTAGCTGTGCAGCACTTGTTTGATTCAAACCCAGCTGTTTTCGCGGAGCATCCTGGCCTCACTACTCAAGCGGTGCACGATGTCGATGTTGGGGACCACCCGCCCTTTAAATCAGTGCCATACCATGTTTCCCCTATTAAATTACCAGCACTTAGGGAAGAGCTAGATTATATGCTGAAACGTGGGCTGATTTCTGAGGGTGCAGTAAGGTGGACTTCCCCAGTCACACTGCAGCCCAAACCAGATGGCAAGGTGCGGTTTTGTATAAATTTCCGCAGGTTGAATGGTTTAACCCCCACAAATGCCTACCCTTTCCCTCGCGTGGACGACAGTGTGGATAAGATAGGAAAAGCCAAGTTCCTCACTAAGATAGACCTTGTTTAGGGTTATTGGCAAGTGCCCTTGTCTGAGCGAGCGCGAGAGGTGTGTGGGTTTGTGGTGGACGGTGCCACATATTGTTGCCATGTTATGCCATACGGGCTGAAAAATGCCCCTGCAACGTTTCAGAAATTAATGAACGACATTGTCGCCGACATTCCCAACTGTACGGTGTACCTAGATGATGTCATAATATACGACGATGATTTTAACAGTCACTGTGCTCACATCGGACAGCTTTTTAATAAACTGAATGAAGCAGGTTTGGTGGTAAACCTGGGTAAGTGCGATTTTGTCAAAGCCACAGTTTTGTACCTGGGGTTCTAGGTGGGGATGGGTCAGGTGTGCCCTCCACAGACAAAGATCAAAGCCATCGATCAGTTTCCCCAGCCTACGACTAAGAAACAAATCATGCGGTTTCTAGGTATGATAGGCTATTATCGTCGCTTCATCAAAGGCTATTCGACTGTACTTGCACCTTTAACTGACTTATTATCTAAGGACAAGAAGTTCCGGTGGGTTCCTGAGTGTGCAGAGGTGTTTTCCTTGGTGAAACACCTGTTATGTACCCACCCAATACTCAGGGCCCCGGACTTCAGCAGACCTTTTCAGCTGGCGACTGATGCCAGTGGCGTAGGGGATGGGGCTGTCTTGTTACAGACAGATGATGAAGGTATCGAACATCCAGTGAGTTTTTACAGTAAAACATTCAATAGTGCACAAAGGAATTACTCTGTAATTGAAAAAAAACTCCTGGCGATAGTGCTGGCGCTCAGGCACTTCGATGTATATGTTCCTGCTTTCGGACCAGTCGTAGTGGTTTATACCGATCATCACCCTCTGAAATTCTTGAATCAGTTTCATAACCGGAATATGAGGCTGACCAGGTGGTCACTCATGCTTCAGGAGTATAATCTGGACATACGCCATATTGCCGGTTCTGATAACGTGATAGCGGATTGTCTATCAAGGGTGGATGATGTTGGTTAGACTGCCACAGGATTGAGGGTTGAGTGTGGAGGAAAATAGGCTGTCACTGTAGTTGAGCCAAAAAAAACAAATTAAAAAAGCAAAAACCTTATAAAAACTCTTTATTTTTATAACGTGTAGAATTTTGTATAAGATGTTGTAGCAGTATCTAAGTTGAATGTTTTCGCTTATTGTCGCTAAGTTAGTTGAACTTGCTCGGTGGAGCGCAACAGTCTTTATTTGTTTTATATATAGTGCCTTGTGTCGCAACAGTGTGTGGTACTATGAGAAGCTTTCTGTTAGATATGAAGAACTTAGTCAAGGGTCTTATATCTTGGGGGAGGTGTGACGCTTCTGCATAGTAGCCACGTGCGGGCATGCGCGCGCGTCGGCTGCCCAGCCGTTTAGAAACCGGCTGGTGGCAGCCGGCCGGCCGGCTTTTCCTTAGTATATATCCTACGACAATGTAACTAATGTCTGGGATATTCTTATGTTGTTTCACAGCTTGTAGCTGCCCTTATTCTTAACCAACGCATCTTAGTATATTTTATTCTCGATAGTTGATTGTTTCATTATAATATATAAGATGTAAGTCTAGTGAGAGTGGGAGGAGAAGAGCGGGAGAGAGAGACCGGCTGGGGGACGTTTGCTTTGCGCGGAGAGTCTAGCTTGGGACGAGCCTGATGTTGCCAAATGCATTTAATTGCAACGTTAGGCTTAGTTTCGACTCACGCATGGGGTAGAAGATTTTGACCCGGCAACTGTGTTGAGTGTTGCCAAGCCTGGGATGTATTTTGTATGCCTAGGGTGGGGTCCAGACAGATTCAAGACTCAGAGCTCACCTCACTGTCGTACCCTTCGGACCCCCTTGATATCTATCCCTCTCAACCCCACTTAGAAACTTTCTCTCTTACTTTGTATACCTTCCTTCCACTACTTCACCAATCTATTTAATTATCCCATCCCCTTGATAGACCTTATATCTATTATTGTATTAACGACGAGCTCTCAGATAACTAGATAGGATTTTGGGCCTTATGCAGAGATGTAATTGTTAATGAGACCTAGGAAGCTTTTTTGTTGTCTCATATTTGGTGGTTTCATGCTTGCTAGTGTGTTCTTGTGTCAGGTTAGCAGGGGCTAGACCGGAGGGGAGGCTTTTTGCAATCCTTTAAGTAAAGTCTGCTGGTGCGAGTCCCGTGGACCCGCACGACTTTACTAGGATACCCGTGGGAGTCTGGGGGCATTTTCCTGTGTGTCTAGTGTTGTGTTGTGTGAGGGCCCTTGCCTAGTCCACTCAGCACTGCGCTAGCACGTCTTGCTTTTGTTTTAGGGTCGCCAGGAGAGAGTCAGATACTTGCGATCTGAGTCTCTCAAGAGAGCACCCTTTCAATTAGAGTAATTTGGCGCACATACTTGGGAACGTCCCTACTAGAGCAGATGGCTCAGCCCGGGTATCCGAAACCTATATCCTTCCGGCTAGGCCTCTGCCACCTGGCAGATTAACAGCTAGGGGCTTATTATTTCTGCATGCTTGTTATTGTGCCACAGTTTACCGTTTTTGTGAGCATTGTGAGTCAGGGTGTGGCTTAGAGACTCTGTCCGAGCAGGCTTGCCTGACTAAGAGTGAGAAGCACATCTGTATGTGGTTATGTTGCGAGTTGCTACCTTTATTTAATTATACCTATGCCATTATACACTGTATGGCCTATCACTAGTATTTATTCCTGCTTATGAGTTAAGAGTTCTCTAAATCCGTAACATACTTTCTTTGCTAAGCATCAGATCCTACAGTAGCCGCATGCAGTTTAGAAACCCGCATCTTGTCTACCGGTACGATGTTTTGAGGACTGTTTGCTTTCACCTTCTTTCACGCAGGGGTGATTAGTTGTATTAATTAACGTAACGTTAAATGTACTTTCTTCTAGTTTGTTAATAAATTGTTTCTGCAATTTAATTCCGTTATCTATCTTTTCCTTGAAGCTTTAAGTCAACTTAATTGTGTGATCTTTTATATAGCCTGCTTGACTATCAGCAGTCTATAGTGCGTGCACCCTGTAACCGAGTCATAGGATACCTTGTTGTCCAGGCAGGACTCTTGACGGTTTAGGGTGGTTTGTTGCCTGGGTTTATAGATAAGGGTTGGATCTAGCGTTTTCCGTTGTTGCTTGTTGCCGCATACCTAGTCCAATAGAAAGAGCCCAGTGTTTATATATCCCAGGACGTAACATTACATAAATGCAATATTCTAAAGCCAAAGAAAAGAGCCTGTATATCAAATGTCGACATGTCATCCTACATAAATTTATGTTCAATATGGTGAAGAAGATGTCTTTACAAAATAAGAATATGTATGCGTATGTTGAATATTGCGACTACCTACCTATCTATACTTGGAAATGCATCAAAAATAGTTTATAATACAGCATTAATCGCTGATAAATCAGAAACAAGAACCTCCTTAACCCGTCCAGCCCCGGCTAGTTTTGTAATGTTTGTTCACCAGAACCCGGCCGGTTTTCAATTTTTTTTTTTATTCCAGAAACAATAGCGAATGGGTTAGGAATGAAGGAAAAACCATGAAAAACCGCTCAAAAAGCTTAAAGAATGGTCCTACAGAGCCCCCGAAAATGTATTTTACAAGAGTAAAAAATTGAAGGCAATTACCCCAGAAAACCAGATTATTGCGCGCTCACGCGCACGCACGTGGACTTTGAGAGTTTTCAACCATCGGCACGGTTGCGTGGGATACGTACACAGTTCCCATACAAATCTGATCCCTCTCGAGTGGCTACACCTGAGGTTGCGGTCGGCGCAATTAGGGTGACGCGCCAGGCGCGTCTCTGGGGCTGTGCGTTACATACATCGCCGACGCGTCAGGCGCGTCGCTGGGGCTGTACGGGTTAAACAGTTCCACTAAAATCCTTATGGTCATTATTTCGTATAAAGTATAATGTCCTATACAAGGCTAAACCGAATTGTATGCTTTACATATGGAAAGCGAGAGAATGACTAAGAGGGTGTACGAGAGCGAGGTGGAGGGACAGAGAGGGAGAAGTAGACCGATAGAGAGGTGGAAGGATGGAGTGAGGAAGTATATGAACGAAGGCGGTGCTGGTTGGGGGGAGGGGCGTCGACGGACTGGGGACAGAGGTTCATTCGTGGCCACCCCTTCGGAGATCACGGCGTCAGGCAATAGATAGATAGATAGATAATGTCCTTACTCTTTCGATAACCTACATAATGACAAATGCATTTACCATAAGTCTGTTGAAAGCCATATGCTGTAAGTTATGGGAAGCCGCTTCAAATCGGGTGAATTATTCATAACTTGGACACCTCTGTTATAATAGATCAAACGTCCAATTGTAGAGCTTTGAAATTTGTCATTCTACATTTATCAGTCAACATAGCCGGTTATATTTCAGCTGATGGTAAATAGAATCCCTTAACAACTGATTTATAGATACGATACGTATTGGAATAATATAAATCTACTATGTCTGTGCGTCATATTAATGCCAGATTTTCATTAATGATAACACATGTCGCTACAAAATTTACTTAATAGCTGAGCAACCACGAAAGTAACATAGCAATTTACCATCAGCTGGACACAATTGACTATAGTAGTGTATGCTATCCAAGCTGGTGCTATAGGAGTATTCTTAAGCACAACTAATATTGGTTACATTAAAGAGGATGGTCAGGTGAAGGTGTTGTGGGATAAGCCATTACAACGGCAAAATCCATATTTCTTTTTGGCTATGCTAAGGTCCCTCAGACAAGGCTGGCTATGAATTTTCAAACGACCGGTATCGTCTGAGGGACTAGTTGAAGCAATAGGGAACCTCTCCAATAAGATATATTAGTTAAGTCTAAGACAGTAGACTGGTGTTATCGGGTTGATCACGGGTTGCATACTGATCAATATCAAGGAGACAATTATCCTCATAACACATAACTTGCAACAATCGTTAATTATATGAAGTTATAGTAACTCTCTAATTACAAACTCCTTCATTAAATAATACGTAAAAAATACGTTTGATGTTATACTAGAAACAATAATTAAATTGGGGTATACAAATTGAAGCATTAATTGAAGAAAATTATTACAGGAGCAATAACACAGTTTGGACTGTTAAGTGCGTGAACACACTATGTTAGACATCGTAACGCTTAACAGCTACACGAAGTAACAAAACTAATTATATATAAAATACAAAAATAATTATAATTTACTGAGAAGACAGATATTGAGTAGTTACTCGTATACAAATAGAAGTTCTAGGATAAACCTCTTGGCCAGGCCGCGGTGGCTGAGTTGGGAGAGCTTTAGATCAGGAAGCTGTAGTTTCCCTCTGAGGTAGGTTCGACTCCTGGACCAGAGACCGTGGCTGGTTATTAATAACGACCACGATGAGAAGAATGACTACACTAATGATGCTGCAGGAAGAGTTAAGCTCCTCCTCGAGGAGATGCTGTGTCTGGGGTTCACAGTTATCAACGTCCCCCTCCTGTGGTATCACAGGAGCCCGCCGGCTTTAGCACCGCCAACAGCTCCGCATCGCCACTGAGAAAACTCGATCCTAATTTGAGTATTTCATATCCCAATTCCCTTTATTCATTGCATGAACAGTAGTTAAGTGCTTGTTTAACCTCCACATAGTTCTGTAGTTGCCGTGCATGTTATTTTATTGCTTTTCTGACTGATAAACATTGTTGTTTACATTTGTTATCCTAGCTTGTAGCAGACGACGCACGCGCACCTCTAATCGACCTAGCTTTGTATTTTCTTATTAACTCTAGTAGTTATCGTATTCAGTATCCTACTGTAGCTATATATATCTGTAATTTTAGTTGTTGCTTGCATGATCTTGTAGTAAACTTTGACTGATAACTTTGTTTATCTAAATATAATCCTGCTTGACTAGCCTACAGTGACACCAGCGCCATCTGTTGATACAGTATATTAACCCCTTGTGTGCAGTTACACTTTATTTTTATATAATCTCTATTTGGTGAATTTTATATTTAGTCACATATTCTATTATATTTATATATATATTTGTTTTGCTTTTTTAGGTAGGTTATCAACCCTGGTAGCCTACTTCTGCATATTTCATACTTTTTTGTTTTTGGTTATTTTTGTTTTCGGTTAGTCTAGGCTATCATCCCTGGTGGCCTATTTCTGCGTACGGTACTTCAATTTTTAAATTTTCAGTTAGGCTATCACCGCTGGTGGCCTATTTCTGCGTACCGGTATTTCATAATTTTTGTTTTCGGTTATTTTTGTTTTCGGTTAGTCTAGGCTATCATCCCTGGTGGCCTATTTCTGCGTACTTCAATTTTTAAATTTTCAGTTAGGCTATCACCGCTGGTGGCCTATTTCTGCGCACCGGTATTTCATAATTTTGGTTTTCGGATAGGATAGGCTATAACCCCTGGTGGCCTATTTCTGTTTAAATAAACATAAAATTGTTTTCGGTTCGGCTATCACTGCGTATTCAAATATAATTTTGTTTTGTTTTAATTTTCGGTTAGGCTATCACCGCTGATAACCTATTTGTGTGTATTTCAACATTTTTGTTTTTGGTTAGGCCTATTTAAGTAAGTGAAGCGACCTGAAGGGAGTGAAGTGTTTTTAAAGTGAGTTTAGTGTTTTTAAAGTGAGTTAAGTGGTTTTAAGTTAGTGAAGTGATCTGAAGAAAGTGATCGTCACCATGCCTCATGCCTGTACGAACTGCGCCGGTAGGTTTGGTGCTTCCATGTTTGCTCCTGCCGATCCACAAGTCTGCCGACTCTGCCAGCAACGAGAGAATTTGACAGCAAAATTGGATGAAGCCCACAACAAGATCAACGCCCTCACCAGGAAGCTGGAATCACTCCAAGAGTTTGTTACACTCAACGTTGGAGTATCACTAACTCCAATTGTTTCAACTCCAGCATCCACCACCGCCCCAACGTCATCTGCCAACAATCCAACACCTGCAGTAGACACTGCAGCAGATGCTTCTGACGAACCTGAGCCGACATCAAACCAGGACAGCCGCCCTGTTCACCTTAGTCTCTCACCCACTCCTCGTGCAAGAAGCCTGCTAGCACGAACAGTACCAACCCCTCGCCCCTGTTCTAACCACTCCTCTCCCCGACCTGTACGTAGAGTCCCGCCACCACAGGTTTCCGGATTTACACCAGTGAGGAACGGTGCACGGCCAACGCAGAAAAGGTCTCATCTACCAGTCACAATGTCAAACAGACTTGAGATATTGGTAGAGATGGAAGACGAACCAGAAGAGACCAGGCTCGTTGGGGATTCCATCCTACGAGGACAGGTCGAAGAGTTCTGCGACAGAGTCCCAAATCAACGAAAAAGATTTTACATCCCAGGAGCTGGACTGGACGACATTGTGGAAGCCTTCGAAGATACCACAAAGGATGCAAATGAAAATACCCTTTTTGTCATCCATGCTGGTTCAAATGACATCATGCGCACCAGATCCGAAGAGTTGATGGAGAAATATCGCAAGATGCTCCAGCACTACAAAAACAAGTCAAGGAATATCATCATCTCAGGCATTCTCCCCAAGATCGACGCACCTGACAAATTCTACGACAAGGCCTTCAGCACAAATAGCCGACTAAAATATTTGTGTCTGAGGGAAGAAGTTGAATTCATCAACCTCTGGGACAACTTCTACAACCAGCCTACTCAGTTCCGCAAGGATGGCACTCATCTAAACCCTGTGGGTTCAGCATGCATGGGTCGTCTCCTACACGAAGCAGTCCGCAGCCATGGATCAAAAAACGCCATCCGAGAAGAAGCAGCAGTGACATAAATCATCCAACACCAAGAAAAAAACAGAGGCAACCGAGGACCACCAGCGATAAGGACCGAAGACAGCGAGGACCGAGGACAGCCATGAAAATAAATGTAGATCCGACATGAACCAAAAATATTATTAAAGAGCGTTCCGTGAGTTCTAAAATAACAAATTTAAAGGTTTTTTATGCAAACGGTCGTAGCATATGCAACAAATTTTCAGATTTAGAGGAGCTAGTGTTTACAGAAAATTATGATGTGATTGGCATAACAGAATCTTGGCTCAATACAGAAGATAGAGACTTTTTAGCAGAGTATTCACTTCCCGGTTATGTAATGTTTGAGAAAAGCCGAATAAATCGAAATGGAGGTGGCGTTTTACTTTATATCAAAGAAAGTCTTAACCCTACCCTCTTGTCAAAACCTCAAATTGTGAACGTCGACGCATCTTTTGTGCTAGTAAAGAATAATAAAGGTACAAAAATAATACTTGCATTAATATACAGACCTCCAGCTCAATCAGTGCAAACTGACCGAGAAATTTATGAACAAATTGCAGATGTAAGTAACTCACAAGATACCGTAGTTTTTGGCGACTTTAATTTACCTGTGACCAAGTGGGGCGATACTCTTACTTCACACTCCGGACATGACTTGTATACGAACTTGCAAGAGAGTTCGCTTTATCAATTTGTTCGAACGCCGACCCGTGGTAATAACATTCTTGACATTGTACTTGCAACAAAAGAAGAATTAATAGAGAATTTGAATGTTGGTGATGAATTCAGTAACAGCGACCATCGTACGATAACTTTCACTTTAAAGTTTACTAGTAACGAACCAAATAGTAGCATCGAAAAAGTCCCTAATTTCAAGAAAGGAAACTTCCATAAACTTAGAGCTATGTTTAAAGAAACTGACTGGAGCTTTTAAATTCACAATAACGACATAAATACATCTTGGAAGTTATTCGAAGCCACTTACCTAAAAGCAGTGCAAGACTGCATACTATCGAAAATACGGGGTCCAGGCCATAATAATAAGCCCAAATGGTTGAATAAAGATATTTCAAACTGCCTGCTTGCTAAAAAATTTGCTAATGATAGATTAAAATCCTCACAAAATGACGAAGAACGGCTGAAATTTGTAGAGCTACGACGCAAAGCCAAAAAGTTAATTAAGCAAAGTAAAAAGACCTTAGAGTTACATATTGCGAATCAAAGTAAAACAAACCGGAAAGAATTCTATAGTTATATCAGAAAGTAAAAAGTAGTTACTTCAACTGTTGGACCGTTAGTCGATGAAAATGGAGAATACACCAAAGACGAACTACAAATGAGTAATGCCCTCAATACCTTCTTTGCATCAGTTTTTACAACAGAAGACCTCAGTGATATCCCTACACCATCGCCGATTCAGATTGATAATTCAGATGTTCTAAGCAATATCACTGTTACAGAGAGAGAAGTATTGAATTGTTTAGATAAACTCAAGGTAAATAAAATGCCTGGACCTGATACAATCTCGCCTAGAGTTCTAAAGGAAGCTAAGGATGAGCTCTCCAAACCACTGACATTACTATTCAATAAATCCTTGCAGTCTGGAACTATGCCCGATCAGTGGAAGCTAGCCAACGTAACACCGATATTAAAAAAAGGCAGCAAATCCCTACCCAGTAACTATCGTCCAATTAGCTTAACCTCAGTTGTATGTAAAATGCTAGAAACGGTCATACGAGACAGACTCGTAAATCACTTAGAGGATAATAACATACTTAACACCTTACGAGCGGCCTATGCGGTTTATTTATATGTACCGCCCAGCGGGGAGTTTTTAGCCAAAATAGGGCTGTTTACGTGATCATTTTCATGCCTAAATAAGACCCAGAACGTAAAACAAGTACCTATCCCTGAAAGGGCATAAACAGAGCTTTCGAATGACACCATAACGATCCTTTTATGATGGCTAGTTTTCTTGCAATAACCGTGCAACGCGAGTGCAAAAAGCATGTAGTTCGGTACTTTCCCCATATAATTCAGTATGTAGCGAGTGAGAGAGGGAGGAGGGAGCTGAGATTCGTGTCAGTAGGTTCGCCGCGGTGGTCTGGAGCAGTCATACGCTCGCTAGTCTCCTGCCACCACTTGTCTCTCTCTCTCAGCAACATTACGTGCTGAAATTGCCACTCGACCTATGTCGAGCACCGCCACATAGTCCAGCTTTATTAAATACGACTTATGTGGTGAGCCGCTAATTAAGGGTTAAAGATACTCAACACGGCTTTCGTAAAAAACGTTCCTGTTTAACAAACCTCTTAGACTTCTTCCACGATATCCTCAACCTCTACGATGAGAGTAAAGCTGTAGATATTATATACCTTGATTTTCAAAAGGCCTTTGACAAAGTTCCCCACAAACGTTTACTGCTAAAACTAAAAGTGCATGGAATACAAGACGGTGTGTTGAAATGGATAGAAAATTGGCTCAGCGACAGAAAGCAAAGAGTAGTCATAAACGGTAAGGCATCTAAATGGACCAATGTAAGTAGCGGGGTACCCCAGGGATCGGTACTAGGACCAATTCTCTTTCTAATTTACATCAACGACATAGATGAGGGTCTCACCTGTACAATCTCAAAATTTGCTGACGATACAAAAATTGCAAATAGCGTACTCTCAAAAGAACAAGTTGACGATATGCAACACAATCTAGATAAATTGTCATGTTGGGCCCAAATTTGGCAAATGAGTTTCAATGCGGATAAATGTAAAGTACTACATATCGGATACCTAAATGAGAAGGCAAACTATTCCATGAATGGCACTCAGCTTAAGAATGTAAACAGCGAAACCGATCTGGGAGTAACAATATCGAGTAACCTAAAACCGAGTCAACAATGTTCAGAAGTTGTTAAGAAGGCAAACAAAATAATTGGCTTTATAGGCAGGTCATTTGAGCATAAATCCAAAGAAGTTATCCTAACCCTTTACAATTCCTTAGTCCGCCCTCTTCTGGAATACTGCGTTCAATCCTGGTGCCCTTATTACCAAAAAGATATAAACAAGCTAGAACAAGTTCAACGTAGAGTTACCAAAATTATACCTAGCCTAAAGAACAAACCATACGAAGAGCGTCTTAGAGAATTAAATCTATTTCCTTTAACCCAGCGCAGATTAAGAGGTGACTTAATTCAAGTGTTCAAAATCATCAAAGGCATCGACAATATGAACTGTAGTAAGTACTTCACTATCGACCAATCTAATTACACGCAGGGAAACGGTTGCAAAATTATTGGTAAATCTTTTAACTAACACGAATCTAAGAATTTCTTCTTCAATCGAGTTGTCAACTTGTAGAATGGGCTTCCCCGAAACTTTATAGACTGCATCACCGGTGATTCATTTAAACTCCGCCTAGACAAATATCTCGCATCAATCCCGCGACTGACTGCGTTTGTAAATGAATAACTTTATTTTATCCCCCCCTCAGTTACTAACCCATCTGTCCCCTACTAACTTCCTAATCCTGCCACGGACATTAGTTCCAGGGCAGTAACTCCCTTTCCAATGTTCCCTTACCCACTCTAAACCACTGTTTGGACACTTGATCCTCAGTGTTTTGGAGGACAAGCAACCTAGAAGGGTCCCTAGATCTGTTGTTGCTTGATTTCCTTTGTACTCCTTTGTACTAGTAGTGTCCCGTTACTTGTCATGATCGTGTAAAGTCCTCATAAAGACTTTATGATATTTTTTGCAACTTAGTTGCCTACAAATATTCGTTCACTCCATCCTTCCAGCTCTTCCCTCTCGTACACTCCTCTCGCTTCCCATACGTTCCACAAAACATCTACTGGCTATCCCTTCATGTAATTCCATGTTGCCGTAATAATGTTGGTCAACGAAAATTGGTGATAAAAGTTGCTCATTCCAATATTATTATAGCCAAACATTAAAACAAATACAGCATCATTCTCCGTTTTACAGATCGATTACCCTACTAGGAAACTGAACGTGGGACTAGGTTTTAACTGTTTTTGTCTAGGTTTTAGATGACATCAATTAGAAATATATTGAAGTTTTTTCTGACAAGGACTTTCAACTTTGGATGGTGATCAAGTTATGCCAATATATATCTATGTATTACCAAGGCAGTATATTGTTGAATCATTGTTATGCAGAAGATTAACCCACTGAGCCCCAGTGACGCAGCGTTTGCGTCAGCATTGTATGTAACGCTAAACCCCAGCGACGCAACAGTTGCGTCAGTGTTACTCCGGTCCCAATTACTTCGGTCCTATGGCACCTAGAGGGCTCAGATTTGTATGGGAACTGTATAAGTATCCTACGCAACCAGGCCGATGGTTGACAACTCTCAAAGTCCAACTGCGTGCATGTGAGCGCGCATAAACCGGAAATGTTTGTGTTATTGCCTTCAATTTTTTACTCTTTTAAAATCCGTTTTTGGGGGCTCCGTAGGACCAATTTTTGACCTTTTTGATCGTTTTTTTTTTTTTTTTTCCTTCATTCCTAACCCCTTCGCTATTGTTTCTGTAAAAAAAAAAAATCAAAACCGGCTGGTCCCTGGTGGTACATTTATTAACCTCTCCGCGGCGCAACTAACCTCTATAGGGTAAGACTGTGCGCACCTATGATGATTTTGGGACCTATTGCCAATTTCGATAAAAAGTACATCATCGTGTAGGGAATGTTTGCGTGCATCGGCCCATATATATTTGACCCCCCAAAAAATGTCTGGGGGGGTTAGGGGAACGGTCCGTAGTTGAAAAATGTGGAGCGAATGGCACCGCGCGGCTAGATTGTCATCGAGCGGCGAGATTTCCCGGCCGAATTTTCATGCGCCCAGGGGATAGAAGGAGAGGGAGGAGGGGGTGGGTTACCGCGTATTATCACGTACATCTCCTTTTTCGAGCCCTTTTAGGCTATTTAGAGTATGTATACGTGTGTAGGGCACCCATATAACAATGAATATGCCTCATAGTGACCAAAAATTGCAATATATAAGGGAATTATAAGATAATTTTTAGGCGGGAATGAAGATGTGTTGGAGGTTTGGCGGCAATTTATGAGCTGAGAGTGTGGTTTACGCCATACATATGACGTATATCTTGTACGTAGAGCACTGTCATGCTATAATACAGACTTGTACGTATGTATACGTGCCATATATCAAAATATATACCGCATATAAACCAATTCATGCGATATTTACGCACATTATCAATGAGTTTCTATGCGTGAACCAAGGTGTGAGTGAGTTGTGGTGGGAATGAAAGGGGGAGAGGGTGTGTTACGCCATAAATATCACGTCAATCTTGTATTTAGAGCACTCTCATGCTATAATAAAGACGTGTACATATGTAGGCGTCCCATATAACAAGGAATATACCGCATATAGCCCAATTGATGCGATATTTACGCAAATTGTGAATGTGTTTCTAGCAGACGGAAGCCTGAAAGGGTGGGTTGGGGGTGGGTGGGTGGGTGGGAGGGAGGCATGCAGGGGTGCAGTGAGTGAGTGAGTGAGTCGTGGAGAGATGGAAGTCAGGCAGATCTCTAGATAGATAACCAGCTTTGTGATAATTGTGGAGGCGCCCCAGGCATATTGATGTTTGGTATTTTGACCCTTATGTCTACCAGATGGCTGGTGTTCGTTGCCATCAACAGGTCTACAATAACATGAGCCAGGAATGGAGAGAGAGAGAGAGAGAGAGAAACTGAGACATGCGTATGTCGTACGTATAAATGGACTTCAGAATTGCATTTTTATGCAAGCAGACATTGCATTTTAGACACATGTGAAGTACCACAGAAACATGTAGGCCATTGACTGTAAATAAAGTACTATATTTATAGACCACCAGCGACGGTGCTGAGTCAACACAGGCAGATTGCCTTTTGTGATAGAGGGCTAAATATAGACTGGTGTCTCCTTACACTTGCGAAAGGGTAGATTGCCACCAGAGAAACGTTTACTTATTTATTTCGAAGTAATATGCAATCTAAATGTATATTCGAGACCTACTGCAATTATTTGTATGACAGTCATGACTATGTATAATCCAATATACGCGCGTAGGCGAGACATAAGAAAGCTGGTTGAGCAATTTTCGACACCCACACAGTTATTATTCATTTTTATTTACAATATTATACAATACAAATGTATTTGTGAAGAGTATTTTATCCATTATTGTATTTATACCAATTTTGTTCACAGACAGAGCTACTGTAGCTGGAGCATCAAGGAGCGGCAAGGGTCACCTCGTGACCGCCTGACCGTGTGAAAATGAGTGGAGTCACACTGAGAGGGGCAATTTTGCTGAGTGTTTGGGCAATTTTTGACAGAATAAAGTTATATAATTACTAATTCTTGACAGAGACAAACTATTATAAACCTTGGCATGATATAATTGATAATCCCATCAATTTACAAACGTAAATTGGTGGGATAATTCATTTTTTTTTGTATATTGTCATTTCGATTGTAGACACGAAGTTTTGAGTGATATTTGGTATGAGCTCCTGTGGCATGGTTGGTAAGGTCGCGGACTGGAAAACTCAAAGTGTCGTAGGGTAGTGGGATCGAATCCAGGAGGGGGTTATGGGGAAGGTTTTATATTGTCTAGAACAAAATTTATAAAAAAAATTTTTTACAAGATCATGCCATTGTATTCAAACAATATGAAATATTCATAGAATATATCATATTGTATGAATACAATGACATGACCTTGTTTTCTTTTTTTCTTTTTTTATTGTTTTATTTTATTATCATAGTAGGTTTGACAGGATTTATTGAAACATATTTATTTTTGTACAATTCATTTGAGGTAAGAAAATAATTATATACACATTACTTTGGCTAATAACAAACATATATATTGATATACTAAAAAAATAAGGCATATTACATGTAAATCTTTGAAACTTATAAACTAAATAATGAAACATACAATTATATAATGTAAAAGCTATATCACAGGGACATCTTTGGAACTTATACATTATATAATATATGTTACATTATGAGGTAGCGTGATCAATTAGGTCAGGTCAGGTAAGGTAGGGCGCGAGTCCAGGGCAGGGCAGGGCAGGGGGCGAGTCCAGGGCAGGGCAGGAGGCGAGTCCAGGGCAGGGCAGGGCAGGGGCAGGGGCCGACACTCAGTAGTTCTTGAAGGTGTGGTAGTCCCTGAAGCAGTCACCCAGGCAGAGTGCAACTTTGCACTCGGCGCACATTGAGGTGACTCTTTTGGTGACATGGGGTTTCCTGACACTGGAGCTGCAGACGGTGCACTGCACCTGCCTGTGACGAGTGCCAATCAGCTCGGTGTTGGTTGGGTAGTGTCTTTCGACACCCAGATGGATGCGGTCAGGAACGTGATCCCCACGCCATGCCGTACGTCTGTGAGTGGTGGTGCCATACTTCTCCAGGAGTTGGTAGGAGACGTTGTACACGAACTCCCGGAATTTCAGCTTCTGGTTTGGGGCCATATCCTTTTTCACCAACCACAAGTTGTAGGCGTTCAGCATCGTTATGTCAACTAGGTGGAGGAAGAGCTTGTGATACCACTTCACAGTCTTCCTCAGACACTCAACGCCTGACAGCTGACAGTCAGACTTGTCCACCAGGCGCATGTTTTTTGTGTAGTCCACTACCATGTCGGGCTTGTAGATTGTCTTCCTGGTTCGGTAGTGGATTTTGCCAGAATCCACCTGGGCACCTGTGTGGACGGTGGAAAGCAGGTGGACGTCTCGCTTATCCTTCCACTTCAGGGCTATCAGTTTCCCACACTTCTCGAGCTGCTTGTATTTCTGCCCCTTTCGTCGCCTTCTTCGCACATGCCTCTCGCGGTGTTCCTGGGCCAGGTCGTCTTCTGAAGGTGTGTCACTGGAGGAGGCATCTGTGAGAGGAATGACATCACCTGTGAACTTTGGCATAAAATTTCTTGTCTTTCTGACAGTCCCACATGACCCCGTTTGGTTGTCATAAAGAAACTGGCAGAGAGCAGGAGAAGTATACCAGTTGTCAGTGTAGATGATGTGGCCTTTGCCCAGGTAAGGTGCCAACATTTTCCTGACGATGGCACCTGACATGCCCATGGGGTCATTGGCAGCGGCTTTCGGTACGTCAATGTCAGTTCCTGTATACACGATCATGTCAAGCACTATTCCAGTTTCACAGTCGCACAACACGAAGAGCTTGATTCCGAACCTATGCCTCTTCAAGGGGATATACTGCTTGAAAACAAGACGTCCTTTGAAGAGCACGAGCGACTCATCAATCACCAAATTGAGGAAGGGGTAAAAGTATTTCCTATACCTCTCCAACAACATGGTGAACACATCCCGAACTTTCCATATCCTGTCAATCCTGTTAGGATTTTCGTTGTCTGCAAAGTGCATAAATCTTAGCAGTAACAAAAATCTGTCACGAGTCATGAACTTATTGAAAGTTGGGGTGGCGATGAGAGGGTCGTGCTTCCAATAGTGTTGCAACACATGCTTCTTGATCAGAGGCATGAGGAACAACAAGGCAAAGAACGTCAGAAATTCTTCCACAGTCGTATCCACCCAGCCTCGTATTCTCGCTTTTGGAGAAAGGACGTCCAATCTGCCAAACACCCACCTGTAGTAGGCGTTTGTTTGGGCAACGATGTACGTCATTACCTCCATGTCGAAAAAAGCGAGGAAGAAGTCGCTTTCGTTCGCTTGATCATCACAGGGCCAGTCGTCAGTTGTTCCTGACGTCCCAGGATGGAACTGGGGCACGTCAGGTACAAAATTGACCCCGTCAGACCAATCGAACGAAGGCAGCTGAGGGATCGGAATGTCGTCTGCGTCTGCTTCATCGTCTGAAATATCGCTTCCATGGTCGCGATACAGCACTTCATCATCATTACCCTCCTCTTCACTTGACAGACGATGCCCTTCCTCATTTTCGTCACCGACGTCGGACTCACTCCCACTGTCCACTCCCAAATCACCCCACCCTTGGTCCCGTGCTAGGGCTTCGTCGTCGAAACCCGGGCTGCCAATGTCCTGCGAATCACCATCAAACAGCAGGGCGGCATACTTAGATGGTGTCAGAGTTTTCCGGGTCACTTTGGCACGTGCGGGAGTCTTATGGACAGGGACAGCAGAGGTGGTGGCAGGGGCGGCGGCAGGGGCGGCGGCGGCAGGGGCGGCGGCGGCAGGGGCAGCAGTGGTGCGTGGCCTTGATGGCAAGATGATGGTGGTGCCTGTCGCCCTTCTCTCTGTTCCTTGGGCAGGGGCGGCATGGGCGGCAGGGGCAGCAGGGGCGGCAGTGGCGGCAGGGGCAGCAGGGCCGGCAGGGACACCAGGGCCAGCAGTCGCTTTCCCAGTCGCTTTCCCTCTCCCTTTCCCCTTCCCCTTCCCTGTTCCTTGGGCAGGGGCGGCAGGGGCAGCAGGGGCGGCAGTGGCGGCAGGGGCAGCAGGGCCAGCAGGGACACCAGGGCCAGCAGTCGCTTTCCCAGTCGCTTTCCCTCTCCCTTTCCCCTTCCCCTTCCCTGTTCCTTGGGCAGGGGCGGCAGGGGCGGCAGGGGCAGCAGGGGCGGCAGGGGCGGCAGGGGCAGGGGCGGCAGGGGCAGCCGGGCCAGGGGCGGCTGGTGGTGGTGGTGGTAGGGGCACTGTGGCTGGCGTACGGGTTCTTTTCCCTACGCCCGTGCCTTTCATTTTTCCTGCCCCCGCAGGTAATGCAGCCCTAGGGCGGCCTCCTGCGTCGCTGGTACCGGTGGCAGGGGTGGCAGGGGTGGCAGTGGTGGCAGTGGTGGTGGTAGTGGTTGTTGCAGTGGCCTGGGTCGTGGTGGCAGTGTCCCGAAAGACCAATGACCTCTGTGCCATTGCCCTGCTTGCACGTGTTTTTTCGTGCTTTGGGTGCTGGTGATTCGTCCTCTGAGCTGTAGGGCGTGTCGTACTGGTAGCTAGGGTCTTTGGCAGCCACCCTCTGCCTTCCACGGCGGCTACCACCACCAGAAGGAGGGCTGGTTGTGTCATCAGGGAGCGAGCGTGAGGGACGTGTAGGCTCCATGACTAGTGCGTGGTTACTGGCGCGGTGGTGCTTGCACGAGTGCGGGGCGAGCATTTGGCGGGGTGGTATCGAGAGTTGACATGTAGTACTATACCCACACCAATTTTCAGCCGCCTGGCTATAAACGCGCGGTTTTGGTACGTGTTCAAAGTCTCTGCTCTTAAGAGTCTCCCCGCAGTGCGCCGGGGGAACTCTTAAGAGTCTCCCCGCAGCTCCCGGGTTAATAACTAGCTGGGGCTCAGTGGGTTAAGAGAGAAAGATGTACATATAGTAAATAGAGAGATATAAGTGTTATGCCTAAGCTGAATACAATTGTCTGTAGCAAATAATTGGTGAAATTATTTTTGTTCATTTAATCACCAATATAATCTACAGCTTTCAGATATTTTGGGGGGAAACCTTTCAAGTTACCGTATTGTGACAAACACACACTCTCGCTCTTGCTCTTGCTCTCTCTCTCTACACTGATGCTGCAGATCCAGCAACATTATTCCATAAAGCATCTCACGACAAAGGTTATAGTCTGTATTACTTTGATTGGTGGGATCACATGATAATTAAACTATAATAATATAAACAATTTCCTCCCAAGAGAGAGAGAGAGAGAGAGATAGGGGTAAAGTTACCTATAATCCACTAATAAGAGGGAGTAATATAGCCGAGGTGACCCGCACGTGAGTCTCGTATAGCAGGTGATGATCTAGCCATCGCTTCTCTTCCGCGCCCTTTATGGACATAATTATGGTTACATTTGTTTTGGCTTGCTAAATTATTAAATGTATTCTTAATTGCATGTCATATTAATGGGAGGGTAATGCTGTTGTAATTTGTGTTATTCTATTAGTTAATAAGGTAGAGCCATTTAATTATATTCTAGCTAACCTTATATTTGTTGATTTCATTAATTGAGTTTAGGAGTAAAGTCGGTTGGTGGAGGTAACATAATAATTATTATATTGACCTTATTTCCGGCATTTATGGTGTGGTACTATGTGAATTAATAAATCATGAATATTGAGATACTTGATAATTTGTTAATATATATATATACATATATATATATATTTTTTTTTTAATCTCTCAGTGGGGTTCGAACCGCCGACCATCAGGACGATAGCCGACGCTTTAATCAACTACACCACGGCAGTCTACCGTGGTGTAGTTGATTAAAGCGTCGGCTATCGTCCTGATGGTCGGCGGTTCGAACCCCACTGAGAGATTAAAAACATTTAGTGGCTCACGTGTATTTGTGATATATACTCAATATATATATATATACTGTATATATATATTAACAGGAACAGATTTGGAACTCTCTCCCTTCAATCTGTCTTTCCCTCATCCTATGACTTAAACTGCTTCAAACTCCGCGTGTCCAGATAATGTGACTCTAACATACCTTGGATTTGGCTCTGTCACTCTTTCAACTTTGGAGGAGATACTTGTTACAGCCAGTTTTGCCTTTTGTCTTCTTCATTTACAGATCCGTTTGCTCATTTGTTGTATTCTTTCTGGCTATGATTAGGTGATTGTATTCAGATTAGGAAGGATATACTGAATTCAGAGGATTAATTTTTTTTTTTTATATGTGAGTGAAGGAGACAAAATGCAAAGCTGCCGGTAACAAGTGTCCCCCAAGGTTGAAGGAGTGATAGAGAGCCAAAATCAAGGTACGTTAGAGGTAATTTAGGTGTGTTGTCAAGTAGGCCTATATTGATATGAATAGGAAGAGGTGTTTGTGAGAGTTACCTGGCTTACTATCTGTATAGGTGAGGCAGAAATAGAAACAGTGGGGAATCCAGGCAAATGAAACAGGAGTTCCAGCAACTCCGTATCATATGCGTAGCCTAAATGGCCTCCCCTGGGTACTGCCTTACCCTCATAATTCCCACAGATACTTCCTATCTATCTATCTATCTATTGTCTGACGCCGTGATCCCCGAAGGGATGACCACGAACGAACCGCCTCCTGCGTGTTGTAAGAGGCGACTAAAGAGGTTGGGTCGGTGGGCTTGCGACCCCCACCCGTGAAAAATACTTAAGCAACGAAAAACGAACGAACAGATACTTCCTAAACTGCATAAATCCGTCTAATGATAGCCAGGATAAACTGTCAACATGCATCATAATATCCAAGGAGTTAAGTTTGGTTATACATAGATATACATAGATACAATGTATATAAGGAAATGAGTCTGTGTAGAACACTGAACACCTCTAAATGATGACAATACATTACGTAGGAATTACCAGCTATTTATTTATATATAACGTACCGGTATATATATATATATACTGTATATAGAGAGAGACTATATTAGTTATTCAGATAAATGCCTCTAACTTGATTTGTTTTGGAGTAAAAAATATGCAAGCTTCAATCAGCTTTCAAATGTGTTTATTTACTACTGAATAATTGTCGTGTGTATATATGTATGTATATGCTCAGGCACATACTCAGTAGCTGGGGGAGGCCGACTCGAGACAGAGACCGAACAGAAACAACATTTAAAGTTCCAATTCTTATGGTCCGGGACCACTTTCGCGTTCCCTCACCTCTTTCTCTGTCTCGTCTAGTAGGTGAATTTTACAAGGTAAGGAGGATTCCTAGCGACCGCCCCCAAATTGTCCTGTAGTACAATCATTTATGCACTCGACTCACATAGTGAACTCCAATTCAATTCCCGAGTATGATGACACGGATGGGGATATCTACATACTGTACACCTGATGTCTCTATTTACCAAGCCGTGGACAGAAACCTGGAGTCATTTGTGAAGCCCCTGCTGTGGTAACCTGGATATTATGCAGTAGCACGGAGTTGACTGCCGGGAAAAGCGCAGCCTTGCGTAAATTTTTTATCTAACTAACTGAAAACTTTGACTTAGTTCAATGTTGAAAGGCCTCAGATTTGTCCAGTTAAAATAAGCTCTACCTAAAAATTAGTGTTACGCGAATAGGTAACCAAACGATGTATTGGTGTTGTTGACAAGTTGACTGTTTTATATAATTATGTGTGTGTGTGTGTGTGTGTGTATGTGTGTGTGAAGGGGTAAGTGTGTAGCGTTACACTAACATTTTCGTACACCCACGGACAGAATAAGCGGTGTCTTACCTTCATAACTTCAAGTTAATTATCCTCATGGTTTAGCACAATCATACTTCTGAACCATAATGAACTAAACTTGAACAAGGACTTGTTTAGATCGGTTACGGATATTTATATATATATATATAATTTATAATATGTTCTGGTTTAAAAAGACACTAAGGAATCATAGGGATAATACACATTTCAATTAATCCTTTGACACCAACAGAACCTTCCTAAGCTACATAATATTGTCTATGAAAGCCAATGAATATAATACAAATCTTTATCATATTGAAATAGTAAATATAGTGCAAAGACCTTCGTCAGACATTCGTTGAATTCGAGGGCACTTCGCAACCTATTCTTAAATTATTGGTAGGTGTATCACATCATTCGCCAATACCTGTCTCAGCATTCGGGCGGATTCGCCTCAAATCTTTCGCCAAGGGTCGCATTTTTCGTCTTGCTATCGCAAATTGTTCGAGGTATATTCTCGATGGGAATTCGCCTAATTCGCTTATCAAAAAAATTCAAATGTTGCCGGCGAACCTACAGCAGACCTACTGCTGGACCTACAGCAGAACAGACAACTTATCACAGACTGATTTATTTCCAGGTAGTTTTGATCATATGACTATATTGATAGGTGGACATGGATAGAATAGGTAGGCATAGATATATTGATGTAGTGAAATACATATCTATATACTGAATTGGACAATATATCGCCAGTAAACTACCCCCTATAGGAACAAAAGCTAACCGACAAGAACCTATCCTAATATAACCTTAAAATTGTACACCATCATACACCATATCTTATTAAAATGTAAAAACATCGCTCTTGTAATGCATTGTCTAGATCATTCATACATGACAGTGTTTTCATAGCGTACGTGCGATTGACCGGAACTAAGTTAGAACAAAAAAATACTTCCACACCTCCCCATTAATACTTCCACACCTCCCCATTAATACTTCCACACCTCCCCATTAATACTTCCACACCTCCCCATTAATACTTCCACACCTCCCCATTAATACTTCCACACCTCCCCATTAATACTTCCACACCTCCCATTAATACTTCCACACCTCCCCATTAATACTTCCACACCTCCCCATTAATACTTCCACACCTCCCCATTAATACTTCCACACCTCCCCATTAATATTAAACAGTTCATCAATATTGTCCCCTTACCCAATGAATCTTAAATGCTTGGGGTAGGTGGGAGGAGGAGGGGGGGGGGGGGGTGCTATTCAACAAATTTTCTTTTACATCATACGGCTCTAAAGCATTCCACAATCCCTCTCTATATATCTTGTCATATGCCCTTTCAGGATCCATAAATCCAATACATACCCTCTGATCTTTCTTGCATGCCTTCTCTATCATCTGTCTCGCTGCCAAAATCTGGTCCACACATCCTCTGCTTCTTCGAAAACTCTCTCATCGGTAATTTATTTCACTCGTCACAAATTAGTCTAGCATATACCTTGCCAACCACGATCAGCTGACTATTACTTCTGTGACACTTACATTCGTTGCGGTCATCTTTACCTTTATACAGTGGAACTATTATTCCTCTCATACAGTCCACTGGCAACACTCCTTTTATTCAGGCTTCTGTCTAGATCATCCACAGCCATTCCATTGGTATCTCGCCTCCATTTAGTACACACTGTATATTATGTTATTCACACCAACAGCATTTCTATTCTTCAATATATTTACTGTATTCTCTACTTCCACTCGCAATACATTCCCTCTTTCTACATGTCTCTCATGTGGCATACCTAACAGACAATTGCCCTGTTCCTATTTCCATTCTTTGATCTTTCAAAATGATCCTTCCATTGCTTCCATATTTGTTATTTATCTGTAATCACATTTCCTCTTTCATCTTTCACATGCTCCCATTTCTTTCACGTATTGTTTAATAAGAGTTTGTAATTCGAGAGTTACTTTAGTGTTTCTTATAATTAACGATTGGTAACGATAAGTGGGAATTGTGTCCTTGATATTGGTCAGTACGCAACCACGATATAAGACAGTATATATATATATATATATATATATAAATATATATATATATTTTCTGTTTATTATTACCTATGTTGTGGAGCACATTACAACACATTTGGACTACGTTATTTTTAAAAGGCTATGATATAATATACTCTAAGTAATATCTTTCGGGACAAACTTTGATGTATTATTTTATTTAAAAAAATGCAATTATAACTGATGTATCCATAATAATTTTAGGCGTATATATTTTACTGTTTATATAACTTTTTTCTCTCTCTCTCTCTCTCTCTCTCTCTCTCTCTCTCTCTCTCTCTCTCTCTCTCTCTCTCTCTCTCTCTCTCTCTCTTATTACCACCATCATATACGTCTGTCCTCTCATTATAATAGTTATCACTACTATTTTCACCACACCTACGTAATCGGATGGATGCTGCCTCTTGGGTTTCCTATCCATCCTGTCTTCTTGTTTTTCCCTATTATGCTCTCTCTATTACTTCCTTCATCTCCTAACTCCCTCCTTCCTTCTTTTTCTTTCCCTCATATCCCTGTTCTTTCTTTGCTCCAAACTTCACTAATTGTCCATTCTTCTTTTACCTCCTTTGTTGATACATTTGTTTTCTAACGAACGGGAGTTCTTCTCTGTCTTGTCTTCAAAGACAGGCTTTCCTGAAGGCCTATGGGTTTTGCCAGGTTAATTGTGTGCATTCTCAATTTGGCATAATCGAATTGAGTATTTTAATTTTTCTTGCGATTCCATCGTTATATGATATTTGTTTTTGGAGGCAATTTTTACCGTCTGGGCAGCTGTTTAAAAATGGTGTACAAACAATAGTTCACCGATGAGCTTTAGCCAAGGAAGGAATGTATGGAATAAGCCAAAATATTTGTTCAAGTACACCACAACCCCCTGGATACATTAACAACAGCAGAATTAACATTAAGGCATTATTGTAGGAAATCGTCATTTGGTCGAGAATGCCTTCGGCATCATGGCTAGCAGGTACGTGTGTATAACACATAGGTTGTGTATTGACAGTATGAACGTGGAGGTTTACATATCGTAAAAATATACATAAGACATAACATGAACGTGACATAACATGAACTTTTATGTAAGTAGCCTACATGTTTCACATTATATAACCAGGTTTCAGTGTCTCCCGGGGACCATCGCTCTGAAGCTGTGGAGTATGCGGTCTTGAGTGTTGTTGTCTCCACAACCTAATGAGGTATGGTTGCATAACCCTATACCAGTGGTCAGTAACCATTAAAAGTAAAAGAGCCCATTTGTTTAATGTTTCATTAATATGTTGTACTGTCGGAGCCACAATGCAACATAATTACGTCTCATAAACCGAAATGTGCAGTACTGTACTTCAGAAATAAGAAAATTTACCTTACTCTGAATAAAATAAATTGTAGTGATATTGTTCAATATATATGTATTCACAAAGCTTAGGAAAGACATATGACTCGCAATTTTAGAAATATATCGATTGATGCCTATAAATATTTTCGAAGTTGAATACACAATAAATAATGTTGCCTTGAATGTGTTATATGATGATTTCGTTTTAAATTAATAATATTAATTTCTGAAGCTTCAGGAGCCACACAACTATCCGAAAAAGCTGCATGCGGTTCCTGAGCTGCATATTGCTGACACCTACCCTATACCATTGTATAATCATAGCGATGGTGATGTGGTTGGATTTCGAAATAGAAAATGGTAATGCGAATGCAATGCCAGGGTGCTAAGATGACAATGAGATGTTTTTGACCCACGGTCCCGACGCGTTCAAATATTGCAAGATATTAACATTTTCTGGCCGGTAAACCATGCGCACCTATGCCACTGCAATGCCGCTAGCGATTCCGCTGCGGTGCTGCTATCCTCGCACACGATCCCACTGCGAGTACCACAATTGCCTAGATGATTGTGACACGATTGTTTAATCGATCGCTTAATCGTGCCTTCGCACGACGGTTTTCGTTTATGGGTGAAGTACCCTTCGGTGAGACTTTTTCTATTGCACTAGACATATCGAAAGCTTTCGATAGAGTCTGGCATAAATCTTTAATTTCTAAACTACCCTCCTTCAGTTTCTATCCCTCCATCTGTGCCTTTGTCTCTAATTTCCTTTCCGGCCGTTCCATAGCCGCGGTTGTGGACGGCCATTGTTCACTTCCTCACCCTATAAACTCCGGTGTTCCTCAGGGCTCTGTCCTATCTCCTATTCTCTTTCTAATTTTTATAAATGATCTCCTTAACTGTACCTTAATTCCCATCCATTCATACGCAGACGACTCAACCTTGCACTACTCCATTAGTTTTTCAGAACGCCCCAGCCAGCAATCCCTCAACGACAAACGTAATGAAGCCATAGAACTCTTAAATTCTGATCTAAATACTATTTCCAATTGGGGCAGAGAAAACCTTGTTAACTTTAATGCTTCCAAAACCCAATTTCTCCATCATTCTACCCGTCAGGATCTCCCAGCGGACTATCCCTTATTCTTCAACAATACAAAAATCAACCCTTCATCTTCTCTCAATATTCTTGGTGTCTCTTTTTCTTCTGCTCTCATTTGGAAGGACCATATTACCAGTCTTGCTAAGGCAGCCTCCCAGAAGCTGGGTGTGCTCAACCGCCTTAGGGGGTTCTTTTCCCCTGCACAGCTTCTTGCTCTGTACAGGGGCATAGTGCGCCCTTGTATTGAGTATTGTTCACATGTGTGGGGAGGTTCCTCTCACACTGCTCTCCTAGACAAAGTTGAAAGGAAGGCCTTTCGTATCATTAACTCCCGTCCACTCACCAACTCTCTGCAATCTCTCTCTCTCCGCCGCAATGTTGCATCTCTCTCGCTATTCTATCGCTACTATAATAATCAGTGTTCCTCAGAGCTATCCCAGTGCATACCACCTCCTTTACGTAGGGCACGTGGTACCCGTCTTGCAACTCAATCCCACCCCTACTCTGTGCAACTCTCCAACCCAAGAGTGAAACGTTACTCTCAAACTTTCTTCTACTCAACAGCTGAGCTCTGGAACTCTCTCCCAGAATCAGTCTTTCCCTCTTCCTATGACTTAAATTGCTTCAAACTCCGTGTGTCCAGGCATTTTGGCTCGAACGTCCCTTGATTTTGGCCCTGTCACTCTTTCAACTATGGGGGAGGCACTCGCTATAGGCAGTTATGCCTTTTGCCTCCCTCAATCACATAGAAAAAGAAAAAAAAAAAAACGTTAATCAAACACTTTTTTTTTTTTTTTTTTTTTTTCTATATTCCAACTACTCCCTCTGACAGCCTGATAGGCTGATAGCCTTTACACTCTACCGCTGAACACGGAGAGGCCAGTGAGGTCTTGCTCCAGTCTAGGGAGTGAGACATGTGAAGCTTCACGGCTCAAAGCAACTCCATCTCTGAAGCTGCTCCGCCTCTGTGCTTCACAGTATCATCCCCCAGGCTCGGACCCTTACTCTCAGAACTCCACCTATTGAGCAATTAACTCACTAGGCATTGCCCCCCTGTAGCATATTTTTGAATATGGGAATATTCATACAATGCTATTTAATCAGGGAACAATGAGGGTATTTTTTTGGCTTTTCGGTGTGCTGTGGTAATGCACTGATACTAGGTACAGCATAAATTCCATCCCAATAATATCTTCCCAATGACATATTGGGATTCGAACCCGGGTCCATTGGACTACCAGTCCAGTGGCAAGACCACTCCGCCACACCTCCCCTCTTATTGCCATATGGTAAGATTAAAAGAATGGATTATTATACTGATATTTACAAATATTGTCATTGTATTCTAAATATATGACATACTTGAAATATAGGTGTGTGACTGTGTGTGGTTTTTTTATATATATATATTTTAAAAACATTAATAAATGCCATATTTTGTTTAATTTCAAGAATTTCAGAAAGTGTTTTACTATAAATATTAGCTTGAAAATATTTCAATTTTGAATTAGCAAACAGTATTTGAATGGGAACCTTGCTATGGGTCTCATCTACTTTATTTTGCCAAACGAGAGTTCATCATCAAAAACAAATATTGAAACAAATATATTTTGGTTTCCTTCACTAATTTTACAGGGTTGGGTAGGCAGTTTCATTTGGAAGTACAATATATACTAAGGCCTTTCTATAAGTCATATTTATAATCCTTCCAAAAATCAGCTAAGTGTCTTAGCAGTTATAACAGCAAAGTATCATCTCAAATAATTATAATATCTATCGTGGGTTTCTCAGGGTTGGCCAAGCAGTTTTGACTCCCAAAATGTTTCACGACATTTGGTGAGTCATTTAGATCTGCATAGCAAACTACAACTAAGTGTGGGGAGGTGTGGTGGAGTGGTCTTGTCACTGGCCTGGTAATCCATAGGTCCCGGGTTCAAATCCCGATGTATCAATGAGAAGATATTATTGGGATTGAATTTGTGCTGTACCTAGTATCAGTGCATTACCACAAGCCCACCGAAACGTCAATAAAATACCCTCATTGTTCCCTGATTAAATAGCACTGTATGAATATTCCCATATTCAAAATATGCTATAGGGGTGCAATGCCTGGTGAGTTATCTGCTCAACAGGTGGCGTTGTGTGTGTGTAGGTATGAGAGTCCGAGTGTAGGGGGTGAGACAGTGAAGCACGGGAACGAGGTGGCTTCAGAGATGGGCTCGTTTCGGGCCATGAGTTAGCACCGTGCCTCATGTGAAGGCAAGATGGCAGGTGCTCGTTGTACTCTACGTACTTCACATGTCTCACTCCCTAGACTGGAACAAGACCTCACGGGCTCCACTGTTCATTGTAAAGCGGTGAATGTTAAGGCTCTCAGCCTATGCCTGAGAGGAAGTAAGATGGAATATATAAAAAAAAAAAAAGTATCTCCCCAAAATACAGGTACATATCAATGTTATCTTAATCACCGCCGACTTCGAATTCCCAAGAAAAAAAAAAAAAACTACAACGACAACTAGAAAGTCAACCATACATAGGCCACAATGTATGCCTTCATCTTCGTTACAGGTAAAAACAACTTGTGTAATCAACCTTATACAGGTTGATTCAAAAGTCATATTGCCTAGATTGTATGTTCAAAATATATTCTCAAAATAATTATGACCTGCGATGGTCGTTTATCTCGTTCACTTGTCCATCAGATCGTATTAAAAAAGTGTTGCTAAATAATATAAACAACATGCTGTTTCCTGGGAGAACATCATCCACTGAGAAGCAAACACAACTATTAAGGTACGCGAGACATGCCACACTATTGGTGGTACTGGTGATTCTTTGGGACACGTCACGAATATCATATGCTTATTCAAGATAAGCTATGACATATTTTTGCCCTCTTTTATGACTTATGAATCACCCTGTATTTCTACTGTTGTGTAAGAACAACAATAGTGAACGTAATTGTAGATTTACACCAGTGACGCCCTAATCGTTACTACATGTAGAGTGGGTTATCGAACACTGACATCTCTCGCAGGTTCGGAATATATCCAAGTTAAATCATTTTATAATTGGAAAACCGCCTTAGTCTGCCTGGTCAAGGTCTTGATGATGAAACTTAAAAAGCGAAAAGTATAATACAAAAATAAGCCTGAACAAGTAGGCCTATCATCAGTTAGGCTCATGTCAAAGATTGTCAGTTCCTATCAACTCTATTACTGACTTTTTCTCTGACACCGAACCAGTATCGCATTATTGTGTATATTATAACATATATAATTGATTGGTTAAATATTATATTTGATAAAACAAATCAGTATACTAGAGAGGCTTTTAAATCGCATGTCTATTTTAAAAGGCCTTTCATGCGGAGGAAGACATAATATGTCTTCCTCCGCATGAAAGGCCTTTTAAAATAGGCATGCGATTGTTTATATTATAATTTGCTATACAACCGTTAATTAATAATGTGCTTTTACTATTGCAAGATCAAACACAATAACAAATCAAACTATGTGTCCTTCCACACTTAATTCAATGTGTACAAAATTATGTCGTCAACAACACATAATATTAATTAATATATGAACTTTCAAATACACTGTATAATATATATATTATTATATATATATATATATATATATATATATATATATATATATATATATATATATATATATATATATATATATATATATATATATATATATATTATATATAATATATATATATATATATACTGTATATCAATGCTGGGAATAGGGGACATAATAATGCAATCGATCAACAATAATACTGTATGTGTGTCTGTTTATGAATTGTGTATGTGCTTGAATATTTTGTTGTTTCTGTTCGAGCTCTGTCTCGAGTCGACCACCCCCCGCTATGGGGTATGTGCCTCAATATATTCATAGGTACATACTTTTATTTTAACTGATAAGAGGTATTTTTGGTCTTGTTTCCATCTTTTAACATTTATATTTCTACGCTCATCATGCTTGTTGCAGCTGTATCTTCATTAAATTCATAATTTTCCCTCTGCTCTAAAGGCATTCATTCATTTGACCAGTTTTAATTACATATCTTTTTATCAACACGATCTCCAGACTGCATCATTTTATATGACTATATACTGTAAACCCTTTTCATAACTTCACGGTATCTTAATAATATTAAGATACCGCGAAGTTATGAAAAGGGTTTACAGTATATAGTCATATAAAATGATGCAGTCTGGAGATTGTGTTGATAAAAAGATATGTAATTAAAACTGGTCAAATGAATGAATGCCTTTAGAGCAGAGGGAAAATTATGAATTTAATGAAGATACAGCTGCAACAAGCATGATGAGCGTAGAAATATAAATGTTAAAAGATGGAAACAAGACCAAAAATACCTCTTATCAGTTAAAATAAAAGTATGTACCTATGAATATATTGAGGCACATACCCCATAACTGGGGGTGGTCGACTCGAGACAGAGCTCGAACAGAAACAACAAAATATTCAAGCACATACACAATTCATAAACAGACACACATACAGTATTATTGTTGATCGATTGCATTATTATGTCCCCTATTCCCAGCATTGATATACAGTATATATATATATATATATATATATATATATATATTATATATATATATATATATATATATCTCTCTCTCTATATATATATATATATAATAATATATATATATTATACAGTGTATATGAAAGTTCAGATATTAATTAATAATATGTGTAGTTGACGACATAATTGTGTACACATTGAATTAAGTGTGGAAGGACACATAGTTTGATTTGTTATTGTATTTGATCTTGCAATAGTAAAAGCACATTATTAATTAACGGTTGTATAGCAAGTTATAATATAAACAATAATAATTAATGTATAATATAGGCAAACATACTACTGAATAATTACATCCATATACACAAGTACAAACGGAGTGGGTACTAATTCATGTGTGCCTTTGGTGGATGGGACTTTTTACCCTTGGTAGGCAACCTATCTAGGGAAGACAACCAATAAAAATCCGGGTGGATGGGACTCGTCACCCTTGGTCGGCAACCTGTCTAGGGGAGTAAGCCTTATACAAATCCGTACTGCTTACTTAAGGGTGAAGCAGGTTAGTGGATAGACTAGCCGCTCACCACTGTAGACAAATAGTGCTAAAAAGATACATAGAAAGCCTCGGAGTCGGACGGATCGTAAATTTAGTGGTCAATCCTGTAAGTCCTTCAGCAAACTGGCATGGGTTGCCCTTCTCACAGGGGATAGGCCCGCTTGGGGGCATTTCGTGTATGGCCACCCTCATAAAGGGGAGTAAGGCGTCCGGCATTAGATAGATAGATAGATTATAGTTTTGTTTTTCATTGCTCTCTTTCCACCTTTACTTATCATTAAGGTTTCAAAAACTGTGTTTCAAAGCACTCTTTTCAGACTACCAATTCACTCTCTCCTCTTTGATCCTTCCTGTCTTTATATTTATTCTTTTCTCTACTTTACCTCTCAATGTCTTATTCTTTGGCCGGGATTTGTCTCTCACACTCTCTTTGTCCCTTACCCTCTCTTTGTCATATCATTCGATATCAGAATATCGAATAATGGCTTTCCTTTAATTTAGTTAATTTCCCTTTCTATTATACATTTCCATATCATTAAAACATAATCAATTATGTAGTTGTAATTGACATCATGCAAATGGCACCGATATCCATTATCTAATAATATCCCTTGACACTAAACACAAAAACGACGTGTTGTTATTATTTGTGGATAGATTAAAATATATATTTCGAAAGGGTATAGCACACCCTGCCGTCAGTTTACACCCCGCCCACCCCCCTGATCATCATGTGATAATTATACTATAGTTTACCATCAATATAAATACATGAGAGCCATTTTCTTTGACTAGCCTGATTGGCTTGGTGAGTACGTTTACTTTAACCCTTGTCTAGCAGGGTTTTTTGGGCTTATTTGGGCATATTCAGGCCCTCCTGAATGATAAATCAAGTATCTGCATGAAGAGAAATGTATTCAGCAAAAAACTAGGCGCTAAAAGCTTCAAAATGAGACCAGAACGAGCTACGTAGCACTCGTGGTTCTCATACAGGCTATTTAATTAGGGAACAATGAGTGTATTTTTTTGGCTTTTCGGTGTGCTGTGGTAATGCACTGATACGAGGGTACAGCACAAACTCCATCCCAATAATATCTTCCCAATGACATATTGGGATTCGAACCCGGGTCCATTGGACTACCAGTCCAGTGGCAAGACCACTCCGCCACACCTCCCCTCTTATTGCCACATGGTAAGATTAAAAGAAGGGGTTATTATACTGATATTTACAAATATTGTCATTGTATTCTACATATGTGACATACTTGAAATATAGGTGTGTGACTGTGTGTGTTTTTTTTATATATATATAATGTTAAAAACATAAATAAATGCCATATTTTGTTTAATATCAAGAATTTCAGAAAGTGTTTTACTATAAATATTAGCTTGAAAATATTTCAATTTTGAATTAGCAAACAGTATTTGAATGGGAACCTTGCTATGGGTCTCATCTACTTTATTTTGCCAAACGAGAGTTCATCATCAAAAACAAATATTGAAACAAATATATTTTGGTTTCCTTCACTAATTTTACAGGGTTGGGTAGGCAGTTTCATTTGGAAGTACAATATATACTAAGGCCTTTCTATAAGTCATATTTATAATCCTGCCAAAAATCAGCTAAGTGTCTTAGCAGTTATAACAGCAAAGTATCATCTCAAATAATTATAATATCTATCGTGGGTTTCTCAGGGTTGGCCAAGCAGTTTTGACTCCCAAAATGTTTCACGACATTTGGTGAGTCATTTAGATCTGCATAGCAAACTACAACTAAGTGTGGGGAGGTGTGGTGGAGTGGTCTTGCCACTGGCCTGGTAATCCATAGGTCCCGGGTTCAAATCCCGATGTATTAATGGGAAGATATTATTGGGATTGAATTTGTGCTGTACCTAGTATCAGTGCATTACCACAAGCCCACCGAAACGTCAATAAAATACCCTCATTGTTCCCTGATTAAATAGCACTGTATGAATATTCCCATATTCAAAATATGCTATAGGGGTGCAATGCCTGGTGAGTTATCTGCTCAACAGGTGGCGTTGTGTGTGTGTAGGTATGAGAGTCCGAGTGTAGGGGGTGAGACAGTGAAGCACGGGAATGAGGTGGCTTCAGAGATGGGCTCATTTCGGGCCATGAGTGAGCACCGTGCCTCATGTGAAGGCAAGATGGCAGGTGCTCGTTGTACTCTACGTACTTCACATGTCTCACTCCCTAGACTGGAACAAGACCTCACGGGCTCCACTGTTCATTGAAAAGCGGTGAATGTTAAGGCTCTCAGCCTATGCCTGAGAGGAAGTAAGATGGAATATATAAAAAAAAAAAAAAAAAAAAAAAAAGTAACCCCTCAAAATACAGGTACATATCAATGTTATCTTAATCACCGCCGACTTCGAATTCCCAAGAAAAAAAAAAACTACAACGACAACTACAAAGGCAACCATACATAGGCCACAATGTATGCCTTCATCTTCGTTACAGGTAAAAACAACTTGTGTAATCAACCTAATACAGGTTGATTCAAAAGTCATATTGCCTAGATTGTATGTTCAAAATATATTCTCAAAATAATTATGACCTGCGATGGTCGTTTATCTCGTTCACTTGTCCATCAGATCGTATTAAAAAAGTGTTGCTAAATAATATAAACAACATGCTGTTTCCTGGGAGAACATCATCCACTGAGAAGCAAACAAAACTATTAAGGTACGCGAGACATGCCACACTAAGTACTGGTGATTCTTTGGGACACGTCACGAATATCATATGCTTATTCAAGATAAGCTATGACATATGTTTGCCCTCTTTTATGACTTATGAATCACCCTGTATTTCTACTGTTGTGTAAGAACAACAATAGTGAACGTAATTGTAGATTTACACCAGTGACGCCCTAATCGTTACTACATGTAGAGTGGGTTATCGAACACTGACATCTCTCGCAGGTTCGGAATATATCCAAGTTAAATCATTTTATAATTGGAAAACCGCCTTAGTCTGCCTGGTCAAGGTCTTGATGATGAAACTTAAAAAGCGAAAAGTATAATACAAAAATAAGCCTGAACAAGTAGGCCTATCATCAGTTAGGCTCATGTCAAAGATTGTCAGTTCCTATCAACTCTATTACTGACTTTTTCTCTGACACCGAACCAGTATCGCATTATTGTGTATATTATAACATATATAATTGGTTGGTTAAATATTATATTTTATAAAACAAATCAGTACACTAGAGAGTCTTTTAAATCGCACGCCTATTTTAAAAGGCCTTTCATGCGGAGGAAGACATATTAAGATACCGCGAAGTTATGAAAAGGGTTTACAGTATATAGTCATATAAAATGATGCAGTCTGGAGATCGTGTTGATAAAAAGATATGTAATTAAAACTGGTCAAATGAATGAATGCCTTTAGAGCAGAGGGAAAATTATGAATTTAATGAAGATACAGCTGCAACAAGCATGATGAACGTAGAAATATAAATGTTAAAAGATGGAAACAAGACCAAAAATACCTCTTATCAGTTAATATAAAAGTATGTACCTATGAATATATTGAGGCACATACCCCATAGCTGGGGGTGGTCGACTCGAGACAGAGCTCGAACAGAAACAACAAAATATTCAAGCACATACACAATTCATAAACAGACACACATACAGTATTATTGTTGATCGATTGCCTTATTATGTCCCCTATTCCCAGCATTGATATACAGTATATATAATATATATATATATATATATATATATACAGTATATATATATATATATATATATATTTATATATATATATATATATATATATATATATATATATATATATTATACAGTAAATATGAAAGTTCAGATAATAATTAATAATATGTGTAGTTGACGACATAATTTTGTACACATTGAATTAAGTGTGGAAGGACACAGTTTGATTTGTTATTGTATTTGATCTTGCAATAGTAAAAGCACATTATTAATTAACGGTTGTATAGCAAATTATAATATAAACAATAATAATAAATGTATAATATAGGCAAACATACTACTGAATATTTACATCCATATACACAAGTACAAACGGAGTGGGTACTAATTCATGTGTGCCTTTGGTGGATGGTACTTGTTACCCTTGGTAGGCAACCTATCTAGGGAAGACAACCAATAAAAATTCGGGTGGATGGGACTCGTCACCCTTGGTCGGCAACCTGTCTAGGGGAGTAAGCCTTATTCAAATCCGTACTGCTTACTTAAGGGTGAAGCAGGTTAGTGGATAGACTAGCCGCTCACCACTGTAGACAAATAGTGCTAAAAAGATACATAGAAAGCCTCGGAGTTGGACGGATCGTAAATTTAGTGGTCAATCCTGTAAGTCCTTCAGCAAACTGGCATGGGTAGCCCTTCTCACAGGGGATAGGCCCGCTTGGGGGCATTTCGTGTATGGCCACCCTCATAAAGGGGAGTAAGGCGTCCGGCATTAGATAGATAGATAGATTATAGTTTTGTTTTTCATTGCTCTCTTTCCACCTTTACTTATCATTAAGGTTTCAAAAACTGTGTTTCAAAGCACTCTTTTCAGACTACCAATTCACTCTCTCCTCTTTGATCCTTCCTGTCTTTATATTTATTCTTCTCTCTACTTTACCTCTCCATGTCTTATTCTTTGGCCGGGATTTGTCTCTCACACTCTCTTTGTCCCTTACACTTTCTTTGTCTCTCACACTCTCTTTGTCTCACACGTTCTCTCTTTGTCTCACGCTCTCTCTCTTTGTCTCACGCTCTCTCTCTTTGTCTCACGCTCTCTCTCTTTGTCTCACGCTCTCTCTCTTTGTCTCACGCTCTCTCTCTTTGTCTCACGCTCTCTCTTTGTCCCACGCTCTCTTTGCCCCTCACACTCTCATTGTCCCACGCTCACTCTTTGTCTCACGCTCTCTCTTTGTCCCACGCTCGCTCTTTGTCTCACGCTCTCTTTGTCCCACGCTCGCTCTTTGTCTCACGCTCTCTCTTTGTCCCACGCTCTCTCTCCCCATTAGCCCTACCTCTCTGTCTGTCCCTCGCACTCTTTCTCTGTATTTTTCCCTTCTACTTTGATATTTCCCTAAGTGTTGCTTGTTGTGCTCTAATGCAACTCTAGACATTCAGTAATATAGAGCTTAGTTACTGTTCTGACTTAATAAAGGGTGCAGTCACCTGATGCTCCCAAGTGTTGACTGCACGTGTGTCCAGATGATGGTAGTGGAGCAAAGTCCTGCTAGACGGGGAGTGTCTAAGTTACCCCCGCAACGCTCTCACAAAATTAATACACTGCATATCAGAATATCGAATAATGGCTTTCCTTTAATTTAGTTAATTTCCCTTTCTATTATACATTTCCATATCATTAAAACATAATCAATTATGTAGTTGTAATTGATATCATGCAAATGGCACCGATATCCAATATCTAATAATATCCCTTGACACTAAACACAAAAACGACGTGTTGTTATTATTTGTGGATAGATTAAAATATATATTTCGAAAGGGTATAGCACACCCTGCCACCTGATCATCATGTGATAATAATACTATACTATAGTTTACCATCAAAATAAATACATGAGAACCATTTTCTTTGACTAGCCTGAGTGGCTTGGTGAGTACGTTTACTTTAACCCTTGTCTAGCGTTTTTGTTTAGGCTTATTTGGGAATATTCAGGCCCTCCTGACTGGTAAATCAAGTATCTGCATGAAGAGAAATGTATTCAGCAAAAAACTAGGCGCTAAAAGCTTCAAAATGAGACCAGAACGAGCTACGTAGCACTCGTGGTTCTCATACAGTGGTACCAGTAAAATGGGAGGTTAGCGTATAGCGGTATATTTTTCCCAGCTACGCTCACTACTGGCTACACTGCCGGCCTCTCGAGAACACAGGAAGGGTGAATTCGTGGGCGGCGGTAAGCCCTGGGTGTCGGCCGTGTGGCCTGCTGCGCTGCTGGCCATTTGCACTAGATTTTAACCCTTTAACAGCCTTAATAATGCTCCTAACTTGCTGCTTTTTTTATACAGATTTAAGTCGGGCCCCGCTCTTTAAGTGTTAAAGGGATAAATTGTTGAAGCATTTTCTTCAAGCTTTTTCAGGGTCAATAATTTTGGAAATGCTCTAATTTCATTCTATGTATTTGCCCCAATCTATGCACAATCACACAAATGACATTGACGGATTTCACTGTAATTTTTCCCAGTTATCAAACATGCTGACACATGGATATTATCATATGGAAATTGTGATAGGGCACATATCAAAATAAGGGTGGAATATTCGGTAATAGTCGAGAGTAAGGGCACAGAGGTTTAAATTCGGTTATAATTAAGACGCCCTCCAATTGTTATTAAGATTCCTGTTAATTACCGATTCTCTTGTTACGCGACCAAGTTCTCTACTTTAGTACACTAATTGTTAATATATTGCCGATTTTTGGTGATTATTTATTCGCCCCCCTACGACATGATATTGCTGTGAAGAAGAGATGACTGTTCGCCGATGATGGTTTGTTTACATAACTTCCCAAAGCATTTCACATTAATGTACTATTCAATACATAATTCAGACACTCACCCCTGATGCAACTGCTACAATATCAAAGGAATCTGATATTTGTATGTAATATGATCCTCCTGTCCGTACAAATATACTATGATGTGGGAGGCCTCCGCTGTGGTCTATAATTATGCCAAGTATGGCGTCGGTATAAACTGAGGGTTTTAGAGTTGAATCGTATAATTTGATTATTGAGCTTATCCAAACTTTACTTAACCATCCTAACCTAACCTAAAAAAGATGCATAATAACAAGAAATAATGCTAAATTCCTTGGAAAGCATTATAGACACACTGCAATCATCGATCGAAGTAATGTACACACACGACACTTACTGCTATCATCGTGGCAGGATCGATAAATTATCGTAAACAAATAGCTATATATATAAATTAGCGTAGTAAAGTTAACAACATGATCGCGTACCAACCAAATAGGTAAATTGCACGATACGAATCGGGACTAAACCTTTCTAATTTTCTAGGGGAAAATGTTCAATCAACGCACCCCTACTGTCCACAAATACCGTATTTCCGATGTACTTTTATTATTATTATGACTTCTTTTATTATGACTTATTGTATACATATTTGCTTATACTTCCACTAATCAAACCGAAATAATGGAACGATTGTTGGTAGATATATGGTGTAGTATGTATGCCTTGTAAAAATAATGATAGAGTCTCACAATGTGTTTGGTAATTTGAGGGAATTTTTCTCATAATGTCCTATTGTAATATTGAAAAAAAATATATATATATTGGTATTCTTCGATGAAAATTAATGAAAATCAGTAATATATAGAGAAAAATACTCGACATTAATTAAGAAACAAATATTAAAACAAATAAGAATTACAGAATGGTGGGCCAGCGCCCACAAGACGTAAAGGTTGTGCTCTACCCTTACTTACTAATCTCATTATTCAGTAATAATTCCTCCTTCAATGACAAAGATTCGTCTTCCATGCCACATTTTATGATATCTAGCCAGCCCTCACAAACACACCCATACTGCATTCCCTCCTGAAGGACTTCTAGTCTACCATGCTTGCCTGCTGATTCACATATTATTCTACCTTTCTACAAATCTGTTTGTATTACCACACACTGTTCTTCTCTTCTCTATTTTTCCTTATGCCTATGTCCTATTTGAGTCACCAAACCATGGTTGCTCGTGAGGACGAAGGAGTTTATGTGTGTATCAATGTGACCTAAGAATACATCTAACCACAAGGTTCTTCTCAGTTCATCTTGAATATCTTCCCAGTCTTCTTGATTCAAGAGTCACTTGGAGTGTGCACAACCTCTCATTGTCTGCCACAGTTCTGATGGTAATGAGGACAGTATGGTGGTCTGATGAACTCACTACTGTATTAGGCTGGCAGGTGATCACACTCTAATGCAGGTCACTGACGACTGGCCTAGACTGTGTTCAAGGAAAATCTTTAGATATGGATTGGAAGTTCACACAATGTGTTAACCCAATTGTCATCAACTCATCAAATTGTCTTGATACTATGCTTTGGTTCATGGTTCCACTATGTAAGGTGGGTGCATAACTGACAGCAAAACAGGGTGTCATGATTAGTTTGGTATAATAAATGGGCAGACTGCCATGCTGCAGTGGGTGATGGCACGCATTATGATGAAATAATGTCTGCGAGTGCATGATTTAAAGAACATTGTGACGCCTCCCGGCGTTAGCAGAATGGTTGCGTGGGGCATTGCAGCTCGCTAGCACTCGCCAGGATGGGGGGATAGGCTACAGTTGTCCTAGAATGATCTGCTTTATTTCATTAGTGTCGTGTTGCCACAGACAGTCTAGAAGAGGTCTTTGTTTTGGTCTGTGGCCGCGCCTTATATTTTATATTCGCTATAATATAAATGTTGCTTGTGTGGGAGGCGAGCGAGAGAGTGTGAAGGAGTACACCCAGCAGTGTGGTGAGCTATGACACGGCTCGCTTGGGCGCTGACGGCGTTGGCGGCCGGGTGGTCAACTAGTCCCTTCCCGTCGCTGCTTCGTGTTCTTTACCAGCTCAGAGCTTGCCTGACACGCGTATCGCCTACATCCTTTGCAATTCTGTCCCCCATACTCGCTACTTTGCATACTATTTCTCTCTCTCGACTTCTCCTTTCTCATTCTCTAATCTTTATTAAACTCAACATCCCTTCTGGTTTCAGCATAGATATTCACCGTCGACCAGTCGTATTGTACGCGAAGCTCTCAGATATTTCCATGTATTAGGTTAAGGAGGTATTATGCTTTATTGAGGTTTAGAGAGACGGACTTTTCCGTATGTGTCCTCTCTCGGGAAGGTTGTAGACCGGTATGTCTCCCTTGCAAGGTGTTGAGTGATTCTTCTTGGTTATCTAAAGCTAGACTAGGGGTAAGGTTACTGTGTCGTTGTCTCCGATGTGTGCAGTGTTAGCTAAGCTCTGCACGACATCGACAGGTACTGTGGGAGCCTAAGTTGTCTTCGGGTTGGTTTACTTTGCGAGCACAGCGCTGTGGTGTGAGAGGGCCATAGCCTATCCCTCACAACATAGTGCTGCCTCTTTGTGTTGACTTCTGAGGGATCGCGAGGATAGAGCTAGGTACTAGAGACCTAGATTTATCAAGAGAGCATCCCCGTCATATAACGTAATCTTCATTATACCACCCTCGGACAACGTTAGGCTACGAGCCGCATGCTCGCCCATTGTTGCCCTGCCTTGATACCCCAGCTAGACTTTCTTAACTGAGCAAACACTGGTTAGAGATAAGCCCCATTATTATATGTATGCAGCATTGTTATCACTGCACTTTTGAGCCGAGGTTGTTGTTGAGTTGCACAACCCGAGTAGGCTGTTGCGTTGTGTCACAAAGCATTTCTTTAGTTGTCGAGCATTACTACCTTTGCGCAGTCTTTATTATTCGCCTGCCTATTATTACTATATGTCCTAGCATTTATTGTGACCCGTATTCTGCATTATAATTGTTCAAGATTCTTTACGAACATCTTCCCAACATCAGACTTACTTCAGAAGTTTCCAGTTGATGTTGCAGGACTAGCATTACACTTTCTTTAATACAGGAGTGCCAGTTATTTGAGTATCTACCGTAACGTTAATTAATCACGTTAACTATCTTTTCTTTCTGTAACATAATCGAGTAATCTTTTACTGTTTGAGAATAGGCTGTTTCATTGAGCGTCAGCCTAGTGTGTGTGCACCAGTTACCGAGTCATAGGATACCTCGTTGTCCAGGCACGACTCAGGGCGGTAATGGTGTTTTGTTTTCCAGTGTTTAAGGCAGGGGTTGGATCTAGTGTTACCGTTGTTGCTTTTTGCCATTATCTAGTCCAATGTTGAAGAGCCCTGTGCCTTTGAGAACCTGGATCGTAACAAATGGCGACCTAGCTCAGGATCTTGTGAACTAAAAGATAATTGCAGGATTGTTGTGGTCATTTGTTTTATTGAGGAATATAGTGGGCATGTTAGATTTGTTTTGGCAAAGTAGTATAGCACTTGAGAGTCTTCAGACATTTTTGGCAAGTGAATAGTGCTACATAGGAGCTTGGGTATCTTGGGTACTCGCTAAGATAGAGGCTAAGCGACAGGCTGATCTCGAACTTGCTAAGGCTAAACAACAGACTGATCTCGAACTCGCGAGAATAAAAGCCCAGTCGGAGGCTGAGTCTACCAGGTACCGTGCAGATATCGATCTTGAGAAGACTTTTTTATTTTTTTTTAAAAGACCTCCGTCTACGTATTGTGAAAAACCTGTTATCCTCCGGCAAATTGTGGGGTTGAGTAAGTGAAGGGGGGGACAGTGAATGAAGGAGGATGCATGTTTTTCATAATACGTGTTGCTAGCCCCAAACGCGCGAGCAACTGTGGCTTTCAACCATCCGACACATCCCCTTTTATTTATGTGCATCACACATGTTACATACAAATAAAGTTTATGTTTTGTTTTACCCTACTGTGGAAAGACTACGGATACACCACTCCTGCCCGGGCCTCACACAGTGGCATGACCCAGTCCTGTCGAACTGAGCTCATGACGCTGGTGGCATTGCCCCGGAGGATAGCCATCCCTAGTCTTTGCTTGAGCCAGAGGGTTTTCCGGGGTTCTCCTGAAACTTCTCTGATTTTACGGCCTATTTCATTCACCATCTTAAGGGTGGTAGGGCCGAAGACTCCTGTGTTTCGAATGCCAGGGGCTCGAACTGATGATTTCTGGTGATGGCTTGATATTTTTCTCGCTTTTTATTTTCTGCTATCCGGGCGGCTTCACCTGCTTCGTCGGCGTTTCTGGCGATGTTGGTTGTGGAGAAAGTGTCAACACATGTGGCATCCCACACGAGGCACCGGCCATTCTTGTAAGGGAAAGTGGTCATCCCATCTGGCCGTTTGCCGTCTTCTCTGTGAAGTCCATGTGGTTCGAGGATTGATGCACGGTTAGCACTCTGCAGGGCCCGTTTTATGACATCATTTAGTGCAGAGTGTCTTGGCAGGCGGCCTGCGTTGTAATTACATGACAAGGCATGGTGACCTTGAGCATCCATCCCCCCACCACACTTGCAAGTGTGTGGGTGACAAACTGCCGCACCCACTCTGAGCACGATGGCAACCCGGAGCGCTTCAGCATCCAAGTGAGTTCCAAGAGGTGGGATGGGGATGGCGTGTAACCACAAGCCACTCTCCGAACGGGCGGCTGCCTGGAGGCGTGCTTTTGCAACCTGGTCTGCATTGGTTAGGAGATTTTCTTGAGTTTTCTTCGCCGAGATGGTATCCCACGCTTTCTGCTTGCTCCTGGAGGTACCCTGAGGCTCCTCCTCTACTCCTGTACTTCCCTTCCAGGTGTTAATCGCTGCTGTTACGTCCTCATTAAGTGTCATTCCGGGTTGAGAAGAAAGGATGGACAATATGAGGTCGTTGGTCGCGATGAGGGAAGAGATAAAGGCTGGGGAGGCAATATCCGAGGCTCTCCGTATGCCCAAGCCCCCGAGGCAGACAGGAAGGGTGGCTTGTGTCCAGGCCCGTTCTTTAAATTCCACGTTGGTGATGCTGGTCACTGCTTCTCGGATTATGCTGTCTAATTCTTGGAGGCCACCATTGTTCGTGTAGGTCATCGATGTGCACAGGAGGTATTGGAGTTTTGGGATGGAGAAACAGTTCTTGAGCAGGGCCAGAGCTGAGTGGGCATCGATGTGTATCAGGCGACTCACGAGACGTTGAAGCTCCTCCTTTTTAACTTGAAGTGCTGGTGGGATTGCTGCCAGAGTTAGTGGGGAACCTAATAGGGTTTGCTGGTGCTCCTGAAGGATCTTTACATCTGGCAATATGTTTCGAAACAGGGCCTGAGTCTCTTCTCCTTGTTCACGTGTGTGGTTGAGGAGGACAAGTTCACATTTGGTGTCATTTATCACTAGCCCGGCCTGGCCGAGGTCAGTTACGATGTTATTTAGGTCGGTTAGAACGTTCTCTACTGACCCACCCAAGGTTGCATCGTCCAGGTACCATACATTCAGTTCTGACCTTACTTTGTTAGCTGCTGCATCCACCCCTATTGAGAAAAGAGCAGGACCACCTGGATCTCCCTGCTGTAACCCGGTCGCTGATGGGATTACCGTCTCGCCAAAAATCAGGATTGAAGGTTTGGAATAAGCCTGCCAAAGTAGGGGGTACAGAGTGGGGATGTGTTCTTGAGCTGCACGGAGGAAGACATCCCTGAGAATGCTGTTGAATGCGTTCCGCATGTCAATCTTTAGAAGCACTCGTTTTTCTTGGGCTTGGCTGAGGTAGGTGCGGGTTGTGTGTACAGCAGCTTCACACCCCCCTGGAGTTCCGAAACCTAGTTGAACTGGTCTTAAGTGTTGACCTAGGCCATTCGAGAGTGGTTTCAAACCCACCTTTGTGGCAAGGCGGCGGAAGGTGTTCCCTACTGCTATTGGGCGCACACCGCCATCTTTTTTTGCCAGTGCACAGAGTGATGCCCCCAAAAATAGGGGTGTGGCACAGTCGGGTACTTCCCCTCTTAAAACCATGTTGATGAATTTGGTGAGGGTTTCCAAGAGTGCCTCCCCAGCAGCTCCTGATCCCTGACCCAAGAGGCCTTTGAGGTGGGCGGGTCGGATACCATCTGGGCCCGCGGCTGAGCCTGCTGGGAATGAAGTCACTGCGGCAACCACCTGCTCCTTCGTGACAACTAAAGGTTGGCGCATCTGGTCATTTGGGGCAGGGGGGAGGTTTAGGTCCCTAGGTGTAGGTGGGTGCTTTTCTTGTAGGGCTTCAACAACTTCGGTGCCTTGACCAGCAAAACCTTCTGAAGAGGACAACAGTCTGACGGCCCCTTTGATGTCACTATCCGCCAGCTTCGCCGCGACCCTCTTACGTAGCTGTTCAGCCTCTTCCTCTTCCTTGTCCTGGTGCTTCTGGGCCCTGTTTGGTTGCTGTTCGGGGGGTTCCACCAGTTTGTTTCCATCCATATACTGTGCTACTTGATGTTTCACTCTGGTGGCTAGTGAAACCTGAAGATGGTCTTGTATGTTGGTTCTGGGTGGTTTTCGGAGGGCCCCATAGGAGAAACCCAGGAGCCGTGCCCATGCGAGGGGTGTCTTGAGCTGTAGGGCCTGCTTTATGATGGTTGTAAGGGCCTCCGCCACTTGGATTCTGGCTCCTTTAGGTACCCGGGCAAGGACCTGGATCCGCGCTTTCCATTTGGTCACAAGTTGGGTCAAGTTGGCGACCGGTGTTGCCGGTGTTGCCCCGGTTGGCTCTGCAGTGGGCCCTGGGCATGCGAAACATTTCCAGTTTGGTTGTTCTCCTGATGTTTTCTTTGTCAGCTTAGCACAAGATAAATGAATAGATCTAAGACAGCCGGAACATTTTCGCGAATTCTTTCTTGCATTGGTTTTTCCGCACTTAAGACACTTAGTATCTGCTAGGCCATAGTCTTCCAAGATTATCCGTTCCTCTGCCTCTACCAAGCCGTCCTCTTGATCTTCCCGTGGTGCTTCCATCTCTACCATGTCTCCCTTGTTTCAGAAACCCCGGGAAATCTCTCCTGGCACATATCTAGATTATTGCTGTTGTTATTAATGTATAATTGGCTGGATGCATAAAAATTCACTTATCATAGTCAACCTTTCTGATGGGATATGTAAAAAAAAAAAAAAAAAAAAAAAAAAAAACATCACATATCATAGTCAACCTTTCTGATGGGCAATTGGCCTGCTTCTCCTAAAGCTAAGTGGTTAAATGTATAAATCCTCGGCATTGGGCACCGGTACAACTAAAAGATCTAACTGATTGAAGGGAAGCACGCCAATTATATCCTATGATTACTTACACTGGCGACGCCACCCTGATGTTGAGTATTAATAAATGCTTAAGATATTAATAATGCTGTCAACATCAAGATAGGGAGAGAGCCAGAGAGTGAGCGAGAGCCAGGATCTGAGTGGGTAACCGAATCTAGGGCAGCAGTTATGGAAAAATGCTTAAATTGTACAAAATGTTAAGAGAGGGAGAGAGAGCAGGGGCGGGGGCGAGGGAGAAAGAAAGCGAGCTGGAGAGGGGGCTGGCCTGGTTGGGTATGGAAGATGTTAGAGAAAAACAAATAACTAAAATGATAAAAAGCGATCTGAAGTTATAGAAACCAAAAAATAATAACAATGAGACGGTTAAGTGCGGTGATTGAAAGTGGATGGAAAGATGTTAAGGAGAGAGAGAGAGAGAGAGAGAGATAAATGAAAATGGACCTTGTAGCAAGTATTTTCTAAATGGTTAGAGAGAGGGAAATGAAAATGGACCTTATAGCAAGTACTTCATAATGGTTAGAATTGTTTGAGAAGTTGAAAGACCGAGGGTCAGGTCCTTGGGGTAGATGGAAGATGAGGCCTATGGTGGGGAACCATAAGGGTGAAACTGCCTGCCCTATAAACGGTTACTTCACTCACCTTGTGGTTACTGCTGGAGGTTTATGGTGCCTGGGCAGGGCTGGGCTAGTGCCTGACGGCTCCTTGACCCTTCACTGATACTGGTAATAACACTCTCAAGATTAAACTAAATATGCTTTGTGGGCGATGTACAAGAAACCACGTTCTGTTTACTATGTGCCGAAACACCGTATCATCGCCGATCTTCTTATACGTATATGGGTCACTTAGCCCCACGATACCCCTCCGAAAATCCCCTCTTTTGAGGAGCTCAACCGACCCGTGTGCTCTCACTGTGCTTGTATTCAGAGAAGACTCAGGTGGAAACGACAGGGCAACGTCTCGGTGGTGGGAATCGTGGGCATGAGCAGTCTTTGTCGCACCTGTTGAAGCTAGTCCCTGTATTTGATGAGTCGGGTGTCACCGAATTTTTCATGAGATTCGAGAAGAAGTGCCAGGAACACCGCCTGGGGAGAAGTGGGCAGCCCTTGTTTCCTCTAGACTTGTGGGCAAGGGACTCAAGGCTTATGATGCATTGCCTATAGAGTCGTGTATTATCTATGAGGAACTCAAGGAGGCTGTCCTGAGAGCATACGAACTACAACCAGAGACGTACAGGTTGAAGTTCCAGGGTGTTACCAAGGGTCGGGAGAGCACCTTTTTGGAACATGCCCGGGAGCTGTCCGATGCTTTTGGGAATTGGCTGAGGTCGGAGAAAGCTACTACGTTTGACGACATTAAACAGTTGGTGCTTTTAGAGCAGTTTTTTAAATGCACGGGCCTTTAATGACGTTAAACCTGAAAGAAAAGCAACCAAAAACTATACAGGGGGCAGCTGAGATGGCTAACCTCCGGCTATCACTAATTCGTGGGTGCGGGTCTGCCCAGCGTAGTGAGGCAGGTAACAAGGGGCGTGATGCCCCCCCCCCCCCCCCCTCCCCCCCGAGTTAGTGGTATACCTTATGCAAACAAGTACAAGAGCCATGGTACCAAGACTGACCACAAGACTAGCACCGTCCCGTTTAAGAAGGGGCCGGGCCCTTCCCAGTACCAAGGGAAGCCCAAAGGGGAGTTGGAGTGTTATCATTGTCATAAAAAGGGGCACTTTGCAAGTGTCTGTCCTAGCAAACCACCTACAGCAGCTGCGTCTTTGGCCTGCAACATTGGTGTGTCTCCGAAGTCGTCTGAGTTTGCCCGGGGCAGTTCGTCAGAGGCTGAGGCACAGCCAATGCAGAAGCACCTGGGAGGCTCGAACCCTGCTCGGGATGTTTTTTGCGACCATAGAGGGCGGGGTTGCGTGATGTGGGCGGGGCGCAAGCATGGAGTAGAGGTCTTGCGTGATACAGGTGCTTCCCAGACTCTGATGAAAAACTTGACTGGCTACCCTATAAACGCGGCTCGGGTGGTAGTGGTGCAGGGTATTAATGCAACTCGGTCATACCCGCTGGTGCGGTTGGAGTTGGAGGTGGATGGTGTGGCACGTGAATTGGATGTCGGGATTGTGGAGAAACTGCCAGTGGAGGGTGTCGACCTTCTTCTCGGCAACGACTTTGCAATGCCCGCTTCTGAGGTTCTACCTTTAGTCGTTGCCGAGAGGCCGGCCGACGTGAGTAGGGAAGAGCAAGAGTGGGTCGAGCGGTGCCAGACACAACCCATGGCGTGTGTTGTCACCCGAGCTCGGGCAGCTAAAGTGTCACAGCCTAGTCCTCCGTCTTCAGACCAGCGGAGGAACGATCAACAGGAGGAGGCTAAAGCTGGAGTTGGTTTTAAGAGTTTTGACTCGGCGGCTCTCCTGGGTGATTCAGTATTAGCACCATTACTTAATTCTGGAGTAGCCCCTGGGCTTGTCATCGAGAGTGACGAGGTTGGGCATGACGAGTCTTCACGACAGCAACGTTATGTACATAGAGAGAGACAGAGGGAGCAGCCCAGTATCGGGGAAGGTCATGCATTGCTCCGGTAGCAGTTTGATCGCTTGGCACCCTCAGATATACGTCGGTTGCAACTAGAGGACCCTGAGCTCCAAACGTGTGCTAATGGAGCTGTAGAGCTCGACGAGGACGGCGATGCACAGCCAGGAGATTTTTTTTATTTAGAAGGCATCCTCTATAGGCGTTTTCAAGACCCTAAACGTAGTTGGCAAGAGGGGTCCGGAGTAGTGGACCAGTTGGTGGTGCCACGGGAGTGCAGGGATAGCCTACTGAGGTTGGCGCATGACATACCACTGGCAGGACATCTAGGGGTGAGAAAAATGGTGGCGGCTTTAGAAAAATTGTTTTGGTGGCCGGGGTTGAAGGGGCAGGTAGTAACCTGGAGAGCAATGTGTCATACGTGCCAGAGGATTGGAAAACCTAACCAAACAATTCCGAGAGCCCCGTTGCACCCCATTCCTGTCAATGGACCGCCCTTCAGTAAGGTCATCATTGATATGGTCGGACCCCTACCCCCTACTAGTGCCGGTAATAAATTTCTATTAACTATCATGGATGTGGCCACTCGTTATCCTGATGCATATCCAATGAGAAATGGCACGGCGAAAACTGTTGTCCGGAACCTGCTCTTGTATTGCTCGCGGTATGGTTACCTGGAAGAGGTGCAATCGGACCAAGGTTCTAATTTTACCTCTAAGCTGTTCAAACAAACTATGATTCAGCATGGCATCAGCACTGTCGTCTCTTCTGCGTATCACCCGGAGAGTCAAGGGGTGTTGGAGAGGTGGCACGCCACGTTGAAAAGCATGCTTCGATGTTACTGCGCAGAGAACGGAAAGGATTGGGACCTTGGTCTGCCGTATGTTTTGTTCGCGGCAAGAGAAGTACCTGGAGAGAGTCTCGGTTTCAGTCCGAATGAGCTTGTTTTCGGGCATCAGGTGAGGGGCCCTCTCCACATGGTGAAGGAGATTTGGGAGGGTACCGCTAAGCCATGTTCTATGTTGAGATATGTCCTCGAGAGCAGCGTGAGAATGCTTAGAAGTCTGGAGCTGGCAGGGCGTAATTTGGTGAGTTCGCAGGCCCGTATGAAGGACAGGTATGATACTAAGGCGAAATTCCGGGAGTTTCAGGTAGGCCAAGAGGTGTTGGTCCTGTTGCCTTTGTCAGGGCATCCTCTGGCTGCCAAGTACGCTGGGCCTTATCGGGTGGTGTCAAAGATCTCCGATCTAGATTACCTAGTTGCCACTCCAGACCGGAAGAAGCGTAACCAACTATGCCACATTAATTTGTTGAAGGAGTATGTGAGGCGCCCACCTGAGTCACTAGCTGTCCCTGTGTTGACCTGCCGCGGTCATGGTGGAGAAGGAGAGGGGGGCAGCAATGATCAGGTGGATGATAACTGGGATTGTCATCTCTCGGCTGATTAGTGGGCGGGGAATTCGAGCCAATGTGCGCACGATGCTCTGGCGCACCTGCCGGAGGAACAGCAGGTGGCAGTGCAGCGCCTGTTCGATTCATACCCCACTGTATTTGCCGAGCACCCAGGCCTCACTACTCAAGCGGTGCATGATGTCGACGTAGGAGAGCACCCCCCCTTCAAGTCGATACCTTATCGGGTGCCACCCATTAAACTCCCAGCACTCAGGGATGAGCTGGAGTATATGCTGGCGAGAGGCTTGATCGAGAAGGGGGAAGTACGGTGAACTTCTCCTGTCACTCTGCAGCCCAAACCTGATGGAAAAGTTCGGTTCTGCATTGACTTTAGGCGGTTGAACGGGTTGACCCCCACCAATGCATATCCTCTTCCCCGGGTGGATGACAGTGTGGATAAGATCGGGAAAGCAAGGTACTTGACCAAGGTAGACCTCGTCAAAGGCTACTGGCAAGTACCACTGTCTGAGCGGGCTAAAGAGGTGTGCGGGTTTGTGGTGGATGGCAGTACTTACCGTTGCAACGTGATGCCATATGGTCTGAAAAATGCACCGGCCACTTTCCAGAGCTTAATGAACGACATCGTAGCAGACATCCCAAACTGTACTGTCTACCTTGATGACGTGATCATTTATGACAACAATTTCCAAAGTCACTGTGAGCACATAGAAGCCTTATTTAGTCAACTTAGTAAAGCAGGCTTGGTGGTTAATCTGGGCAAGTGTGACTTTGTGCAAGCCACGGTGCAGTATCTGGGGTTTGTGGTTGGGTTAGGGCAGGTGAGCCCGCCCCAACAGAAGATACAGGCTATCGACTTGTTCCCCAGGCCGACCACCAAGCGGCAGATCATGAGATTTATGGGCATGATTGGGTATTACCGCCGCTTAATAAGAGGCTATTCTACTGTGTTAGCTCCTTTGCCAGATCTACTAGCTAAAGATAAAAAGTTCCGCTGGCCACCTGAGTGTGATCAGGCGTTTAGAGTAGTTAAACACCTTTTATGCACTCACCCTATCCTCAGGGCCCCGGACTTTGAACGACCATTTCAGTTGGCGACTGATGCCAGCGGAGTAGGGGCTGGTGCCGTACTTTTGCAGACAGACGAGGAAGGTCTTGAGCATCCAGTCAGTTTCTTTTCAAAGAAATTTAATTCAGCACAGAAAAACTATTCGGTTGTTGAAAAGGAACTGCTGGCAATCGTGTTAGCGCTCAGACACTTTGAGGTCTATGTTCCTGCATATGGGCCAGTCGTGGTAGTGTATACCGACCACCACCCACTTAAATTCCTCAATCAATTCCACAACCAGAATATGAGGCTGACCAGATGGTCGCTCATGTTGCAAGAGTACAACTTAGACATTCGCCATATTGCCGGTTGTGAGAATGTGATTGCGGACTGTCTGTCGCGGGTGGAGGATCCGGGGTAGGCTACCACAGTATGTTGGTATAGCCTCCTGTCTTGGCTCGCGGTGTATTTTTGCGCTGGTGCTTGTTGGCTCGCGTGTGTAGCATCAGCGTAGGGTCGCAGGGCAGGAGTTGTTGGCTTTGATTAGAAGAAAATTAGGCTACATCTATAGTAGCCGCCCAAAACAACATTAAAATAAAATATGAAAAATTAAATAAAAACTCTTTCTTTTTAATAATTAATTTTAAGATAATATTGTAGCCGAGTACTGAGTGCAGATGATTTTCCCTCAGTAGGCTGTGCTTCTTAAAGCTCGCTCTGGGAGCACAATGTTATGAATTAATGTATTATATTTGGGAAGGGTGATAAGATTTTTTTTATATAAAAATGTTGTAATTTTTTTTGAGGAGACTGAGCTTGCATTCCATGAGTGGCGGAGTGGTTAGGAGTGGCAGATTTTAGCGACATTCTGCCTGTTCAGATATGGGCTCATGGTTGAGTGTCCCATATCTTGGGGGGGTTGTGACGCCTCCCGGCGTTAGCAGAATGGTTGCGTGGGGTATTGCAGCTCGCTAGCACTCGCCAGGATGGGGGGATAGGCTACAGTTGTCCTAGAATGATCTGCTTTATTTCATTAGTGTCGTGTTGCCACAGACAGTCTAGAAGTGGTCTTTGTTTTGCTCTGTGGCCGCGCCTTATATTTTATATTCGCTCTAATATAAATGTTGCTTGTGTGAGAGGCGAGCGAGAGAGTGTGAAGGAGTACACCCAGCAGCGTGGTGAGCTATGACACGGCTCGCTTGGGCGCTGATGGCGTTGGCGGCCGGGTGGTCAACTAGTCCCTTCCCGTCGCTGCTTCGTGTTCTTTACCAGCTCAGAGCTTGCCTGACACGCGTATCGCCTACAACCTTTGCAATTCTGTCCCCCATACTCGCTACTTTGCATACTATTTCTCTCTCTCGACTTCTCTTTTCTCATTCTCTAATCTTTATTAAACTCAGCATCCCTTCTGGTTTCAGCATAGACGTTCACCGTCGACCAGTCATATTGTACGCGAAGCTCTCAGATATTTCCATGTATTAGGTTAAGGAGGTATTATGCTTTATTGAGGTTTAGAGAGACGGACTTTTCCGTATGTGTCCTCTCTCGAGAAGGTTGTAGACCGGTATATGTCTCCCTTGCAAGGTGTTGAGTGATTCTTCTTGGTTATCTAAAGCTAGACTAGGGGTAAGGTTACTGTGCCGTTGTCTCCGATGTGTGCAGTGTTAGCTAAGCTCTGCACGACATCGACAGGTACTGTGGGAGCCTAAGTTGTCTTCGGGTTGGTTTACTTTGCGAGCACAGCGCTGTGGTGTGAGAGGGCCATAGCCTATTCCTCACAACATAGTGCTGCCTCTTTGTGTTGACTTCTGAGGGATCGCCAGGATAGAGCTAGGTACTAGAGACCTAGATTTATCAAGAGAGCATCCCCGTCATATGACGTAATCTTCATTATACCACCCTCGGACAACGTTAGGCTACGAGGCGCATGCTCGCCCATTGTTGCCCTGCCTTGATACCCCAGCTAGACTTTATTAACTGAGCAGACACTGGTTAGAGATAAGCCCCATTATTATATGTATGTAGCATTATTATTCACTGCACTTTTGAGCCGAGGTTGTTGTTGAGTTGCACAACCCGAGTAGGCTGTTGCGTTGTGTCACAAAGCATTTCTTTAGTTGTCGAGCATTACTACCTTTGCGCAGTCTTTATTATTCGCCTGCCTATTATTACTATATGTCCTAGCATTTATTGTGACCCATATTCTGCATTATAATTGTTCAAGATTCTTTACGAACACCTTCCCAGCATCAGACTTATTTCAGAAGTTTCCAGTTGATGTTGCAGGACTAGCATTGCACTTTCTTTAACCCCTAAGTGTCGGCGCGCAACATAAGTCGAGTATAATAAATCTGGACTATCTGGCGGCGCGCGACATAGGTCGTGTGGCAATTTCAGCACGTAATGTTGCTGAGAGAGAGAGACAAGTGGTGGCAGGAGAGTAGCGAGCGTATGACTGCTCCAGACCACCGCGGCGAACCTACTGACACGAATCCCACCTCCTCCCTCCCTCTCTCACTCGCTACATACTGAATTGTATGGGGAAAGTACCGAATTACATGGTTTTTGCACTCGCGTTGCGCGGTTGTTGCAAGAAAACTAGCCGTCATAAAAGGATCGTTATGGTGTCATTGGAAAGCTCTGTTTATGCCCTTTCAGGGATAGATACTTGTTTTACGCTCTGGATCTTATTTAGGCATGAAAATGATCACGTAAACAGCCCTATTTTGGCTATAAACACCCGCTGGGCGGTACATATAAATAAACCGTTAGCCCGCTAATCTAGTGTTAATACAGGAGTGCCAGTTATTTGAGTATCTACTGTAACGTTAATTAATCACGTTAACTATATTTTCTTTGTGTAACATAATCGAGTAATCTGTTACTGTTTGAGAATAGGCTGTTTCATTGAGCGTCAGCCTAGTGTGTGTGCACCAGTTACCGAGTCATAGGATACCTCGTTGTCCAGGCACGACTCAGGGCGGTAATGGTGTTTTGTTTTCCAGTGTTTAAGGCAGGGGTTGGATCTAGTGTTAGCGTTGTTGCTTTTTGCCATTATCTAGTCCAATGTTGAAGAGACCTGTGTCTTTGAGAACCTGGATCGTAACAACATTAATTCACATTTTCATACAAATCCACCTCTTTCGATTGTATTGGGAAACTCTACGAAAGTTGACATGATACTAGTCAAAGTAACAGGTGCTTGGTCTCAACAATGTAATCTAGAATATGGCTAAATTTGCTTGGCACAGCTTGGTTTAGGATGATCTTTGCAGTGGTTATGATGTCAGGGTTGTTAAGAATCACATGAGTGTGTGTTAGATGATCAACATTATGTTGGTCTGAAGTCCCCTAACATTGGCAGAGCCGATGAGCAAATTATCATGCTGATTATTGTTGGTCGGCAGGAGTCTAGGATCCTTGTAACATGAAAGGGATATTTACTTGGTCTGTGTAGCTCACTCAACATACCATCAACAACAGGCCACATGACACAATCCTAAACTCTGGACCTCCCAAGAACAATCCATCAGAAAACACACAACCTAGAGAAGCCTTATTCACACTTGGACGCTTCAGGTCTGGTCAACACCCTTCATTACAAGAGTACCAACACCAATTAGATACAACTCAAGACCTATCTTGTTCCCGCTGTCAGCATCCCACTGACAAAGTGAACACTTAATACTCCGCTGCCCAGCAACCCCCCCTCCAACAAAACACACATACAACTCCAACGTCATCTCACTCAGAGATCTCTGGATCCACCCGAGAGAGGTTGCAGACTACTTGGGCGCCGTGGAATTCCCATAGGAAGCATCTTGGGGCTATTATACAACAACAAGCTCTGCTGTTTGATTAACGCTAAACTCCAGCTTCCAGCAGACAAAAAAAAACACTGTGTATTTACTCAGAGGGCTGATGTGAAGAACATGATTCTATAACATTGAATACAAAATTGTATTGGATTGAGCCTTATTGTCCGCCTTTTTTTTAAATTCTTACCTAAGCTACTGTATGTACAACAACCGTATGTATAGTATATGACCTGGCCACATAAAACTATCTTGAGAGATTTCGTCATTGTAGCATTTCGTGCAGAGTCGATAGTACTTCCCTTCTAATTAAAAGGGTGTATGGTGTCTTGAGAGAATTGTGTTGTTTTGATAGGACTTCTTTCTATCTATCTATCTATTGCCTGACGCCGTGATCCCCAAAGGGGTGGCCACGAACGAACCGCCCCCATGCACCTCTGTCCCCAGTCAGTCGACGCCCCTCCCCCCAACCAGCACCGCCTTCGTTCATGTACTTCCTCACTCCATCCTTCCACCTCATATTCGGTCTTCGGACTTCTTTAACCCCCCCAATCTTGTTTCTTACCATCTTTGCCATTGTTCATCCCTCTACTTGTATTTGTCTTTGTTCCTTTTTGTATTTGTCTTTGTTTCTTTCTCTCTTTATCTTTGTTTGTCTTTCTCTCTTTATGTTTGTCTTTCTCTTTATCTTTGTTCCTTCATCTCTTTGTCTTTGTTCTCCCTATCTTTGTTCTTCCTTTTATTGCTCTCTGCACTTATCTTTGTTTATCTTTGTCCCTCCTTCCCTTTCTCTTTTCCCTACCTCTTATTTACTTTGTTCCTCCTTCTGTTTATCTGTGTATGCCCCCTTTTTTCTTTATACCCCTCTCTTTGTCTTTGTTTTCCTTTCTCTCTGTTTTGTCTCTCTCCAGCTTTCTCTCTGTCCCTTTCTCGATTTATCTTTGTATCTTCTTCTCTTTCTTCCTCCCTCTCTTTCTGTTTGCCCCGTTCTCTATTTATGTTAATCTCTCTCTTTTTCTTCGCCCTCTCTCATATAAAGAAGTTTCCAAATTGTTCATATTTATCTATTTGAGGGAGACAATTCTATGCGATTTCCCGGTGTACCAAGAAGTTATTCTCTTTTGGCTGGTTCAAGGGTGTGAGGTCTGGGGAACGCAATTGTCTAGATCATTGGCTGCAAATTCGTTGTGTCGCAGCTAGACTGCTTGGGGCGGCGATGTCGTCTTTAACTACTGCTGCTTTTCTCTCGTCTCTGACCTACGGAAGCACGAGGTAGGTCTTGGGAAGCACCTGAGAGCAGGTCATGGTGAGCATCAGGTATGGGACCTTGGGAAGAGTCCTTTACGGTCTTGGGAAACACCGAGTGTGGGCTCTTGGGTAGAGTCCCTTACGGTCTTGGGAAGCACAGAGTGTGGGACCTTGGGAAGCATCCTTATGGCCTTGGGAAGAACCATTTGTCGTATCGTTTAACTGGCCTTAGGAAGCGCCCATGGAGATTTTCGGAAACACCTCTTCAAAGATTAGGTTTGGGATGCACCTTCATCTCGACCTTGGGAAGCATCAACGAGCTCTTGGGTTGTAAATTTATCGAACTGTTTCTCCATATGACATACCTTACGTTTCTTGTCCCTGTTGGTAGTCTGACAACAGGGGCCACTCTTATCAGGGGGTGTAAGGTGGACTTGGCCCGTTTTGACCCAGAAGTTGGTGGCTTCTGCCGCTCCTTAGAGGTATTTACCTGGGGTCCTAAGTCAGGTAACTCCAGTGGCGTACTGTCAATGAGGGCTTGGCGTAATGTCCTGCTGGGAGGGGCTTCTAGTCGCTTTGGTGGTGGTGGAGGGTAGAGTATAATTTTCCTCTTCCAGGCTGACTTCTCTTTTGTTGTTGTTCTTGGCTGTTTCTTGGTGGTGGTGGTGCTGTTTTCTTTCCCAGGCATAGTTGTCAGTGTTGGGGCTGGCTTCATGGTGTCCGTTGCGGGGCTAGTTGTTGTTGTTGTTGTTGTTGTTGTTGTTGGTGGTGTTGTTGTTGTTGTTGTTGGAGATGGTGGTTATTTGTATGTTGTCTTAGGTGTGGTGGTTGTCAGCTTGGCTATAATAGAAGATAGGAATTTCTGGGGGCAGACTGGTTTGTTTTAATCTTCGTTCGTGGATATGACGATGGAGGCTGTTCGTGGTGTTTTGGGCGCTGTTGATAGTATTACTGGTGTCCTTCCTCAGTAGCTGACTGTGAAACACATCAACTATTTTGTTCATTGTACACAAGCGAAATTCATTGTCAGAAAATAATGCATGCAACCAAAATATATACCTAATATCAGGCTAATAATATAATATAGAATTTTAATTATTTGTTTTCTAGTCTGCTCTTAACTTATAAAGATCAATTAATATTTAGTAAATCATGATAACTAAATAACTAAAAAATAAGTTATTACAGTATCAAGGATTTGTATATATATATATATATATATATATATATATATAGATTGGGTGGAGGAAAAAATCAGGGAAGAGCTTTGATTTTTTATTCTCCAACATTTTGGGATATGTACCCATCTTCAAAGAGTCTCTTTCAGCCTTTCTGAAGATGGGTACATAAGCCATATCGTTGGAGAAAAAGGAATCAAAGCTCTTCCCTGATTTTTTCCTCCACTCAACCCATCTACCCGTCAATATGGATCGTTCATATATATATATATATATATATATATATATATATATATTGGAAAGGCTCCATAATATTAATATTTGTTTCATATGCAATTACTTATATCACAATGCATGTCTCAATTTGGAATACTTATGTACTTATTTCCTTCCCAACTTTACTTGGAGTTACTGAAAAGTTTAGCGATTGAACAACAGTATAGACATAGCAGATGTCATATAAAGGGTTCCACTTTGTCAAAGTTTTAGTGTTTTCATAACCTTAACTTTGGCTTCACTTACAGCAAATGTTGCATATCGTCTGTACATACATATGCTATTCCTTAATTGAATAAACAGACCAATATTTATTGACCTTAGAATGTCTTCCCCAATTTATCTCCAACCTCAATTTGCGAGGACAACAACGCAATTTAGTCAATGTGCAATTGGCAGAGGCCAGATATACGTTAATTGAGTTGCCGCAAGTCACCAACTGAGGATGGGTAAATTGAAGAATGAAGTTTCAAAATTCCGTTTGTATGGATGTGTTAGATGTGAAATTTGTGTAATACTTAGATGTACTTTATTGTGCTGCGTTGTGCCACAGTTTTATGGTGGTGGTGGTGGTGTGTTTGTGTGTGTGTGTATGTGTGTGTGTATGAGATTGCCTTCGCCTGTCTCCTTCATATTCCTCGTCCAAGTTTCTCAGCACAACATTTCGTATATAGATAGAAGGACAGGAAGACCCCCATTGAGATGAAGAGACTGTGTAAGACAAGCTTTGGATGATAGAGGAATGACTATAGATCAGGCAAGGGAAGTGGTAATAAACAGGAATGAATGGAGAATGCTTGTGAATAGTTGAGTCATTTGGGTGAAGGAGTCGGGCGCAATTTGGACTAGATAATAGTCCATCAGGCGCCTGGCCCGGGGAGACGATTAACCCCTTCAAACTCATATGACGCAGAGGTTGCCAGATTAGCAATAAGAAATAGAGTTCTCTCACTCTTATAATTACTTCTCCAAAATTAGTTTTCTGCCCACAGCTAACTCAAAGACAACTGCAGAGGTTGAAGTAACTAAACTAAAGGTTTCTAAATACCCCTGATGGTAACAAAGGTTTTAAAGTATCCCTGATAGGCAAAATCGCGTCATATGTCGGAGAGCGTTAATATGAAGGGTGCGCCTGGAAGTGTGGTGGGCGGGCTTGTGGCTTTGGCTCCGCTACATGTCTGCCTGCCGAGATCGGAGCCTCTCCGGGTGGTCGGGGGCCGGGGGAGTGCGGGAGCGACCTTGGTGACCCTGGTCTCTGGGTATACCCCTGGGTGACCTAGATGTGTGTGAATTTTGTGTTTTGTCTGTGTTTGTTCGCTGTTTTGTCTTGTGTTTTGTGTTTTCCTGTTCTTGCTCTGTCTTGAGTCGGCCACCCCCAAGAAAGTACAACAAAAACACAAATAAGAAAATAGAGGAAAATAAAATACAAAATAGGAAAAGTGGGGATTGGGCCTGAGCATATAGGATAGGATAGGATAGGATTTTACCCCAGTGATTTCTGGAATATCTTATAAAAGGGTGAATATTGAAAGCTGTGGGCAGAACTATGACGCGTCAGCTAACAAGGTACTAAACATTGGAAATATCTACAGTAAATATCGTACCTTACCCTAACTTACTGAGACAGAGAGAGAGACAGAGATAGACACAGAGAGAGAGAGAGAGACGTTCCATACAAGAATTTTGAGAGAAATTGGAGTTACCTTTTTCTTTGGAGCACATTAACTTTAACCCCTTCTGTACTTAAGACGATACGTAACATCCTTAAGACAACATCCATCAGACAACATCCAACATCTTTCAGACATCACCCACCATCCTTAAGATATCGCCCACCTTGCCAACTTAATGTCTGCGAGCATTTTTACTTAACTATTATAGGAGACTCTGCTATTTATAATTTGCCACAATACCCTACCATCATCCTAGTCGCCAATGCCAGTGCAAAATAATCCAGAAACTTAACCAGTATTTACTCCTCCAAAACTACCAACAAAATCCCTCGTCCAAATTCCTTTTCGTAAGATACCCAAAAGACCTTTGTGGTGAGTGGTGTCTGGTGTGTAAGGCATTCATCACAGTTTGAATAACAAGATGGGGTGGAGTGGAGGCAAGTATGTTGGTGGTGTTAACTAAAGTGAGGGAAGTGGTTTATTAGGATGTGAATGTAGGTGAAATGTAGGTTTTCATGTGCGTGTATATATATATATATATATATAATGGAAGTACTGAAACACGTAGATATAGTATTATGAAAACAATGCCAATGAACACATTATTGTTATATCATTATATTCTACAGACGTCCTTAACATCTAACCACTTACACACAATACAATGTAGGGTCAATACATTATGAATGATTGCAACTGCCGAGGTGCGTGCTAAGCCTTTTTAACCTTCTTGGTAGTGCAGTGGTAGAACTCTGTCGATTCTCGGCAGTTGCAATCATTCATGATTTTGTTCATACTGTAATATATATATATATATAATCCTCCCTAACCCTGCATGACTCCTCCACCCATCTCCCTACCATAACTGTACCACAACGGTACCAGTACACCACCACAACCATCCTCCCTAACCCTTCACTCCTTCACCCTCCACCCCACCATGACTGTGCCATAACGGTACCAGAAAGCCACCACAACCATCCTCCCTCACCCTCCACTACTCCACCCTTCACCCCAACATGATGTACCATAATGGTACCAGAACGCCACCATAGCCATCCTCCCTCACCCTCCACTCATTCAACAACATTTATAGCCTATAGTTGTAATACATGGCCCTAGGAGAGCAAGAAGTTTAATTAAATATTATCCCAAATTACTGTCCACCACTCAGTGAAATCCGCTGTATATCATACCGACACAGGCGAAACACTACAGGTTAGTGCCGATAGTGATAATTGTATTGGGTTATACTTTATTGGGATATGTTGAAGTATTATGAGGCACGATTTGTTATGTTCAATCTGTTTCCTTTTACTTGTATTGTAGTTTGTTTTATTTGTGTGTGTGTGAGAGAGGAGAGAGAGATAATATGTTGCATTATCTTTTCTTTCCTATGGTAATTGAGAGAAAGTTGGGAAAATCAGTTCAGTCTTGGGTTAGAGAGTTGAACAGATTACCAATGGGCATGTGTTAAAAGGTGGGTGCCACCCACTCTCCGCAACGGAGGGGGTATATAATGAGAAATCTTTGAAGTACACATCACAAAACCAAATGGAGCTGTATTAAAGGGGTCCAGACACGCCTGGGAGAGGAAAAAGGAGGAGGAAACAAAGACAATTATAGACTACCCGCCAGTGAGCTATGGCCAAACATCCAGTGATAGATCAGAAGTAATTCAGATCATCTACTCTTTAGGGAGTTCCTACCAAACCATGTGGCGAACAGTACTCGATACATGGGTGTATTGTACTCGATACATGGGTGTATTGTGCCCTTGTACAGAACAAGATTCTGTGCGTGGGTACAGAACCCACAGAGACGGTTGAGCATACCTAACTTCTGGGAAGCTGTTTTAGCAAGAGTGGTAATAGTTACGAAATGAAACTCCGAGAATATTAAGAGAAGTTGAAAGGTTGATTTGTGCATTCTAGAAGAGTAAGGGGTAGTCGTGTAGAGGTTTGTTACGGGTAGATAGAGGGAAATTTGATTTTAAAAGCATTGAAAGTAACAATGTTCTCTCTGACCCAATCGTATATAGTTGATAGATCAGAAGATAGGTGTGTTATGGCCTCTTTGTGTGTTTTTATGTAACAGTATGGTGGGTAATTGTGAAAATATAATTAAATAGTGTTATGTAGAATCATCAGTAAAGGAGGTACAGTTGAGAAGATAGTACAATATATATATATATATATATATATATATATAATATATATATATAATTGAAAAAGACCTGGAGAGTGGACAGAACCATGAGGAACACCAGAGTTGACAGGTTATGGAAATAATTAAGTGATGGTCGTCCACAACCGCAGCTATGGTACGATCAGAAAATAGATTAGAGAGAATAGCACAGATAGAAGGATGGGAACCGAAAAAATATAGTTTAGATATAAAAGAGATTTGCTGGGTAAGAGTGTTTTTATATTTTATATTCTTCAAGAGCTTTGTTACTTAGTGCTCTTGTACTATTTATGTGATTAATGATAATTAGTTTATAGGGTTGATTGACATAGTGTGACACATTATAATGGCTAGAGATCCTGAATAATAACTAAATAAAATCCTCTAATAGTTGGCAGATTATTATGAAAAAGACGTCACCGGTACAGAAGGGGTTATTATTAAACAAGAGGCAACAGGTGAAGCAGGATGAGTGCACTCACTAGAGTTGCTCTCCAGTAGAAGAACGATATGTACAGATTATATATATATTCCAGGATAAAAGAAAGAGATTGAAACAAATAGTTTTGGGGTGAAATATTGTTATCGATTAAGAAATGTGTAATGAAGATAGTATAAATAGATAATCAACAACGCAAGAATCATTAAAACAAACAATTAACAAATCAATATAGCAGTAATTAGTATAGCCTACATGATAACACACCACTGCCAACCAAGTATATTCAATCCTAATCATACACATAAGAAGGGGCGACTCCCCAGCACCAGTACCAACCACATACATGTAACCCATTCAGTACCGGTGCCTTCCATTAAACTGCATTATGGCTACTATTAGACGATCTTACTCAGTTTACAGAGGGCCTTCAGCAATTAAAAGGCTTCATACAATATCACCTAGCCCTTTTAACTACCACGGATCCTTCCTTAACTGCACAAACTCGTCTAAATATAGCTAAATAAATAAGACGTCGCTGTTAGAGAAGGGGTTAATCATTATCACACTAATAGGAAGGGGCCACTCCACAACACCACTGTCAACCAAAACAATACATTCATAAACATACTAATAAGAATATAATTTGTTCTTCAGAGCTTTCTCAGTGTATATCTCCTCCCTTTCGGAATGTGGGGGGCACACTCCTTTCAACACATTCCCACCTCTATCATGTCCAACTCTCTAACCCAGTAGTGAACCGATTATACCAGTGTTCTTGTATCAAGAAGAAAGCTCTGAAACTCTGCCTCAATCTGTCTTTCCCTTATTATACGACTTAAAACTGCGACAAGTTCTGTGTGTCCAGATATTTTGACTATAGCATTCATTGAATCTGGATCTTTATCACTCTTTCAAATGTGTGGGGGTACTTGTTACAGGAAGCTTTATCGTTCTCCTTCATACACATAAACAACATAATACCCGGCGGAATTATAAGAGCGGTGCAGACACTGAAGGAAGAAAGTGCTGCGACTAAGGTAAGAGGCACCTCAGGGCTTTAGTGTTGTTGAAGAGTGCTTAAGGGGACCCACTTCGCTTTTTTTCTCTTTCTCTCTTTTCTCTTTCTCTTTGGCTTGTATCCATTCGGCTCCATTCAGCCTACTGTTTTACGACGTTTACCTCCATCCAGGTGTCAATATTCTCCTGGCGAGCAGTAGCGAGCCAGCATATATGTATTTTTTTGTTGACAGCAAGCTAAATTTGTACAGTTTTCGATAGAAAAATGTCTCCGGCGAAGCCAGATTTCTCCATACAATGCTGGCTCACTATCGCTCATCAGGAAGAAAACGACACTTGGATGGGGATAAACGTCTTAAAACAGTTGGCAGAATGGGGCCGAATGGATACAAGCCTGATAAAGAGAGAAAAGGAGAAGGAAAAAAAGCAGGTGACTCCCCTTAAGTAGCGAGAGAGAACAATTCACCATTTCAGATTCATAGCCAGACCCCAAGTATTATTATGCAACCAAGTATGTTCGGATAGTTTGTACAGCGAAAACATAGATGGTTTTTTGTCTTTGCTCTGAACTAAGTCAAACATAAGACTTTGAATATTTGAACTCCCCTGGCCTTGTTTCTGCACTATTATTTTGATACAGTTGTTAGGGAATTCAATTATTTAACCCTTTGAGTACCAGCGACGCGTGGTATATTGTATTCTAGCTGTATTTAGACGATAATATGCAGCTTAGGAAGGATCTGTGGTAGTTAAAAGGGTTGGTTGAGATAATGTGGAGTCTTATTATTGCTAGAGGTCCTTCCTAAGCTGAATGAAATCGTCCAATGGTTGCCACAATATACAGAAAAGGACGTCACCGGTACTGTACGGGTTAAAGGACGTCACCGGTACTGTACGGGTTAAAGGACGTCACCGGTACTGTACGGGTTAAAGGACGTCACCGGTACTGTACGGGTTAAAGGACGTCACCGGTACTGTACGGGTTAAAGGACGTCACCGGTACTGTACGAGTTAAAGGACGTCACCGGTACTGTACGGGTTAAAGGACGTCACCGGTACTGTACGGGTTAAAGGACGTCACCGGTACTGTACGGGTTAAAGGACGTCACAGGTACTGTACGGGTTAAAGGACGTCACCGGTACTGTACGGGTTAAAGGACGTCACCGGTACTGTACGGGTTAAAGGACGTCACCGGTACTGTACGGGATAAACGACGTCACCGGTTCAGTACGGGTTAAAGGACGTCACCAGTACTGTACGGGTTAAAGGACGTCACCGGTACTGTACAGGTTAAAGGACGTCACCGGTACTGTACGGGTTAAAGGACGTCACCGGTACTGTACGGGTTAAAGGACGTCACCGGTACTGTACGGGTTAAAGGACGTCACCGGTACTGTACGGGTTAAAGGACGTCACCGGTACTGTACGGGTTAAAGGACGTCACCGGTACTGTACGGGTTAAAGGACGTCACCGGTACTGTACGGGTTAAAGGACGTCACCGGTACTGTACGGGTTAAAGGACGTCACCGGTACTGTACGGGTTAAAGGACGTCACCGGTACTGTACGGGTTAAAGGACGTCACCGGTACTGTACAGGTTAAAGGACGTCACCGGTACTGTACGGGTTAAAGGACGTCACCGGTACTGTACGGGTTAAAGGACGTCACCGGTACTGTACGGGTTAACGGTAAAGGATGTCACCGGTTCTGTACGGGTTAAAGGACGTCACCGGTACTGTACAGGTTAAAGGACGTCACCGGTACTGTACGGGTTAAAGGACGTCACCGGTACTGTACAGGTTAAAGGACGTCACCGGTACTGTACGGGTTAAAGGACGTCACCAGTACTGTACGGGTTAACCCTTTATTGGCGGCGCGCAACTTATGTCGTGTGAAAGAAATTTGGACTAAGTGGCGGGTCACAACTTATGTCGTGTGCCATTTTCACCACGTTATGTTGCTGAGAGAGAGAGAGATAAGTGGTGGCAGGAGAGTAGCAAGCGTATGACTGCTCCAGACCACCGCGGCGGACCTACTGACATGAATCCCACCCTCCCCCACCCTCACGCACTCGCTACACAGGGAATTATGTAGGGAAACTACCTAATTAAATGGGTTTTGCACTCGTGTTGCGCGATCGTTGCAAGAAAACTAGCGGTCGTACAAGGATGGTTGGGGTGTCATTGGAAATCTCTGTTTATGCCCTTTCAGGAATAGATAATTTTTTACGCTCTGGGTCTTATTTAGGCATGAAAATGATCACGTAAACAACCCTATTTAGGGTAAAAACACCCCGCTGGGCGGTACATAATTATAAATTACCGTCTAGGCCGCTCGTAAGGTGTTAAAGGACGTCACCGGTACTGTACGGGTTAAAGGACGTCACCGGTACTGTACGGGTTAAAGGACGTCACCGGTACTGTACGGGTTAAAGGACGTCACCGGTACTGTACGGGTTAAAGGACGTCACCGGTACTGTATGGGTTAAAGGACGTCACCAGTTCTGTACGGGTTAAAGGACGTCACCGGTACTGTACGGGTTAAAGGACGTCACCGGTACTGTACGGGTTAAAGGACGTCACCGGTACTGTACGGGTTAAAGGATGTCACCGGTACTGTACGGGTTAAAGGACGTCACCGGTACTGTACGGGTTAAAGGACGTCACCGGTACTGTACAGGTTAAAGGACGTCACCGGTACTCTACGGGTTAAAGGACGTCACCGGTACTGTACGGGTTAAAGGACATCACCGGTACTGTACGGGTTAAAGGACGTCACCGGTACTATACGGGTTAAAGGACGTCACCGGTACTGTACGGGTTAAAGGACGTCACCGGTACTGTACGGGTTAAAGGACGTCACCGGTACTATACGGGTTAAAGGACGTCACCGGTACTGTACGGGTTAAAGGACGTCACCGGTACTGTACGGGTTAAAGGACGTCACTGGTACTGTACGGGTTAAAGGACGTCACCGGTACTGTACGGGTTAAAGGACGTCACTGGTACTGTACGGGTTAAAGGACGTCACCGGTACTGTACGGGTTAAAGGCTCTATTGTGTCACTTCGCTCAGAGTAAACACGGGAAGGAACTCTGAGCCTCAAGTATACGAGCTGCCTCAACTTGCTTGGTTAAAATATGTGGCGGTAAGCCCCAAGGCGTGGCACATTAAGGGAGCCCACTTAGATATTTTTTATCTTTCTCTCCCGCTCTCTTTGGCTTGTATCAATGTGGCCCCATTCAGCCTACTGTTTAAAGACATTTACCCCCATTCAGCTGTTAATATTTTCCTGGCAAGAGGTAGCAAGCCAGCATTTACATTTTTTTGTTTTGACAGCAAGCTAGATTTTTACATTTTTCGATAGCAGAATATCTCCGGCGAAGCCGGATTTCTCCATACAATACTAGCTCGCTATCGTTCGCCAGGAAGAAATTGACACCTGGATGGGGATACACGTCTTAAAACAGTTGGCTGAATGGGGCCGAATGGATACAAGCCAGGGAAAAAGAGAGAAAGATAAAAAGAGCCCTTGACTCCCCTTAAAATTGTGGGTAAATACGAGGATAAAATGTTTTAAAGCTGTTGGTCCTTTGGCCAGTAGTGCCTGAAACACTCATCCGGACTGTAAAGGGGGAGGTACACACACATTAAGGGGGGTCACCTACAGCCTACTGTTTTAAGACGTTTACCTCCATCCAGGTGTCGATTTATACCTGGCGAGTGATAGTGAACGAAAGCCTGGCACCAAGCGAGCGAGGCTTCTGGACCTGCAATGGTACCTAGTTGAGAAACTTTGTCGGGGGCAGGTTGTGCCACGGCCGTTGGCACCCCATGCTTCACCCTTCGGTCTGCCTCCAACCTCGGTAACAAAGATTCATCCCCTGCTCCCTGGATACCAACAACAAACGACACAGGCTTAGCAAGCGCTGCAGAAGACTTTGCCTTGGGACAGTTTGGTTTAATATGGCCGGTCTGTTTACACCCATAACACCTAACAACACTGGAATCAGGTCGGGCTGAATTTGGTGATTTTTGTTTGTCTCCACCGTTATTATTACGTGTGGGACCAGGGCCACTATTACTGTACCCTCCACTTCCACCTGCTCGGTACTATTCGTCACGTGCAGTCGTGGGGGGGGGGGCGGGGGAATATCTGGCACGATCAGTAAAACCCTTGGTTGCCAACACTCGATCGTCAGCCCACACGGCAGCATCAGACAGCTTGCCGGGGCGCTTTTCACGGATCTTTTGGCAAATCTCTTTGTCGACATTGTTGGTAAATTGTTCTAGCAGCAAAAGCTCAACTGCCTCATTTAAATTGGTTACATTTTCACTCAAAACCCAACGAGACAAACACAATCACGGAGGTACTTAGCAAACTCAACATGAGTATGATTAGGCTTCTTCCTTGCATTACGAAATTTAAGACGATAGACTTCTGGTAGGAGTTCATAAGCCTTAAGGATAGCCCGCTTTAAATTATCATAATCTGCTAAGTCCTCCACTGACATCCTAATATATGCCTCGAGCGCTTTTCCCTTGAGAACATTTGCCACCAATGCCGCCCAGCGTTCCCGTGGCCACTCGAACTCCTGTGCTTTCTTTTCAAATTGCTGGAACCATTCAGTGACTTTTTCCTCGTCAAAAGCGGGAACGAGCTTCAGGCTACGAGACAACTTTAACTCGCTAGATTCCTCCCTGTGTACCGTGCCCACTTGTCCCCTTGTATACCTACCCCCGTCTACCTCAACTTTGGTTCTTTGTAACTCCATTGTCATTCTCTGTGTTTCTAACCTCTCCTGCATCCCTCTCTCTTCTCTTTTCTCCTGCCTTTCTCTCTCTCTCTCTTGCATTTCCAATTTCTTCTCTAGTTGAACTAGAGCATCACTCGATAGCCTACCGGGGCAAAAGTAGGGGTTGGTGTAGGAACATAAACGGGACGGTAACGTGGCTGAATCGTAGAAAGTCTGGCTGAGATAAATGGGGGGGGGGGAGGTGTAACCTGGTTCTGTGCCGCCCAGCCAGCAGCAGGAATGTAAAGGATAAAAATGGGGTTGAATAAGTTGGGGCATACCAGGGGGCACGTCAGGCAGCAACAGGGGAACAACAGTAGGACATGTCAACTGGGAAGACGTTATGCTATCATTAAAAGGACTAGATGTGCGCGGTGGAGAGCATGCAGGTGTGATATAGCCTCCTGCCGGCACAGTTGTTCACTCAGCCTCCTCTAGAACATCATAATAATACTGCCATACATACTGCTGATATGCTTCCCTCGTGGTAAGAAGAGACCCCTCTACTCCCAACACTGATGCAATCAACCTCAATTCCTCCACCCTTCTCAACTGCTTCTGTGCCCATTCTGGAGAACTCCGAAGGAACACTCTCGCATCCTCCTCACTGGTGATATGCAACGGCACGACACTCTCCCCCTCCTCTCTTGCTTGTTGTTCAGACATAGTAAAATAAAATGTTAGACACCTATTCTAAAAAAAAATCCTCTGATCAAAATAAATCTTATTAATACTGCTGTACTATTCTGATTACCCTGGGCAAGGTCGCCACTGTTACGAATCTGGACCTCAGTTACTTAGAGACGGTATACGAAAATAATGACTAATGCAAATGCACCTTGCCTCTCTACCAAACAACACCACGACGCAACAGGTATGAGCTCTATGAACGCTTCCAGGCTCTTCTCAGGGTTTAAGGTGCACACTGCCCTGCTCCTATTCTGAATAATAAGTAGAACAGAAATACTCATGTAACTTACTAGCTACGAGAACTCGAAACCAACACCAGGATTAGCAATGCTGGGTTGGATTATCAAAATAGTTAAATACATAGGATACCAGCAGACATCAAAGAAACAAGAGTGCAGGTGTACTTCGAGCATAACAGGCCCTCGACAGTACTAAACCGTGCGCAAACCAGCCAATGGTAATCCACTCTCAACCCAAGAGAGTTGCACATAATAATATTGCATACATATAATGAACTAACAATACAAGGCAGTGTCCTAATATGACTACTAACCTCGGGGTGATATTAGTAGAAGCAGGTTGCCCTGACCACCTCTAATATCACACCAATATATATCCTGCTTCAACCTGGGCCCCCCAGTGAGATACCGCCCGAAACAATGAACTCTTAGAGAGTCCACCTCCCACACTCACTTAACTATGGGGCGGGGTCAAGACTGACGCTGGATTCCTAATTAATATGAAACATTCCGTTGCCTTAGTTCGAAACCCGAGATAGGGAACAAACACTGGCTGGGGCAGAACCGTCAAGGTTGCTACCGGGTCCTAAGCACAAACACGGGGAAAATATGTAGGGGTTATGGATGTGTGTGTGTGTGGACTGTCTATGGGATTAACAGTGCTTATTAATAAGGACCCCGGCAAGCCTCCCAGCTCTTCCCTATCACAGATTCCGAAGTCAGCCACCGGAGGTACAGAATATATAAAACAAAGGGAAATATAATAAAATGCTGATCAGAGGAAAAGGATAAGTAAAAGAAGAAATGAATGTCTAGGATTCTCTGTTAATTACGTTACGTTACTATTATGCAAGCAAGGACAAACAATAGGGGCAGACTGATGGGTCACAAGAGAGAGAGGACACCAACTATCTAGGCTGGCCGCCTACTGCAAGGCCTCGCATCACTAGCGGCAGCCGGCCTCAAAACTAAAGGGTTGCAATATAATAATAATAATAATAATAATAATAATAATAATAATATTTATTCAGTTAGCAATTTACAGAGTTGGTACCACATAGTATGTTACAAATATGACATGTACCAGCCTTGCATAATTCCAACTAAGGATAGCCCAATAAGGCCGTTAGGCGTATTTCCATTGGGGTCCTTGTGGGATTAGGTTAGCTGGGGAAAATGGGGAGGAAAAAGAAATAGATACTTTAGAGAAAGTATTTCTAGGGGGTTATTTTAAGATACCTTACAATGGCTTACATCCTATAGTAAATATCAGTAATCCGTAATTAGTAATAATTTCAGTTTGGTTTGTCTATCTCTTATGTCGCATTTAGTAGTAGACATAAGCTTGGTGCTCCCTTTTCGCAGCTGTCCGGTTCAGGTGTTCCTTCAGGCTATGTCTGAAGGAATACAGTGTTCTCTTTTCACGGACTAACTGGGGTAGGTCGTTCCAGTCTTTGATGGCGGTGAAGAAGAATGTTTGCTTACCCTGTCCTTGGATTCTCGGGACCTTAAAATTAAACATCCTGTTTCTTGTATTATGTCCACTCCTCTCATTTGCTTTAACACAATCATTCTTTAGATAATCTGGAGCTCTGTCATAGAACATTTTGAAGGCATTAGTGAGCCTGATTTGTTTGGCCCTGTCAGAGACATTGAGCATACCTAGTGACTGAAGTTGTTCCTGGCCAACATGTGATCTGGGTCCTAGGTTCAGCATGAACCTAACCATTTGATTTTGAGTGACCTGAAGTTTGTGCTGTGCTGATTTAAATGATGCAGAGTACCAGGATGACACAGAATAGTCAAAATGACATTGAACAAGCGCTTGGTAGAGGGTCTTTTTGGTCGCCGCGGGCAAGCATCCCACCTGTCTATACAGGTATTTTATACGTGCTCTACACTTACTCAGAATAGATTCCAAAATTGTTTCACCTGACAAACTCGCGTCCAGTTTTAGTCCGAGATATTTAACTTGTGACACTGTTGTTATAGGAATATCATTACAGTTGACCGAGAAGCCCACAATGTCTTTCAGTTTGCGTTTTGTTCCACATAAGATGGCTTCCGTCTTGCCCAGGTGAAGAGATAGTCTATTGTCCACTAGCCATTCACTACATGATTCTAGTTCTTTGGAAAGTGAAGCGGCAATACTTATTGGGTCTTTTCCTGAAACCAGAAGCACGCTGTCGTCTGCATACAGTAATAATTTACATGAGACGCTCAGTTCCATGTCGTTCACATAACAGAGAAAGAGTAAGGGACCAAGGATGCTTCCCTGCGGGACCCCACAGTTAATTGGTATAGGATCAGATAAATTATCGTCAATTTTGACTCTTTGGGTTCTACCACTAAGATAAGATTTAAACCAGTTCACAGACCCTATGCTCATTGCTTGTAGTTTATTACATAGGGTATCATGGTCTACTGTGTGAAACGCTTTTTGTAGATCAAGAAGAACCATACCGGTGTAGTTACCTTTAGACATTTCTTTACGAATGTGATCCATTAAGTGGATGAGACAGGAGTCTGTCGAGTACATGCATCTGAAACCTGATTGAAACTTATAGAATAGATCAGTTTGTTTGAGGTAGTGTTCAATTTGGGTGTATACCGCTCTTTCAAGGATTTTAGATACAATACATAATATGCTAACTGGTCTGTAGTTACCAACTTCTAGTTTATTTCCTTTCTTGAATAGAGGGGTTACAATAGCTACCTTCAGTTCAGCAGGTACAGTGTTGGTGTTAATTGACAAGTTGATGATGTAGGTTAGGGGGCCTGCTATACCAATGGCTCCATCTCGTAGAAATTTGGCAGGAATTTTGTCTGGTCCTGTGCTTTTATGTACATTTAGGTTAGACAGCTCGTCAAAAGTGTATTTTGGTGTAACATTTTGCAATCCAAATGTGTTCGGGTGTATGTCTTTATCTCTGTAGAAATTTCGAAAGGTGGCCGTTGTTGTCGTGTATTTATTGAGAGGTTGAGGTAGGTTCTGTGCAAGTGTGTTTGCTATGGAGGTGAAGAAGGAGTTGAAGTAGGTTGAAATTTGTCGTTCATCGTGGCAAACCTGATCATTAATGGTGAGAGCAATATTAGTGTTAGACGAATCCCTTGTCTTGTTGCTGTAGCCTGTTGTTTTTAGGTGCCTCCATAGTTTCTTTGGGTTATTCTGATATTCCTCTGCCTTATTGTGAAAATATTTAGTTTTCGCTGATTTTATTTTCCTACTTAGTTTATTCCTGGCCCTGTTGAACTCATGTTTCAGACCTTGATCCTGTCTATGTTTCGCTAGCCGTTTTAACAGATTGTCTCTGTGTTCCAGATGGTGTAGTATGTCATTGTTGATCCATGGGTCTGACCTTGCTGTAATTCGTATGTCTTTCAGAGGAGCTATTTCATCTAGAATGTTTGTGATGATGGTTCTGAAGCCAACCCATGCGGCATTAACGTTTGTACTTCCAAACACTGGAGACCAGTCTGCATTCCATAAAATGTCCAGACATGTTTCTTTATTGTAGTTTCTGAGTGACCTTATTTTGATAACCTTGTGATTCTCTAGGGTGATTTTTGTGGTTTTTCGTGTGCAATATGTGACGAAGTGATCACTTATCCCAGTCTGTATAACCCCTGATTGGAATATGTTGTCCTTTCTGTTACAGTTTATGTGGTCTGTTATTGTGGCAGTGTTCTCAGAGATATGTGTGGGGGTTGTGATGAGTTGTTTGTGATTGTGCATTGTCAGTATATGCCTATATTCTCGTACAAGCCTATTATTTCGTTGTTTGTAACACAGGTTAAAATCCCCTAGTATGATGGATTCATTCCGAGGGTCTAGCGATGACAGAGTTCGTTCAAATTTGGTCAAGAATTGTGTGTCGTCTGGTGGCCTATAGCATATGGCATATTGCATATTGTGATAGCATATTGTGATGGGTCTTGTCCTCGGCAGGTGTAGATCGATCCACAGAACTTCGTGATTTTCTACATGGAGGTCGGTCCTAGTTGTGTGTGTGAGGTTGTTTTTTACATACAGACATACTCCTCCCCCATGCCTATTGCGATCATTCCTAACCATATTGAAACCTTGAATGTTTATTTCACCATCGTTTATACTTGAATCCAGCCAGGTTTCTGTGATTGCAATTATTGAAGCTTTGGCCTTATTAGCTAACAAGTTTATTTCTGACAATTTATGGTACATTGATCTGACGTTAATGTGGATAAGATGGAGCCCTTTGTTGGTGAACACTCTGTGTTCATCTTTGATTTTGAATGTGTCCTGGCTGGATTCTGAGTTGTTAATACTAATTGGTTCGGTAATGAATGCAAGGCACATATGTTGCATCGGAATTCCCGTTCTTCACTGTTGGTTTTCTTAGAGATGCACTTCATGTGAGCTACAGTTTTACACTTAACACAGTTTAGGATCCTTTGTTTTCTTGTTATGAGTGATTCAAATATTTCACAAATGATTTTAGGACCTTTAATAGCTACTTTCCTACATTTATCGCATTCCACTTTTTTTCTGCTATTAACGTAAGTACATCGATCGTGTACTGTTTCATTACATCTACTACATTGTGACGTTGTACTCCTTTTGTTGAATCCAATATCGCACACTATACATAATTTCCTGTTGCTGTTCATCGTACGTCTGGCGATGTGGTGATCAGCTGTGCGCCGTGAGCGGCTGATGGTGTGTGAGCTCGTGAGATGGGGACCCGTTGTGGCTCCCCCTTGCCCCCCTCCCACCCCTACCTGTATTTGTTGTTTGATGTCCTTGTTCTTGGCCGTTGTTGCTGCTTTATTGTTGATGTTGTTGCGACTGATCCCTTCTTTTTTAGCTGTTCTGGTTGCATGTTGAGCTACCTGGGTCGCCGATAGTGTTGGGTTGTGTTGTAGTAGGTTTGGTTGATTTGTTGTGCAGCGGCGTCGTGTTGTGGGGGGTGGGGTGTTTCTCTTGTTGTCTTTCTTGTTCGTTGCTGTTACTTAATTGTCGATGTGTTTGATAGAGCTTCCTGCTTGTTTGGGTGTTCTGGTTGCATGTTGTGTTACTTGGGTCACCGATTTCTGTGGTAGTGATGATACAGTTGAGGGTAATGTTGAGTAGGTAGAGTGTTGGCACTGTGCTGGCGGTTGCCCTGCGGTCTTGGTTGTGAGTTGGAGCGTGACGGGAGACTTGGGTGCCTGCTGGCCCAGTTTGTTATAACGAATTTTACTGCTAGGGACTGTTGAAATGTCGGTGTCTGCCTTACTTGTTTGGTGGTGAGGTTTCTTCAACGTTGAACTAGGGCCGGGGTTGGTCTCTACATCTCCGCAGCTAATTAGAGTGTAGCACAATAGGTGTTGTAGCGAGGTTGTGCCAGAGTACTTTGTCAAGCCGCGGCGTCTTCCCGATATATGAAATAGACCAGGCAGGAATGGTGACAGAAATTTTACTCGTGTGTGATTTCTGTGTGACGAGGTCCCTCAATACTTGTTTAGTGTTGACCTGGTACACTACCGGTCCCCTCTGCACCTGTATATCAGCACAGCCCCTCTGGATGTTGAGAAGGATGATACATAGAGAGAGGGCTACGCCCGCACCCTTCATCCCTCCCGCCATCTTATCACAATATATCACCACACGATATGATAACACTAGGACACTTCACAAGAATAACTTATAATAACGTATTCCTGTGTTAACATATTGGCTAAAACAGCGTGGCAGATCAAATAAAGTATATCTCGGTATTGTAACACAACTAAACTTGCAATGGTCACGTAATTAAATAAAACTCCTGGTGCCAGCAAAATCACCTCCCGCGAGACAGGAGCAACATTACTTCCTCCCCTTCCCTCCCCTCGTTTGCAAGCCCCGACGTTGCCACTAAAAAACAACTTTATATACAACACAAATAATACTCTATTGGCTCATTCTACACAAATGTTTATTGAGACAAAAATGCTTAGAGGCACGGCAAAACTAGTCATGTGCAATTGGAAGGGTAGCGGAGTGAAATTCACAATACCAGGTCTTTCTAATAGACTTGGCACAGCTGCTTTCAGAAAGTCTGGCGCCACTCGAGTCTAGCTACTCTTAAAAGACCCTAAGAGACCCTGGTCATTGTGACAATATATATATATATATATATATATACAGGGTGATTCAGCAGTCATCAACATATGAATGGATAGAACTACAGTTACAGTTGAAAGATCATTAATGAAAATTAGAAATAACACTGGGAATAGGACAAAACCCTGAGGAATACTTGGATTAATAGGTAGAGGGGGTGAACGATGGCCATCCATAACTGCAGCTACGGAACAGTCAGAAAAACAAATAATGATAAAGGCAGATAGGATAGAAGCCAAGAGATGGTAGTTTGGAAATAATGTATTTGTAGCAGACTCTATCAAAAGGCTTTGATATATCTAACAATAGAAAAGTCTCACCTAAGTCCCAAAGGAAAGATGACCAAGACTTAGTAAGATGGGAAAGTAGATCACCAGTAGAGCAGCCTTTAAGGAAGTCATACTGACAATTTGAAAGAAGATTATGGGAAATAAGATGCTCAAGTAATTTTGAATTATGAATAGATACGAAATCTTAAGATATGGAAGATGTAAGGGCAATTTGACCTTAGTTGAAGGTTTGAGAGTGGTCACCCATCTTCTGGACAGGTTGGATGAGAGCAAATTTCAACCAAGAAGGAAAGTTGTTAGATAAATACAATTGACAGAAGAGTTTACCTAGACAAGGAAGTCAAAATCACTCCAGGGAAAATCAAAGAAATACTGCCGTAGAGCCTCCCAGTCGGCGGTAGCAAAATGCTACTAGTGCTACCGGCTGGGAGGATCAGATGGCCATACTGGAGAGATAGGACAGGTAACAGAGATAAGGTTGTGATAGGAGGAGCCCAACGGAGAGAAAAGGATTACAGTATAAGCAGAAGAGTTAGAAGTTAGAGCTAAGTCAAGGCAATTCCAGATACATATATATAGTATATCAATTAGAAAAAAATGTATATGCAAACAAATTCCATGCTGTTAATGATGCAATAGTGAGTGGCTTATATATTACTTTAATTACATTATAAGAAGCAAACCCAGTATAACTATTATTACTGAAACCTTATAAACACACAATAAACAGTATAATATAATATACAGTAAAACATAATTCAGTTTAGTTCAGTTCAGTTGCTGGTCGGGAAGCTATGCCTCTGCAACGGCGCCTCCCTTTTGTCGTGTTTTCTGTTTTTCTAATTTAACCGTAAAATTTAGTATGTGCTATGTGCTGTTTTCTTCTTTCTTGCTCTTCTTTCTTGCTCTTCTTTCTTCTTGCTTGTTTTCCTTCTTGGTTGTTGTTCTTGTTTCTTCTTTCACCTTTATATTTTCTTTGCAGTTTCTTCATGTGTTGTTCCTTCGCTTTTCTCTCTTTCTCCAAAAACTATATATTGCAATTAATTTACGGGAATAAATTAACTGTTTTACAAACAAAGTTGTTAACTTAACAATTGTGCAATATTAAATGAATACAACATAAATATAATAAATGCTATAACAAAGCAAAGACGAAATCAGATGGTGTTTGTTTGTGAACATGGTATTAATAGTATTTTCCATAGGAGAGGTAATTTGAATCCGGTAATCTGTCTTCCATACCAAACTGTATCTGAGTCTCCAGCCATGACAAAGAGGAGCCACACACATCTCTTGGTGTATGTTTAACACCAAACTGTATCCAAGCATCCAGCCATGATGAAGAGGAGCCACACACATCTATTGTTGTATGTTTAACACCAAACTGTATCTGAGTCTCCAGCCATGATAAAGAGGAGCCACACACATCTAGTGTTGTATGTTTAACACCAAACTGTATCTGAGTCTCCAGCCATGACAAAGAGGAGCCACACACATCTCTTGTTGTATGTTTAACACCAAACTGTATCTGAGTCTCCAGCCATGACAAAGAGGAGCAACACACATCTCTTCTTGTATGTTTAACACCAAACTGTATCTGAGTCTCCAGCCATGATAAAGAGGAGCCACACACATCTATTGTTGTATGTTTAACACCAAACTGTATCTGAGTCTCCAGCCATGATAAAGAGGAGCCACACACATCTATTGTTGTATGTTTAACACCAAACTTTATCTGAGTCTCCAGCCATGACAAAGAGGAGCCACACACGTATCTTGTTGTATGTTTAACACCAAACTGTATCTGAGTCTCCAGCCATGACAAAGAGGAGCAACACACGTCTCTTGTTGTATGTTTTACACCAAACTGTATCTGAGTCTCCAACCATGACAAAGAGGAGCAACACACATCTCTTCTTGTATGTTTAACGCCAAACTGTATCTGAGTCTCCAGCTATGATAAAGAGGAGCCACACACATCTATTGTTGTATGTTTAACACCTAACTGTATCTGAGTCTCCAGCCATGATAAAGAGGAGCCACACACATCTATTGTTGTATGTTTAAAACCAAACTGTATCTGAGTCTCCAGCCATGACAAAGAGGAGCCACACACATCTCTTGTTGTATGTTTAACACCAAACTGTATCTGAGTCTCCAGCCATGACAAAGAGGAGCAACACACATCTCTTCTTGTATGTTTAACACCAAAGTGTATCTGAGTCTCCAGCCATGATAAAGAGGAGCCACACACATCTATTGTTGTATGTTTAACACCAAACTGTATCTGAGTCTCCAGCCATGACAAAGAGGAGCCACACACATCTCTTGTTGTATGTTTAACACCAAACTGTATCTGAGTCTCCAGCCATGACAAAGAGGAGCAACACACATCTCTTCTTGTATGTTTAACACCAAACTGTATGAGTCTCCAGCCATGATAAAGAGGAGCCACACACATCTATTGTTGTATGTTTAACACCAAACTGTATCTGAGTCTCCAGCCATGATACAGAGGAGCCACACACATCTATTGTTGTATGTTTAACACCAAACTGTATCTGAGTCTCCAGCCATGAAAAAGAGGAGCACACACATCTCTTCTTGTATGTTTAACACCAAACTGTATCTGAGTCTCCAGCCATGATAAAGAGGAGCCACACACATCTATTGTTGTATGTTTAACACCAAACTGTATCTGAGTCTCCAGCTATGATAAAGAGGAGCCACATACATCTATTGTTGTATGTTTAACACCAAACTGTATCTGAGTCTCCAGCCATGATAAAGAGGAGCCACACACATCTATTGTTGTATGTTTAACACCAAACTGTATCTGAGTCTCCAGCCATGATAAAGAGGAGCCACACACATCTATTGTTGTATGTTTAACACCAAACTGTATCTGAGTCTCCAGGCATGACAAAGAGGAGCCACACACATCTCTTGTTGTATGTTTAACACCAAACTTTATCTGAGTCTCCAGCCATGACAAAGAGGAGCAACACACATCTCTTCTTGTATGTTTAACACCAAACTGTATCTGAGTCTCCAGCCATGACAAAGAGGAGCCACACATCTCTTGTTGTATGTTTAACACCAAACTGTATCTGAGTCTCCAGCCATGACAAAGAGGAGCCACCCACATCTATTGTTGTATGTTTAACACCAAACTGTATACGAATCTCCAGCCATGACAAAGAGGAGCAACACACATCTCTTGTTGTATGTTTAACACCAAACTGTATCTGAGTCTCCAGCCATGACAAAGAGGAGCCACACACATCTATTGTTGTATATTTAACACCAAACTGTATCTGAGTCTCCAGCCATGACAAAGAGGAGCCACACACATCTCTTGTTGTATGTTAAACACCAAACTGTATCTGAGTCTCCAGCCATGACAAAGAGGAGCAACACACATCTCTTCTTGTATGTTTAACACCAAACTGTATCTGAGTCTCCAACCATGATAAAGAGGAGCCACACACATCTATTGTTGTGTGTTTAACACCAAACTGTATCTGAGTCTCCAGCCATGACAAAGAGGAGCCACACACATCTCTTGATATATGTTTAACACCAAACTGTATCTGAGTCTCCAGCCATGATAAAGAGGAGCCACACACATCTATTGTTGTATGTTTAACACCAAACTGTACCTGAGTCTCCAGCCATGATAAAGAGGAGCCACACACATCTATTGTTGTATGTTTAACACCAAACTGTATCTGAGTCTCCAGCCATGACAAAGAGGAGCCACACAAATCTATTGTTGTATGTTTAACACCAAACTGTATCAGAGTCTCCAGCCATGACAAAGAGGAGCCACACACATCTATTGTTGTATGTTTAACACCAAACTGTATCTGAGTCTCCAGCCATGATAAAGAGGAGCCACACACATGGTTTGTTGTATGTTTAACACCAAACTGTATCTGAGTCTCCAGCCATGACAAAGAGGAGCCACAGACATCTACTGTTGTATGTTTAACACCAAACTGTATCCGAGTCTCCAGCCATGACAAAGAGGAGCCACACACATCTATTATTTTATGTTTAACACCAAACTGTATCTGAGTCTCCAGCCATGATAAAGAGGAGCCACACACATCTATTGTTGTATGTTTAACACCAAACTGTATCTGAGTCTCCAACCATGACAAAGAGGAGCAACACACATCTCTTCTTGTATGTTTAACACCAAAGTGTATGTGAGTCTCCAACCATGATAAAGAGGAGCCACACACATCTATTGTTGTGTTTAACACCAAACTGTATCTGAGTCTCCAGCCATAACAAAGAGGAGCCACACACATCTCTTGATATATGTTTAACACCAAACTGTATCTGAGTCTCCAGCCATGATAAAGAGGAGCCACACACATCTATTAGTGTATGTTTAACACCAAACTGTATCTGAGTCTCCAGGCATGACAAAGAGGAGCCACACACATCTATTGTTGTATGTTTAACACCAAACTGTATCTGAGTCTCCAGCCATGATAAAGAGGAGCCACACACATCTATTGTTGTATGTTTAACACCAAACTGTATCTGAGTCTCCAGCCATGAAAAAGAGGAGCACACACATCTCTTCTTGTATGTTTAACACCAAACTGTATCTGAGTCTCCAGAAATGATAAAGAGGAGCCACACACATCTATTGTTGTATGTTTAACACCAAACTGTATCAGAGTCTCCAGCCATGACAAAGAGGAGCCACACACATCTATTGTTGTATGTTTAACACCAAACTGTATCTGAGTCTCCAGCCATGATAAAGAGGAGCCACACACATCTATTGTTGTATGTTTAACACCAAACTGTATCTGAGTCTCCAGCCATGATAAAGAGGAGCCACACACATCTATTGTTGTATGTTTAACACCAAACTGTATCTGAGTCTCCAGCTATGATAAAGAGGAGCCACATACATCTATTGTTGTATGTTTAACACCAAACTGTATCTGAGTCTCCAGCCATGATAAAGAGGAGCCACACACATCTATTGTTGTATGTTTAACACCAAACTGTATCTGAGTCTCCAGCCATGATAAAGAGGAGCCACACACATCTATTGTTGTATGTTTAACACCAAACTGTATCTGAGTCTCCAGGCATGACAAAGAGGAGCCACACACATCTCTTGTTGTATGTTTAACACCAAACTTTATCTGAGTCTCCAGCCATGACAAAGAGGAGCAACACACATCTCTTCTTGTATGTTTAACACCAAACTGTATCTGAGTCTCCAGCCATGACAAAGAGGAGCCACACACATCTCTTGTTGTATGTTTAACACCAAACTGTATCTGAGTCTCCAGCCATGACAAAGAGGAGCCACCCACATCTATTGTTGTATGTTTAACACCAAACTGTATACGAATCTCCAGCCATGACAAAGAGGAGCAACACACATCTCTTGTTGTATGTTTAACACCAAACTGTATCTGAGTCTCCAGCCATGACAAAGAGGAGCCACACACATCTATTGTTGTATATTTAACACCAAACTGTATCTGAGTCTCCAGCCATGACAAAGAGGAGCCACACACATCTCTTGTTGTATGTTAAACACCAAACTGTATCTGAGTCTCCAGCCATGACAAAGAGGAGCAACACACATCTCTTCTTGTATGTTTAACACCAAACTGTATCTGAGTCTCCAACCATGATAAAGAGGAGCCACACACATCTATTGTGTGTTTAACACCAAACTGTATCTGAGTCTCCAGCCATGACAAAGAGGAGCCACACACATCTCTTGATATATGTTTAACACCAAACTGTATCTGAGTCTCCAGCCATGATAAAGAGGAGCCACACACTATTGTTGTATGTTTAACACCAAACTGTACCTGAGTCTCCAGCCATGATAAAGAGGAGCCACACACATCTATTGTTGTATGTTTAACACCAAACTGTATCTGAGTCTCCAGCCATGACAAAGAGGACCCACACAAATCTATTGTTGTATGTTTAACACCAAACTGTATCAGAGTCTCCAGCCATGACAAAGAGGAGCCACACACATCTATTGTTGTATGTTTAACACCAAACTGTATCTGAGTCTCCAGCCATGATAAAGAGGAGCCACACATGTTTGTTGTATGTTTAACACCAAACTGTATCTGAGTCTCCAGCCATGACAAAGAGGAGCCACAGACATCTACTGTTGTATGTTTAACACCAAACTGTATCCGAGTCTCCAGCCATGACAAAGAGGAGCCACACACATCTATTATTTTATGTTTAACACCAAACTGTATCTGAGTCTCCAGCCATGATAAAGAGGAGCCACACACATCTATTGTTGTATGTTTAACACCAAACTGTATCTGAGTCTCCAACCATGACAAAGAGGAGCAACACACATCTCTTCTTGTATGTTTAACACCAAAGTGTATGTGAGTCTCCAACCATGATAAAGAGGAGCCACACACATCTATTGTTGTGTGTTTAACACCAAACTGTATCTGAGTCTCCAGCCATAACAAAGAGGAGCCACACACATCTCTTGATATATGTTTAACACCAAACTGTATCTGAGTCTCCAGCCATGATAAAGAGGAGCCACACACATCTATTGTTGTATGTTTAACACCAAACTGTATCTGAGTCTCCAGCCATGACAAAGAGGAGCAACACACATCTCTTCTTGTATGTTTAACACCAAACTGTATCTGAGTCTCCAGCCATGATAAAGAGGAGCCACACACATATATTGTTGTATGTTTAACACCAAACTGTATCTGAGTCTCCAGCCATGACAAAGAGGAGCCACACACATCTATTGTTGTATGTTTAACACCAAACTGTATCTGAGTCTCCAGCCATGACAAAGAGGAGCCACACACATCGATTGTTGTATGTTTAACACCAAACTGTATCGGAGTCTCCAGCCATGATAAAGAGGAGCCACACACATCTATTGTTGTATGTTTAACACCAAACTGTATCTGAGTCTACAGCCATGACAAAGAGGAGCCACACACATCTACTGTTGTATGTTTAACACCAAACTGTATCCGAGTCTCCAGCCATGACAAAGAGGAGCCACACACATCTATTATTGTATGTTTAACACCAAACTGTATCTGAGTCTCCAGGCATGACAAAGAGGAGCCACACACATCTATTGTTGTATGTTTAACACCAAACTGTATCTGAGTCTCCAGCCATGATAAAGAGGAGCCACACACATCTATTGTTGTATGTTTAACACCAAACTGTATCTGAGTCTCCAGCCATGAAAAAGAGGAGCACACACATCTCTTCTTGTATGTTTAACACCAAACTGTATCTGAGTCTCCAGAAATGATAAAGAGGAGCCACACACATCTATTGTTGTATGTTTAACACCAAACTGTATCAGAGTCTCCAGCCATGACAAAGAGGAGCCACACACATCTATTGTTGTATGTTTAACACCAAACTGTATCTGAGTCTCCAGCCATGATAAAGAGGAGCCACACACATCTATTGTTGTATGTTTAACACCAAACTGTATCTGAGTCTCCAGCCATGAAAAAGAGGAGCACACACATCTCTTCTTGTATGTTTAACACCAAACTGTATCTGAGTCTCCAGCCATGATAAAGAGGAGCCACAAACATCTATTGGTGTATGTTTAACACCAAACTGTATCTGAGTCTCCAGCCATGAAAAAGAGGAGCCACACACATCTATTGTTGTATGTTTAACACCAAACTGTATCTGAGTCTCCAGCCATGATAAAGAGGAGCCACACACATCTATTGTTGTATGTTTAACAACCAAACTGTATCTGAGTCTCCAGCCATGACAAAGAGGAGCCACACACATCTCTTGTTGTATGTTTAACACCAAACTGTATCTGAGTCTCCAGCCATGACAAAGAGGAGCAACACACATCTCTTCTTGTATATTTAACACCAAACTGTATCTGAGTCTCCAGCCATGATAAAGAGGAGCCACACACATCTATTGTTGTATGTTTAACACCAAACTGTATCTGAGTCTCCAGCCATGATAAAGAGGAGCCACACACATCTATTGTTGTATGTTTAACACCGAACTGCATCTGAGTCTCCAGCCATGATAAAGAGGAGCCACACACATCTATTGTTGTATGTTTAACACCAAACTGTATCTGAGTCTCCAGCCATGACAAAAGGAGCCACACACATCTATTGTTGTATGTTTAACACCAAACTGTATCTGAGTCTCCAGCCATGACAAAGAGGAGCCACACACATCTCTTGTTGTATATTTAACACCAAACTGTATCAGAGTCTCCAGCCATGATAAAGAGGAGCAACACACATCTCTTGTTGTATGTTTAACACCAAACTGTATCTGAGTCTCCAGCCATGACAAAGAGGAGCCACACACATCTATTGTTGTATGTTTAACACCAAACTGTATCTGAGTCTCCAGCCATGACAAAGAGGAGACACACATCTATTATTGTATGTTTAACACCAAACTGTATCTGAGTCTCCAGCCATGACAAAGAGGAGCCACACACATCTCTTGTTGTATGTTTAACACCAAACTGTATCTGAGTCTCCAGCCATGACAAAGAGGAGCCACACACATCTCTTGTTGTATGTTTAACACCAAACTGTATCTGAGTCTCCAGCCATGACAAAGAGGAGCCACACACATTTATTGTTGTATGTTTAACACCAAACTGTATCTGAGTCTCCAGCCATGATAAAGAGGAGGCACACACATCTAGTGTTGTATGTTTAACACCAAACTGTATCTGAGTCTCCAGCCATGACAAAGAGGAGCCACACACATATATTGTTGTATGTTTAACACCACACTGTATCTGAGTCTCCAGCCATGATAAAGAGGAGCCACACACATCTATTGTTGTATGTTTAACACCAAACTGTATCTGAGGGTCCAGCCATGATAAAGAGGAGCCACACACATCTATTGTTGTATGTTTAACACCAAACTGTATATAAGTCTCCAGCCATGATAAAGAGGAGCCACACACATCTATTGTTGTATGTTTAACACCAAACTGTATCTGAGTCTCCAGCCATGATAAAGAGGAGCCACACACATCTATTGTTGTATGCTTAACACCAAACTGTATCTGAGTCTTCAGCCATGATAAGGAGGAGCCACACACATCTATTGTTGTATGTTTAACACCAAACTGTATCTGAGTCTCCAGCCATGATAAAGAGGAGCAACACACATCTCTTCTTGTATGTTTAACACCAAACTGTATCTGAGTCTCCAGCCATGATGAAGAGGAGCCACACACATCTAATGTTGTATGTTTAACACCAAACTGTATCTGAGTCTCCAGCCATGACAAAGAGGAGCCACACACATCTCTTCTTGTATGTTTAACACCAAACTGTATCTGAGTCTCCAGCCATGATAAAGAGGAGCCACACACATCTATTGTTGTATGTTTATCACCAAACTGTATCTGAGTCTCCAGCCATGATAAAGAGGAGCCACACACATCTATTGTTGTATGTTTAACACCAAACTGTATCTGAGTCTCCAGCCATGACAAAGAGGAGCCACACGCATCTCTTGTTGTATGTTTAACACCAAACTGTATCTGAGTCTCCAGCCATGACAAAGAGGAGCCACACGTCTCTTGTTGTATGTTTAACACCAAACTGTATCTGAGTCTCCAGCCATGATAAAGAGGAGCCATACACATCTATTGTTGTATGTTTAACACCAAACTGTATCCGAGTCTCCAGCCATGACAAAGAGGAGCCACACACATCTCTTGTTGTATGTTTAACACCAAACTGTATCTGAGTGTCCAGCCATGACAAAGAGGAGCAACACACATCTCTTCTTGTATGTTTAACACCAAACTGTATCTGAGTCTCCAGCCATGATAAAGAGGAGCCACACACATCTATTGTTGTATGTTTAACACCAAACTGTATCTGAGTCTCCAGCCATGACAAAGAGGAGCCACACACATCTATTGTTGTATGTTTAACACCAAACTGTATCTGAGTGTCCAGCCATGACAAAGAGGAGCAACACACATCTCTTCTTGTATGTTTAACACCAAACTGTATCTGAGTCTCCAGCCATGATAAAGAGGAGCCACACACATCTATTGTTGTATGTTTAACACCAAACTGTATCTGAGTCTCCAGCCATGACAAAGAGGAGCCACACACATCTCTTGTTGTATGTTTAACACCAAACTGTATCAGAGTCTCCAGCCATGACAGAGAGGAGCAACACACATCTCTTCTTGTATGTTTAACACCAAATTGTATCTGAGTCTCCAGCCATGATAAAGAGGAGCCACATACATCTCTTGTTGTATGTTTAACACCAAACTCTATCTGAGTCTCCAGCCATGATACAGAGGAGCCACACACATCTATTGTTGTATGTTTAACACCAAACTGTATCTGAGTCTCCAGCCATGATAAAGAGGAGCCAGACACATCTATTGTTGTATGTTTAACACCAAACTGTATCTGAGTCTCCAGCCATGACAAAGAGGAGCCACACACATCTCTTGTTGTATGTTTAACACCAAACTGTATCTGAGTCTCCAGCCATGATAAAGAGGAGTAACACACATCACTTCTTGAATGTTTAACACTAAACTGTATCTGAGTCTCCAGCCATGACAAAGAGGAGCCACACACATCTATTGTTGTATGTTTAACACCAAACTGTATCTGAGTCTCCAGCCATGATAAAGAGGAGCCACACACATCTATTGTTGTATGTTTAACACCAAACTGTATCTGAGTCTCCAGCCATGATAAAGAGGAGCCACACACATCTATTGTTGTATGTTTAACACCAAACTGTATCTGAGTCTCCAGCCTTGACAAAGAGGAACAACACACATCTCTTGTTGTATGTTTAACACCAAACTGTATCTGAGTCTCCAGCCATGACAAAGAGGAGCCACACACATCTCTTGTTGTATGTTTAACACCAAACTGTATCAGAGTCTCCAGCCATGATAAAGAGGAGCCACACACATCTATTGTTGTATGTTTAACACCAAACTGTATCTGAGTCTCCAGCCATGACAAAGAGGAGCCACACACATCTGTAGTTGTATGTTTAACACCAAACTGTATCTGAGTCTCCAGCCATGACAAAGAGGAGCAACACACATCTCTTCTTGTATGTTTAACACCAAACTGTATCTGAGTCTCCAGCCATGATAAAGAGGAGCCACACACATCTCTTGTTGTATGTTTAACACCAAACTGTATCAGAGTCTCCAGCCATGACAAAGAGGAGCAACACACATCTCTTCTTGTATGTTTAACACCAAACTGTATCTGAGTCTCCTGCCATGATAAAGTGGAGCCACACACATCTATTGTTGTATGTTTAACACCAAACTGTATCTGAGTCTCCAGCCATGACAAAGAGGAGCCACACACATCTCTTGTTGTATGTTTAACACCAAACTCTATCTGAGTCTCCAGCCATGATACAGAGGAGCCACACACATCTATTGTTGTATGTTTAACACCAAACTGTATCTGAGTCTCCAGCCATGATAAAGAGGAGCCAGACACATCTATTGTTGTATGTTTAACACCAAACTGTATCTGAGTCTCCAGCCATGACAAAGAGGAGCCACACACATCTCTTGTTGTATGTTTAACACCAAACAGTATCTGAGTCTCCAGCCATGATAAAGAGGAGTAACACACATCTCTTCTTGAATGTTTAACACTAAACTGTATCTGAGTCGCCAGCCATGGCAAAGAGGAGCCACACACATCTATTGTTGTATGTTTAACACCAAACTGTATCTGAGTCTCCAGCCATGACAAAGAGGAGCCACACACATCTATTGTTGTATGTTTAACACCAAACTGTATCTGAGTCTCCAGCCATGACAAAGAGGAGCCACACACATCTCTTGTTGTATGTTTAACACCAAACTGTATCTGAGTCCCCAGCCATGATACAGAGGAGCCACACACATCTATTGTTGTATGTTTAACACCAAACTATGTATCTGAGTCTCCAGCCATGATAAAGAGGAGCCACACACATCTATTGTTGTATGTTTAACACCAAACTGTATCTGAGTCTCCAGCCATGATAAAGAGGAGCAACACACATCTATTGTTGCATGTTTAACACCAAACTGTATCTGAGTCTCCAGCCATGATAAAGAGGAGCAACACACATCTCTTCTTGTATGTTTAATACCAAACTGTATCAGAGTCTCTAGCCATGACAAAGAGGAGCCACACACATATATTGTTGTATGTTTAACACCAAACTGTATCTGAGTCTCCAGCCATGATAAAGAGGAGCAACACTCATCTATTGTTGCATGTTTAACACCAAACTGTATATGTGTCTCCAGCCATGATAAAGAGGAGCCACACACACACCAAACTGTATCTGAGTCTCCAGCCACGATAAAGAGGAGCCACACAGATCTCTTGTTGTATGTTTAACACCAAACTGTATCAGAGTCTCCAGCCATGACAAAGAGGAGCCACACACATCTATTGTTGTATGTTTAACACCAAACTGTATCTGAGTCTCCAGCCATGACAAAGAGGAGCAACAAACATCTATTGTTGTATGTTTAACACCAAACTGTTGAGTCTCCAGCCATGATAAAGAGGAGCCACACACATCTATTGTTGTATGTTTAACACCAAACTGTATCTGAGTCTCCAGCCATGAAAAAGAGGAGCCACACACATCTATTGTTGTATGTTTAACACCAAACTGTATCTGAGTCTCCAGCCATGATGAAGAGGAGCCACACACACACCAAACTGTATCTGAGTCTCCAGCCATGACAAAGAGGAGCCACACACATCTATTGTTGTATGTTTAACACCAAACTGTATCTTTGTCTCCAGCCATGATAAAGATGAGCCACACACACACCAAACTGTATCTGAGTCTCCAGCCATGACAAAGAGGAGCCACTCATCTATTGTTGTATGTTTAACACCAAACTGTATCTGAGTCTCCAGCCATGACAAAGAGGAGCCACACACATCTATTGTTGTATGTTTAACACCAAACTGTATCTGAGTCTCCAGCCATGACAAAGAGGAGCCACACACATATCTTGTTTTATGTTTAACTTCTGGTTATGCTCGCTGGCCTGTAAAATATATCCCTCTGCCTCTCTCTCATTATATATATATTTATATATATATATATATATATATATATATATATATATATATATTATATACTGTACACTGTATATAAAGTATATCTCACAAGTACACATAAGATACTAAACGATTTTATATTTTCATTGAGACTCGAACCACCGACAGTCAAGACGATTATCCATGCTTTAACCAGCTCTACCACGATGTGATAAAGGATACTTAACCATTTCCTAGTCGTAGGATCCATATTCCAGGATACCACACATTGATTTGTACAAATACCTCCACGAAACTCGGGCCGACACTTGTTACAGGCAGCTTTGCTTTTGTAGCCTTCATACCTATAGAAAAACAGGTGCAGTATTCTAAATATTTATATGTGCAAGCGAACAAGGGTATCAAATGTTTGAAGACTGTCCATCTGGCTTGACTTGATCTAACTTATGTTGGCAACTATACCTACAGTAGAGATCAATGGAAGGAGGAGGGACGTAAGGACTAAGAATGAGGGGATCACACAGCCTGGTAAAGTGGAACCCCCGGAAGACATACATCATGCCTTATCAGTCACCACGCTTCACCACCCACATTAACACTCTAAGAAACTTTGGGGAAGGTTATAAACTCGCCTTCCACCATTGACTATCTTGGTCCTTCCTTTGCTTGAATAAATCCATAATTTCGGCACCACACAAGTTTCATTAAGGCGATTAAATGTGCTTATTTATATCGCATTTCCATATCACATTGTGAAAATGGCTATGTACTTGATCTTATAGCAAATCCTGAATGTTACCTATTATGAGTGACAGAAGATATACTTTACCTAATTTTTCAGACGCTCAAGAAACCAATTTACCCTGATCTTCTAGCCAATCCCAGGACGTAACCAATCTCAGATCAGAGCTATGATAACTTACCTGATATGAATCTCAAAATAGATACATACACAGTAATCTCATTGGTTCATGTTTAATATTTATTTAGGACTTATGATGTGGATATTGTTACGCAGCTCTGTTCCAAGTGCTTTGATCTATCTATCTATCTATCTATATGCTCAGGCCCAATCCCCATTTTGGGGGTAGCCGACTCAAGACAGAGCAAGAACAGGGAAAACACAAAAACAACATAAAACAAAAAATAAACAGATAAACAACACAAACTCTCACACATCCAGGTCACCCAGGAGAAGACCCAGAGACCTGGGTTACCAAGGTCGCTCCAGCACTCCCCCGGCCCCTGACCACCCGGAGAGGTTCCGACCTCGGCAGGCAGACATGCAGCGGAGCCAAAGCCACAAGCCCTCCCACCACACTTCCAGGCACACCCTTCATATTAATCGTCTCCCCGGGCCAGGCGCCTGATGGACTATTATCTAGTCCAACTTGCGCCCGACCCCTTACTCCAAATGACCACGTGTTCACTCAACTATTCACAAGCATTCTCCATTCACTCCTGTCCACCACCACTTCCCCTGCCTGATCTATAGTCATTCCTCTATCATCCAAAGCCATTCTTACACAGTCTCTCCATCTCAATGGGGGCCTTCCTGCCCTTCTATCTCCCCTTGTACCTGACTCACATATTCTCTTTGTAAGCCTTTCATCTCCCATTCGTTCAACATGACCATACCAGCTCAGCACCCTTCTGTCCACTCTGGCTGACAAATGTTCCTGCTGCCCCACTCTCCTACGTATCTCTTCATTCCTCAATCTGTCTCTACGAGTAACTCCACACATACTCCTCAAGCAGCTCATCTCCATCACATCCAGCCCTCTTTTCTCCTTTTTCTTCAGAGCCCATGTCTCAGCCCCATACATCACTGTTGGCACAACAATTCCTTGATACAGTGCACTTTTTACTTTCACTCCGAGATTTCTCGTCTTCCACATACTTCCCATTGCTCCGAAAACCTTCCTTCCTTCACACACTCTCTGTTTTACCTCCACTTCCATACCTCCACTCCTGCTTATCGTTCCTCCTAGATATTTAAACATCTTGATCTACCACAGTTTTTAGGTGATGGTACCCAGAAGCTCTGCAGTCGTTATGGTGTGGGAGACAAATATTCAAGAGGTGACACTGTCCGTGACATTGAAGGCGGTGTAGTGACCCTCACAGAGCTGTGTTCTGGTTGGTAAGATGTATATGTTGGCTGGTAACACAACACATGCTGGTTGTCTGGCTGATAATACTAAGGTGCTGACAGATAATACAACAATGGTGGCTGGTAACCCTCCACTGGCCTCAAGATATAGGAGGACTTGTTCCGGGGCCCTACTTATACGGAGTTTCGGTGCATGGGTTTGCATATTCAGGCTTTCCTGGTCCTTTTTTTTATTTTATTTTATTACATTTTTTGTTATGAAAATCTGCTGGAATCTTGGGTCACCTCATTGATGGCATGAGGGAATCATTGTGTAGCCGGAGGAAGCATGTACCTATTAAATGCCCTTGTCAAGTAGAAACTCGCACTGGTAAGGATGATAGGGAATTTTTATATGTCCCCATTCTCTATCATGAAGGCTGTCTTCTTATAACTTCCTTCCCTTAGTATTCAACCTTTATAATAACATATGTTTAGGCTAGTGACCGAGACCAATCGCAAGATAATCCCATTATAAATATCCAAGATGGAAATGTCCATCCTATATTATTGAAACAACGCTCGTGTAGGATAATTATTACTATTATTATTATTATTATTATTATCATTGTTATGTCGGGCCTTTATATTTTTATTCCCTTGATACAGTCCGTAAAACAATCCAATAATGGTTTGATAGACTTATATATGCTTGGCAGGAACGTACCTAGTAGTTTTTATAAGCAATATAAATGGTATTCAATAGGGCAATAAGGTACTCAATAACAACACAATCAAGAACATATATGAAGGTTTTATTTAGTAAACACGATATGATGATAATAATAAGGATCATAAAGGGAGATCCAACAATGGTAACAAATATATATATTATTCTGGCTTTAGAATAATGTTACTGATACTAGAGTAACTCAACAGTGAGAGTCTAGTATTTAATTATGCAAAATAGGAAAGTACACATAAAGATATTATACATGTAAATAAGAATGGACCTTCAATGCAATATAAATGAGGGTCAAGTATCTTCCGTAATCTTACCTAAAAAGCAGTGCAAGACTGCATACCATCGAAAATACGGCGTCCAGGCCATAATAATAAGCCCAAATGGTGGAATAAAGATATTTCAAACTGCCTGCTTGCTAAAAAATTTGCTAATGATAGATTAAAATCCTCACAAAATGACGAAGAACGGGTGAAATTTGTAGAGCTACGACGCAAAGCCAAAAAGTTAATTAAGCAAAGTAAAAAGACCTTGGAGTTACATATTGCGAATCAAAGTAAAACAAACCCGAAAGAATTCTATAGTTATATCAGAAAGAAAAAAGTAGTTACTTCAACTGTTGGACCGTTAGTCGATGAAAAAGGAGAATACACCAAAGACGAAGTACAAATGAGTAATGCCCTCAATACCTTCTTTGCATCAGTTTTTACAACAGAAGACCTCGGTGATATCCCTACACCATCGCCGATTCAGATTGATAATTCAGATGTTCTAAGCAATATCACCGTTACAGAGAGAGAAGTATTGAATTGTTTAGATAAACTCAAGGTAAATAAAACGCCAGGACCTGATACAATCTCGCCTAGAGTTCTAAAGGAAGCTAAGAATGAGCTCTCCAAACCACTGACATTACTATTCAATAAATCCTTGCAGTCTGGAACTATGCCTGATCAGTGGAAGCTAGCCAACGTAACACCGATATTCAAAAAAGGCAGCAAATCCCTACCCATTAACTATCGTCCAATTAGCTTAACCTCAGTTGTATGTAAAATGCTAGAAACGGTCATACGAGACAGACTCGTAAATCACTTAGAGGAAAATAACATACTTAAAGATACTCAACACGGCTTTCGTAAAAAACGTTCCTGTTTAACAAACCTCTTAGACTTCTTCCACGATATCCTCAACCTCTACGATGAGAGTAAAGCTGTAGATATTATATACCTTGATTTTCAAAAGGCCTTTGACAAAGTTCCCCATAAACGTTTACTGCTAAAACTAAAAGCGCATGGAATACAAGACGGTGTGTTGAAATGGATAGAAAATTGGCTCAGCAACAGAAAGCAAAGGGTAGTCATAAACGGTAAGGCATCTAAATGGACCAATGTAAGTAGCGGGGTACCCCAGGGATCGGTACTAGGACCAATTCTCTTTCTAATTTACATCAACGACATAGATGAGGGTCTCACCTGCACAATCTCAAAATTTGCTGACGATACAAAAATTGCAAATAGCGTACTCTCAAAAGAACAAGTTGACGATATGCAACACAATCTAGATAAATTGTCATGTTGGGCCCAAATTTGGCAAATGAGTTTCAATGCGGATAAATGTAAAGTACTACATGTCGGATACCTAAATGAGAAAGCAAACTATTCGATGAATGGCACTCAGCTTAAGAATGTAAACAGAGAAACTGATCTGGGAGTAACAATATCGAGTAACCTAAAACCGAGTCAACAATGTTCAGAAGTTGTTAAGAAGGCAAACAAAATAATTGGCTTTATAGGCAGGTCATTTGAGCATAAATCCAAAGAAGTTATCCTAACCCTTTACAATTCCTTAGTCCGCCCTCTTCTGGAATACTGCGTTCAATCCTGGTGCCCTTATTACCAAAAAGATATAAACAAGCTAGAACGAGTTCAACGTAGAGTTACCAAAATGATACCTAGCCTAAAGAACAAACCATACGAAGAGCGTCTTAGAGAATTAAATCTATTTCCTTTAACCCAGCGCAGATTAAGAGGCGACTTAATTCAAGTGTTCAAAATCATCAAAGGCATCGACAATATGAACTGTAGTAAGTACTTCACTATCGACCAATCTAATTACACGAGGGGAAACGGTTGCAAAATTATTGGTAAATCTTTTAACTCGCACGAATCTAAGAATTTCTTCTTCAATCGAGTTGTCAACTTGTGGAATGGGCTTCCTCGAGACGTTATAGACTGCAGCACCGTTGATTCATTTAAATTCCGCATAGACAAATATCTCGCATCAAACCCGCGACTGACTGCGTTTGTAAATGAATAACTTTATCCTCCCCTCAGTTACTAACCCATATGTCCCCTACTAACTTCCTAGTCCTGCCACGTTAGTGGCAGGGCAGTAGTTCCCTTTCCAATGTTCCCTTACCCACTCTAAACCACTGTTTGGACACTTGATCCTCAGTGTTTTGGAGGACAAGCAACCTAGAAGGGTCACTAGACCTGTTGTTGCTTGATTTCCTTTGTACTCCTTTGTACTTTGTACTCCTTTGTAATCAAGAAGAGACTTCAATGCACTTCAGGTAATGATCCTAAAGTTACGGCTGAGAGAGTTGATGTTTAAAATATTGACTCGAGGTTTGGTGAGTCTCACGTATAGCTCTAGGCTTAATTTGAAATATGACCGCGTGAATTTACCTTTGGGTCAGGTCACTAGTTGGACTGTTCTAGTGATAAATATTTTTTCTAGTTAGTGCAACTATATTTTTGTTAGGAATGTGATGGTAATTTATATTATAGCAATTGAATGAGATTATTATTTGTGATAAACGAGAAGTATAAAATAACTCAAAAAGGTGAATTTATATTTAATCACAGAATTATATTACTTGAACATATGCTATGAAAACGACCCAAGCTTAGGAATTAGTTTTTCTATATTTTTCTTATGTAACGCAAGGTGATAACGTCAATTTGACAAGAGTGAAAATAGAGTTTATTATTTCTACTTGATGGTATTAATTATAATAAAAATGTAATCTTTAACGCATTACGAGCGGGCCCGTCAGTAACTTCTACTACCTGACAAGCGGGTGGTTTTACCCTAAACGAGCTTATTTCCGTGCTCTTTTTCATGCATAAACAAGAGCCAGAGCGTAATACAAATATGTATCCCTGAAAGGGCGATAATTGGGCTTTCCAATGACACCAGAACCATCCTTCTATGACCACGCATTCTCTTGCAACAATTGTACAAGACAAAGGAAAAATCCCTAAAATACGGATTTTCCTTACATAATTCCCTGTGTAGCGAGGTAGTGAGTGTGGATCTGTGTGGAGGGGTCGTCAGTTGCCGCGCGGGACCCGTGCCGAACGGTCAGAGCCGACCTACGCTCCTCCCACCGCTCGTCTCTCTCTCAGAGCCAATTATTGCCCAAAATTGCACACCGCCTTAAGTCGGTCCCCGCCACATAGTCCTTTCTTCTCTAGACCGACTTAAGTCCGGTCCCGCCAGTTAAGGGTTAAATATATGATATATTCGTAATTAAGACAACACGGTAAGATAGACAAAATAACTAACCGAGTTCCACTAGGCTTAGACTTTGAATGAACACTATAAATTAATCTTAATAATTAGATGTGAACAGGTTACCAGATGTCGACCAATAGATCGCAATTAAATTAATTAAATTGGCGCTAACGACGAAGTTTAGTTCATTGATATTTAAAGCAATATCAGTATCGGTTTTCAACGAGTTAACAGAGCGATGGGAATAAAATGTACAAGTATAGTTGTACATGGGGCGTAAGCGACGAAGTCCTACTCATTGATACTTAACACCTTATGAGCGGCCTAGGCGGTATAAAATATGTAGCCACCAGCGGGGTGTTTTTAGCCAAAATAGGGCTGTTTACGTGATCATTTTCATGCCTAAATAAGACCCAGAGCATAAAACAAGTATCTATCCCTGAAAGGGCATAAACAGAGCTTTCCAATGACACCATAACGATCCTTTTATGACGGCTAGTTTTCTTGCAACAACCGCGCAACACGAGTGCAAAAAGCATGTAATTCGGTACTTTCCCCATACAATTCAGTATGTAGCGAGTGAGAGAGGGAGGGAGGAGGTGGGATTCGTGTCAGTAGGTTCGCCGCGGTGGTCTGGAGTAGTCATACGCTCGCTACTCTCCTGCCACCACTTGTCTCTCTCTCTCAGCAACATTACGTGCTGAAATTGCCACACGACCTATGTCGCGCGCCGCCAGATAGTCCAGATTTATTATACTCGACTTATGTGGCGCACCGACATTTAGGGGTAAAGCAGGCAGTATCAGTATCGGTTCTGAACGAGTTAACAGAGCAATGGAAATAAAATACACAAGTATAGTTAGTGTATGTGGATGAAAGTGAAACAAAACAATGAAGGAAAGAATTCATAAACACGGTATTAGAAATATCACAACATAAAGATTCACAAGCACATAAAAGCACGTTTATAAAATATATTTCATATGCGATTAGTTAGCGAAAGGTTAAAGGAATTACACTCTGCTGTCGTTGGAAAATTGGGCGTAGTTCTAGGTAAACGGTGAATATGAGAAAAAATTGATTACGGAATACACTATGACTTCAACTTACCAACAATAAATAACAATACATGTATTCAGTAAATTTGCGAGCGTGTGGTCTGAATAGATTATGATTAACACGGTTATGTAACGTATACGTAAATTATAAATTAGCAAATGGTCTTGAACACAGAGCAAAGCTTAAAGGCAAAATTAACACAGAATAATACAAGTTCAGAAGGATGATTGATTTACACACGTACGAGCCCTAAGGCACAAATCACAATTAAATCAGAGCACAACGCGTTTCACATATTTACCTAATCATTACCTCACAACAATAACCAACAAAAGAGACACAGAAACACTTAAGTACTGGGAGGGCAGGGGGACGAGAGTACTGGTCTGGCCGACGTAGAGGGTAGTAGACAGCACTGCAGGGCTGTTTACGTCACTCGAGCAGGGGTCCTAGGTCCAGGGCATCTGGCAACAGACGGGTAGCACCTCAGTAACACAGCAGGTGGTGCTTTCAGGAGGTACTCTCAAGGGGGGCAGGAGGGGAGGCTGAGACAGACATAAACACTTTGCCATGGAGTCTGGACCCGAGGGTGAAAGACTTTAGGAAGGTGTGGTTTGCATACTTTCCTCAGGTTTTTCTGAGATCCTATGCTAAATTATTTTTGACTCCGGTGTCAATGAACTCGGGGTTATAGGGGTATTGAGAAAAGAGGAAAAGTTATTGTTGTGAGGTACATATGCATTCTAGCCTTGGAATTCAGGTATTATAACATGGGCCTGGTTCCAAAGTATCATTACAATATTCACTGGAGCAACTGTAAGGTCCTGGATTGCTGTGATAAATATAAAACTCTTATAACCTGTAATGCAACAACTGTGTTGCAGGTCTTCTAATTATCTTAGCATATATATATATAGATGATTGTGCTTGTATCATCGTAAGGGTAGGTTTGTATTGCACTGTTCAGGTCCATTTGCCCCTGTAATATTCTGGGCGCTGGTGAGTAGATTGCATAAGGGAGTGTTCGGTATACTCAAAATCTGGTTGAACAATACAGGGGGCGTCACTCCTGGTGGAGGCTACGTAGAAGGATGGTTCTAATTGGCTGTCCCAGGGCGGTTGTGGCTGGCTGAGGAACACGGCTTGTGACTGGCTGGGAGAGCACTCCTTTCTCTTTGAGGGCTGCCGGTGTGAGAGAGAACTGCTGGGCATGACCAACTTAGGTATGTGTGGTCGGAGGGAGGACTCTGGTAGATGTCCTCGCTGTCTTCTCTGGTGCTTAGATGTGGAATGTGTGGTTATGCTGGCTATTCGATGCACCGTTGGTTCTGGCATACGTCCCAAACCCATCATTCTCACCACATTCGTCATAAAAAAATCGCGACCTCGCGATCTAATATTGTAGGTCCTGGTTGTATGAGATGTGGCGAGGGGTGAGGCATGGTGCAGGATGAGGCACCATTCAGTAGAGGGGACGTCAGCAGGTTTGTCGGGGTTCAGTGTTACTTGAACTTGCCTGTCTATAGTGGAGGACCTGGCGAAGTACAGCCGTAGAAGGGATGGTGATGGGTTTCTCATCCTTGAGAAAAGCCACCCTGATAACTTTCATCCCAGCTGTTTGAGTTTGAAGGGGTGGAGTTGAAGGGTTGGATGACGTGGCTGCAGGAGTACTGGCAGGAGGAGTAGTGTGAGCTGGTCTGGTATCCGTGGAGGTTGGTGGTGAAGTGAAGGCCTTATCGTTAGTGCGTTGCTGGTTGAGCCTGGTCGCACTAACTGTAGGTTGCTGTCTTGGCCGGGAAGCCTTAATGTGGGTGGGCTTGAAGGTGGGGGTCCATCGTTGAGGTGGTGTCACGTCTGCAGATCTGGTACATACTGAGTGAGATGTAGTAGGTATTAGAATAGGGTTGTTGACATGAGGCTTAGGGGAGGGGGAGGAGGCTGAGCTATGAGAAAGAGGAGGCCGATTAAATTTGTTTGGGGTCGGCCTGATGAAAGGAGAATATTGATTGCTAGTGTTAAGGTGAGGAGAAACTTGTTGCAATGTAGATATAGATGTGGAAGTTGTAAGAGGTTGCAGGAGGTCTAGTTGGAGTGGTAAGCTGAGGAGGAGGGTGTTGCAAGGTAGGGATGGATCTGGAAGTTGCAGAGGTTGTAGGAGATTTAGCTGGAGTAGGAGGTTGAGGAGATTTTTAGTTTGGAAGCATAAGTCGGTTTAGTTATGACAGGAACAAGAGGGATAGGTAGAATAATTTGAGGAGATGCTGTAAGAGGAGGGGAAGGAGTAGCATGAGACTGAGAAGTGTAAGGTTGAGGTGTTGCAATAGGAGGGGAAGGACTAGCTTGAGACTGAGAAGTAGAAGTCAAATTGATGGTAACAGGAGTGGTAGGTTGAGTACCTGAAGATTGAGAATATGAAGGTAGGGTTATAGAAGGTGATGGCTGAGCAGGTGAGGAATTAGAAGGTACAGTGGGAGGATGGACAGTGGTTCTAGTAGAGAGGATTAGTGGGGCAGAGACAGTGCGAGTGGGAATAGGAGGAGCAGGAGTAGCAACTGGAGTATGTTGCACAGGGCTAGAGACAGGTGGGTGAGGCTTATGTAAATTGGATAGATCAGGAGGATGTTTGGCTTGACAAGAAGGAGAAGAAGGAGGAAGTAGCTCAGGAAGGGTGGACTCTGTGGATTCTAAGTTGGGATTATTGTTATTTGGTAACCCGTCATCTTGATTTCGATTAGCAAGCATTACATAATTGTCATTGATAGGCTGAAACCTACGTACATGCCTGTTACAATACGTGCGTGATTCCCCAAAATAGTTAATGGTAATTTGATAACAGTTGGGCACAGTTAAAATTTCAAAGGGGCCCTTGAATCTAGGCTTCATTTTGTATGGAATTGGCAAGTGTGCAACCATGACAAGGTCACCAATGCGATGTGGGCTGGCTCTGGGGGTCTCATCGGGTTGAAGGTCTTGCACATATTTTATTTGACGAAATCGGTTCTTCGTGTGTACTAGATTTTGGTCCAAATTAGAGGATGGTTCATATGGGACAGCTAGATGACGTAATGGGAGGAGAAGGGGGGGCTACTCCAAAAACTCGCTCGTGGGGGGTAATTCCATCTTCTCTTGGGCAGGTGTTGACACCCCATTGCACAATTTCCACTTGGCTGGACCAGTCTTTTGAGTCCATTTGTTGCATCCTAGTCCGGATCTGAATTGCAATGGTTCTATGGCTCCTTTCACAGATAGAGTTTCCCTGAGGCCAGTAAGGAGACGAGTGACTTATTTTGAAGCCACACATAAGTGATAGTTGTGACCAAACGTGACTTGTAAATTCTGGGGCATTGTCAGAGTGAATGGCTTCTGGCAAACCGAAGTAGGGGAACACATGTTGGGTTAGTGCTTCTGCAACAGCAATGGCGGAGTGTTCTTTGGCTGGGCAGGCTATGACATATTTAGAGTAGGTGTCGACGAAGGTGATAATGTATTTATGTCCATGGCTATTTTCGAGGGGTCCCATGACTTCGACTGCAAGGAGTTGCCATTGCTTAGATGCAACTAATTTTCCTGAGGGGCCAGCTGTCCTGGTTCTGTCTTTCCCCAAGGCACATGCTTTGCAGGCCTCTGTTATCTTTTTAGCGGTTACGTAGGGAGATGATGTCCAGTACACCTGCTGAAAAGTGATGATGAGGCGTTTTTGAGCTAAATGGATGCCATTATCCATATGTACTGATTGCATAGTTGGCAATGCATTTTGGGGGGTGATCACAATGTTTCCTTCCAGAGTGAATAAGTTATCACCACGTCTGGATAGTTGATTAAAAAAAAATCTTGGGATCCAGTCTGTTTTTTGTTGTCGTTGATAGCTTCTTAATAGTTCTTGTTGGCTGTTTTCTACTTGATCTTGATGGTGAATGGCGTGAATGGTGTGAGGAGGGTCTTCTTCCATATTGGCATGTTGATGTTGCAAAGGGAGGTGAGAGAGAGCATCTGCATTTGTATGCAATTTCCCTGGACGATAGACGATATCTATGTCAAACTCTTCCAGGGATTCTCTCCAACGAACAGTTAATGCGTTCTTGGTGTCCGATTTTCTCAGCCATTGCAATGCATGATGATCCGTTATGACCGTTACTTTCACTCCGGCCAGGTATGCTTTAAAATGCTGTAAGGCCCAAATCATGGCCAAGCATTCTCTTTTTGTGACTGGGTAATTGACTTCTGCAGGGTTCAAGGTTCGGCTTGCACAAGCAATTATGTGTTCTTTCCCATCACGAGTTTGGCATAAAACGGCGCCTATTCCGAATTGGGATACATCAGTGTAGAGTCGGAAAGGCTGGGTATAGTCAGGGAATGATACAACAGGGGAGGCAACTAATTTTTCTTTTAGACTATGGAAAGCTTGCAATCTGGCCTCAGTCCATAGAAAAGGTTCTTCTTTCTTGGTTAAATCATGAAGGGGTTTAGCAAATGTTGCAAAGTTCTTTACGAATCTGCGGTAATAAGAGGCAAGACCGAGGAAAGCACGTACACCTTTTACGTTAGAGGGAGGAGTGATTTTACTGAAGGCCTCTAGTTTTGCTGGGTCTGGGGCAATACCATCTTCTGAAACTACATGACCCAAAAAGTTCACTTGTCGTTTGGCTAGGGTGCATTTGGATGGTTTAAGTTTCAAGTGTGCATCTCTAATTCTCTGGAACACTTGTTTAAGGGGAGATCTCCACTTGAGGGATTTTTTTCTTGACCCCTTTCTCCCTCATGTTTAGCCCCATTGCTTTTGATATTATAAAACGTTTGCCCCATTAGTTTAGCGATTTTAAGAACTTTCACCCCATATTAAGACCTTTCGCGCAATTCAGGTGTCGATTTTATCCTGGCGAGCGATAGCGAGCTTGTAATTTAAGAGGAACCGGCCTTCGGCCGGGAAATTTTTCTACCAAAAAATTTACAAATTTATCTTGAAAGGGACTCAAGGGGGTGTAATTTTAAGCTTGATGGAGGTCTAGGGAACAAACTAAATACCTCCCCTTAAGGTGTTGAAGATGTTCCGCCCAGGTAGTGCCAAACACAATAATGTCATCAAGGTAAACCAGACACAATTCCCAGGTTAAACCTTGCAATACAGACTCCATTAGTCTAGAAAAGGTGGCTGGTCCGTTGCAGAGTCCAAAAGGAAGTACAGTGAACTCATATAGTCTCCCTTGACTGGTGGAGAATGCTGTTTTCTATTCTGGCAGAATACTTGCCAATAACCAGCTTGCAGGTCTAGGGTAGTGAACCATTTGGCTCCTAGTAGAGAATCGTGAGAGTCATCGATCCTGGGAAGTGGGGTAGTATCTTTAATTGTGACGTCATTTAACTGTCGATAATCGGTACAGTATCTTGTAGATCCGTCTTTCTTTCTGATGAGTACAACAGGCGAAGACCAAGGGCTGGTGGAGGGTTTAACTATGCCTGTTGCAAGCATATCTTGGACTTGCTCTTCTTCTTTGTGTCTTTGGATGGGATTTTTCCTTCGGATGGGGTGCTTGATGGGGTGGCCCACGGTGTGAATGGGATGATGCAAGACTTGAGCGTTACCCATATCTCGGTTGGAAGTGGCGAAAATATGTTGAAAGGAAAGGAGAAGGCCTTTGAGATCTGACTGTTGACTGTGGGTTAGAGTAGTAGGTATGTCAGGAAGGGGGTTCTTATAGGGGGGTTAGTTCCTCAGAGTACATTTCTAGTTCTCCAATTTCTAAACCTTTGGGTAGAGTGACAGGATGTTTTTGATATATTTGCAATTTTTATGCAACTTATGTTTGAGGTAGCAAAGTGGGACCGGTTAGGCAGGCCCCATTTAAAGGGCTTCGGAGGTGAGGGGTCATAAGGACAGGGCCTTGGAATCTGGAGAGAAAAGGAATCCATTTATCATGATGAGGAATGGTTACTGATTTAGAGACTATGGCAGGAGAAAGGATATGGGTAGGACAGGAATGATTTTCAGGATTGGGTGGATGTTGGGAAAGGTCATTTGGGCAAAGGTTAGGTGGAGAAGGATGTTTAGATGATTGGGAGGATTCAGAACTAGGGAGGATTTCAACGTGATTGGATAGGACTTCAGAGAGAGTGATATCATTGGGAGGGAGGAATTGGAGAGATTTAGGTGGCACTGTTTTGGTGTCGCCCCGAGAAGATAAGGCTGGGAGAACAGATTTCTGTTGTTTTACGTTAGGGGAGGCTGGGGTTTGCTGTTGTTTTTTTTGTTTTTTTCGGACGGATAGTCGTAAGACAAAGTCATGCGCCAACAATCTACTGAGGCGTGGAGAGCTGCTAGTAAATCCAGCCCTAAGTAGCCATCATATTTGGCTTCACTGGGGTACACCACAAATGAATGATGCACTCCTAGATGGGGGGAAGGGGCTTGTACGTGCAAAGGATGGAACTGACCCAGGTTAGGAATAACGTGTTCGTTTGCACTGATTAAAATTACGTGGGAGGGCACAATTTCTCCGACATTTTTGGCATGTTTTCGGAAAAAAGGAAGGAAAAGACAGAACGGGAAGCCCCCGTATCAATTAAGAGCCGCACTTTCACCCCATTCAGAGTGAGTTTGTGATACACCGGACGTCCTCCTTGTGGTGTATTGTCATGAGCCCCCGCCATGGTTGCGACGATTTGTGTGGGGGGGGGCATGCTAAAGATCCAAGTCTTCTGTTTGGATTGGCTCCGGCTGATGCATTGAAATCTCTGGCGCATCTTCTATCTCTTCTTCCTCTATGCCCGCCATGCTATCTTCCGTGATAGCGAACACCTGTCGTGGCTTGACCCACGGTATTTGGGCCCACCAACTTGGAGCTCGGTTCCTCTTCCTTGTGAGTTCCACAAAAGACCTCATAATTGACCAAAGCAAGCACGTGGAATTGCAAGGCTTCCAGTCTGCAGGGCGTATCCATACCCATTCTTCAATTCTGTCTGATGGTCTGGGAACCATAGGGCCTCTGTTAACAAGAGGACTGGAAGTAGGATGAGTAGTGACTTTGCTAATCACTGCGGCTATCTTGTTGGTGGTGCTGGGTTGACTTGGCGCTTGAGGGATATGCATTGCCATTATCCTCTTAATGGTGAGCAGATCTGCATCGTAGTTAGTGGGGTCTACAATGGAACAATTTCTGGCCACAGGGTCAGGGAGGATCCTGACTAGAGTTTTGAACACTAATTTGCTTCTCTGAGTGTTCGTCTCCTCATGGAAAGCGTTCATTGCCAGTTGTTGCAACTTGTCGTTGGTCCCATCCAAATCGCCAGTATATGTGACTGCATGAAACTTTTTGTCAGCAATCGTCTGACCTAATATGGGATTAACAGCTGATCTGACATAAGCTTCAAACTGGGCCCATGTCAACCCTGGCATATTATCACGCAACACGTACCCGGATACCTTTGCTGCATACTTTCCCAGTTTAAGCACAATTGTGTGTATCTTGGAAGCATCATCTTCCCTAAACATCATGTCTAGGATAGGTTTGACTATTTCCAGGTAAGTATAGATATCATACTCCTCAGTTCTAAAAACCGGGATTTCAAACCTGAGTGCTGCTGCCATGATGAGAGTAAAGTATTGTCAATTGAATACCAAAAACAAATATTTGAAATTGCTAGAATGTCCGTACTGGTATGCTGTATCAAGACACCGCTGGCTACCAGTGTTATGTCGGGCCTTTATATTTTTATTCCCTTGATACAGTCCGTAAAACAATCCAATATTGGTTTGATGGACTTAGATTTGCTTGACAGGAACGTACCTAGTAGGTTCTATAAGCAATATAAATGGTACTCAATAGGGCAATAAGGTACTCAATAACAACACAATCAAGAACATATATGAAGGTTTTATTTAGTATACACGATATGATGATAATAATAAGGATCATAAAGGGAGATCCAACAATGGTAACAAATATATATATTATTCTGGCTTCAGAATAATGTAACTGAAACTAGAGTAACTCAACAGTGAGAGTCTAGTATTTAATTATGCAAAATAGGAAAGTACATATAAAGATATTATACATGTAATAAGAATGGACCTTCAATACAATATAAATGAGGGTCAAGTATCTTCCGTAATCAAGAAGAGACTTCAATGCACTTCAGGTAATGATCCTAAAGTTACGGCTGAGAGAGTTGATGTTTAAAATATTGACTCGATGTTTGGGGAGTCTCACATATAGCTCTAGGTTGAGTTTGAAATATGACCGCGTGAATTTACCTTTGGGTCAGGTCACTGGGAAGGTCACTAGTTGGACTGTTCTAGTGATAAATACTTATTCTAGTTAGTGCAACTATATTCTTGGTAGGAATGCGATGTTAATTTATATTATAGCAATTGAATGAGATTATTATTTGTGATAAACGAGAAGTATAAAATAATTCAAAAAGGAGAATTTATATTTTATCACAGAATTATATTACTTGAACATATGCTATGATAACGACCCAAGCTTAGGAATTAGTTTTACTATATTTTTCTTATGTAACGCAAGGTGATAACGTTAATTTGACAAGAGTGAAAATAGAGTTTATTACTTCTACTTGATGGTATTACTTATAATAAAAATGTAATCTTTAAATATACGATATATTCGTAATTAAGACAACACGGTAAGATAGACAACATAACTAACTGAGTTCCACTATGCTCAGGCTTTGAATGAACACTATAAATTAATCTTAATAATTAGATCTGAACAGGTTAACAGATGTCGATCAATAGATCGCAATTAAAGTAATTAAATTGGCGCTACCAACGAAGTTTAGCTCATTGATATTTAAAGCAATATCAGTATCGGTTCTGAACGAGTTAACAGAGCGATGGGAATAAAATGTACAAGTATAGTTAGTACATGGGGCGTAAGCGACGATGTCCTATTCATTGATACTTAAAGCAGGCAGTATCAGTATCGTTCTGAACGAGTTAACAGAGCGATGGGAATAAAATGTACAAGTATAGTTAGTACATGGGGCGTAAGCGACGATGTCCTATTCATTGATACTTAAAACAGGCAGTATCAGTATCGGTTCTGAACGAGTTAACAGAGGCGATGGGAATAAAATACACAAGTATAGTGTATGGTGGATGAAAGGGAGACGAAACAATGAGGGAAAGAATTCCTAAACACGGTATTAGAAATATCACAACATAAAGATTCACAAGCACATAAAAGCACGTTTATAAAATATATTTCATATGCGATTAGTTAGTGAAAGGTTAAAGGAATTACACTCTGCTGTCTTTGGAATATTGGGCATAGGTTCTAGGTAAACGGTGAATATGAGAAAAGATTGATTACGGAATACACTATGACTTCAACTTACCAACAATAAATAAAAATACATGTAATCAGTAAATCTGCGAGCGTGTGGTCTGAATAGATTATTATTAACACGGTTATGTAACGTATGCGTAAATTATAAATTAGCAAATGGTCTTGAACACAGAGCAAAGCTTAAAGGCAAAACTAACACAGAATAATACAAGTTCAGAAGGATGATTGATTTACACAAGTATGAGCCCAAAGGCACAGATCACAATTAAATTGGAGCACAACACGTTTCACATATTTACCTAATCAATACCTCACAACAATAACCAACAAAAGAGACACAGAAACACTGAAATACTGGGAGGGCAGGGGACGAGAGTACTGGTCTGGCCGACGTAGAGGGTAGTAGACAGCACTGCAGGGCTGTTTACGTCACTCGAGCAGGGGTCCTAGGTCCAGGGCGTCCGGCAACAGACGGGTAGCACCTCAGTAACACACCAGGTGGTGCTTTCAGGAGGTACTCTCGAGGGGGGCAGGAGGGGAGGCTGAGGCAGACCTAAACACTTTGCCATGGAGTCTGGACCCGATGGTGAAAGGCTTTAGGGAGGTGTGGTTTGCATACTTTCCTCAGGTTTTTCCGAGATCCTATGCTAAATTATTCTTGACTCCGGTGTCAATGAACTCGGGGTTATAGGGGTATTGAGAAAAGAGGAAAAGTGATTGTTGTGAGGTACATATACACTCTAGCCTAGGAATTCAGGTATTATAACATGGGCCTGGTTCCAAGGTATCATTACAATATTCACTGGAGCAACTGTAAGGTCCTGGGTTGCTGTGACAAATATAAAATTCTTATAACCTGTGATGCAACAACTGTGTTGCAGGTCTTCTAATTATCTTAGCATATAATATATAGATGATTGTGCTTGTATCATCGTAAGGGTAGGTTTGTAATGCACTGTTCAGGTCCATTTGCCCCTGTAATATTCTGGGCGCTGGTGAGTAGATTGCATAAGGGAGTGTTCGGTATACTCCAAATCTGGTTGAACAATACAGGGGGTGTCACTCCTGGTTGATGCTACATAGAAGGATGGTTCTAAATGGCTGTCCCAGGGCGGTTGTGGTTGGCTGAGGAACACGGCTTGTGACTGGCTGGGAGAGCACTCCATTCTCTTTGAGGGCTGCCGGTGTGAGCGAGAACTGCTGGGCATGACCAACTTAGGTAGGTGTGGTTGGAGGGAGGACTCTGGTATATGTCCTTGCTGTCTTCTCTGGTGCTTAGATGTGGAATGTGTGGTTATGCTGGCTATTCGATGCACCGTTGGTTCTGGCATACGTCCCAAACCCGTCATCTCAATTATTATTATTATTATTATTATTAACGAAAGAAGATGTTCTGGAAGGAGGTAAATAGAGTAAGAAAAGGAGGACAAAAGAGGGAAGAGTCAGTGAAAGATGTACAAAGGAGTACAAAGGAAATCAAGCAACAACAGATATAGTGACTCTTCTAGGTTGCTTGTCCTCCAAAACACTGAGGATCAAGTGTCCAAACAGTGGTTTAGAGTTGGTAAGGGAACATTGGAAAGGGAATTACTGCCCTGGAACTAATGTCCGTGGCAGGATTAGGAAGTTAGTAGGGGACAGAGGGGTTAGTAACTGAGGGGGGGGATAAAATAAAGTTATTCATTTACAAACGCAGTCAGTCGCGGGTTTGATGCGAGATATTTGTCTAGGCGGAATTTAAATGAATCAACGGTAATGCAGTCTATAACGTTTCGGGGAAGCCCATTCCACAAGTTGACAACTCGATTGAAGAAGAAATTCTTAAATTCGTGTAGGTTAAAAGATTTACCAATAATTTTGCAACCGTTTCCCCGCGTGCAATTATATTGGTCGATAGTGAAGTACTTACTACAGTTCATATTGTCGATGCGTTTGATGCTTTTGAACACTTGAATTAAGTCACCTCTTAATCTGCGCTGGGTTAAAGGAAATAGATATAATTCTCTAAGACGCTCTTCGTATGGTTTGTTCTTTAGGCTAGGTATCATTTTGGTAACTCTACGTTGAACTCGTTCTAGCTTGTTTATATCTTTTTGGTAATAAGGGCACCAGGATTGAACGCAGTATTCCAGAAGAGGGCGGACTAAGGAATTGTAAAGGGTTAGAATAACTTCTTTGGATTTATGCTCAAATGACCTGCCTATAAAGATAATGATTTTGTTTGCCTTCTTAACAACTTCTGAACATTGTTGACTCGGTTTTACGCTACTCGATATTGTTACTCCCAGATCGGTTTCTCTGTTTACATTCTTAAGCTGAGTGCCATTCATCGAATAGTTTGCTTTCTCATTTAGGTATCCGATATGTAGTACTTTACATTTATCCGCATTGAAACTCATTTGCCAAATTTGGGCCCAACATGACAATTTATCTAGATTGTGTTGCATATCGTCAACTTGTTCTTTTGAGAGTACGCTATTTGCAATATTTGTATCGTCAGCAAATTTTGAGATTGTACAGGTGAGACCCTCATCTATGTCGTTGATGTAAATTAGAAAGAGAATTGGTCCTAGTACCGATCCCTGGGGTACTCCGCTACTTACATTGGTCCATTTAGATGCCTTACCGTTTATGACTACTCTTTGCTTTCTGTCGCTGAGCCAATTTTCTATCCATTTCAACACACCGTCTTGTATTCCATGCGCTTTTAGTTTTAGCAGTAAACGTTTGTGGGGAACTTTGTCAAAGGCCTTTTGAAAATCAAGGTATATAATATCTACAGCTTTACTCTCATCGTAGAGGTTGAGGATATCGTGGAAGAAGTCTAAGAGGTTTGTTAAACAGGAACGTTTTTTACGAAAGCCGTGTTGAGTATCTTTAAGTATGTTATTTTCCTCTAAGTGATTTACGAGTCTGTCTCTTATGACCGTTTCTAGCATTTTACATACAAATGAGGTTAAGCTAATTGGACGATAGTTACTGGGTAGGGATTTGCTGCCTTTTTTGAATATCGGTGTTACGTTGGCTATCTTCCACTGATCAGGCATAGTTCCAGACTGCAAGGATTTATTGAATAGTAATGTCAGTGGTTTGGAGAGCTCATCCTTAGCTTCCTTTAGAACTCTAGGCGAGATTGTATCAGGTCCAGGCGTTTTATTTACCTTGAGTTTATCTAAACAATTCAATACTTCTCTCTCTGTAACGGTGATATTGCTTAGAACATCTGAATTATCAATCTGAATCGGCGATGGTGTAGGGATATCACTGAGGTCTTCTGTTGTAAAAACTGATGCAAAGAAGGTATTGAGGGCATTACTCATTTGTACTTCGTCTTTGATGTATTCTCCATTTTCATCGACTAACGGTTCAACAGTTGAAGTAACTACTTTTTTCTTTCTGATATAACTATAGAATTCTTTAGGGTTTGTTTTACTTTGATTCGCAATATGTAACTCTTAAGGTCTTTTTACTTTGCTTAATTAACTTTTTGGCTTTGCGTCGTAGCTCTACAAATTTCACCCGTTCTTCGTCATTTTGTGAGGATTTTAATCTATCATTAGCAAATTTTTTAGCAAGCAGGCAGTTTGAAATATCTTTATTCCACCATTTGGGCTTATTATTATGGCCTGGACGCCGTATTTTCGATGGTATGCAGTCTTGCACTGCTTTTAGGTAAGTGGCTTCGAATAACTTCCAAAATGTATTTATGTCGGTATTGTGAATTAAAAAGCTCCAGTCAGTTTCTTTAAACATAGCTCTAAGTTTATGGAAGTTTGCTTTCTTGAAATTAGGGACTTTTTCGATGCTACTATTTGGTTCGTTACTAGTAAACTTTAAAGTGAAAGTTATCGTACGATGGTCGCTGTTACTGAATTCATCACCAACATTCAAATTCTCTATTAATTCTTCTTTTGTTGCAAGTACAATGTCAAGAACGTTATTACCACGGGTCGGCGTTCGAACAAATTGATAAAGCGAACTCTCTTGCAAGTTCGTATACAAGTCATGTCCGGAGTGTGAAGTAAGAGTATCGCCCCACTTAGTCACAGGTAAATTAAAGTCGCCAAAAATTACGGTATCTTGTGAGCTACTTACATCTGCAATTTGTTCGTAAATTTCTCGGTCAGTTTGAACTGATTGAGCTGGAGGTCTGTATACTAATGCAAGTATTATTTTTGTACCTTTATTATTCTTTATTAGCACAAAAGATGCGTCGACGTTCACAATTTGAGGTTTTGACAAGAGGGTAGGGTTAAGACTTTCTTTGATATAAAGTAAAACGCCACCTCCATTTCGATTTATTCGGCTTTTCTCAAACATTACATAACCGGGAAGTGAATACTCTGCTAAAAAGTCTCTATCTTCTGTATTGAGCCAAGATTCTGTTATGCCAATCACATCATAATTTTCTGTAAACACTAGCTCCTCTAAATCTGAAAATTTATTGCGTATGCTACGAGCGTTTGCATAGAAAACCTTTAAATTTGTTATTTTAGAACTCACGGAACGCTCTTTAATAATATTTTTGGTTCTTGTCAGATCTACATTTATGTTCATGGCTGTCCTCGGTCCTCGCTGTCTTCGGTCCTTATCGCTGGTGGTCCTCGGTTGCCTCTGTTTTTTTCTTGGCGTTGGATGATTTATGTCAATGCTGCTTCTACTCGGATGGGTTTTTTTTATCCATGGCTGCGGACTACTTCGTGTAGAAGCATCCTTTGTGGTATCTTCGAAGGCTTCCACAATGTCGTCCAGTCCAGCTCCTGGGATGCAAAATCTTTTTCGTTGATTTGGGACTCTGTCGCAGAACTCTTCGACCTGTCCTCGTAGGATGGAATCCCCAACGAGCCTGGTCTCTTCTGGTTTGTCTTCCATCTCTACCAATATCTCAAACCTGTTTGACATTGTGACTGGTAGATGGAGAATTACTAGTGGAACCAGTTGAAGTGAGGAAAAGATATGCTGAGTATTTTGAATATTTGCTAAATGCAAGAGATGGAAGAGAAGCAGTGATTGAAGCAGTGGTTGATGGAGATAGGTTACCCAGGCCACCCAGGTGGCAGGGAATGAATGAAAGGATTGAGGAAAATGAGGTGAAAGAAGCAGTGAAACAAGTGGAAGCAGGAAAAGCAGAAGGTTTGGATGGTATTGCTGTGGAGTGTATAAAGAAGGGTGGAGATGTGATAATAGATTGGTTGGTGAGACTTTGCAAGGTGTGCTTTGTGATGTCAAGGGTACCAATAGACTGGAAGAGTGCATGTATTGTGCCGTTGTACAAGGGGAAGGGAGATCGGCAGGAGTGTTCAAGTTATAGAGGTATTAGTTTATTATCAGTGGTTGGAAAGCTGTATGCCAGGGTGTTGATAAAGAGGATAATAATATGTACGGAAGTTGCAATAGGAGAAAAACAGTGCGGTTTTAGGAGGGGAAAAGGGTGCATGGATCAGATGTTTGCAGTAAGACAGTTATGCGAGAAGTATTTAGAGAAACATAGAGGAGATATTTTTGGCCTTTATGGATTTGGAAAATGCGTATGATCGTGTGGATCGTGAAGCAATGTGGAAGGTGTTAAGGATTTATGGAATTGGAGGAAATTTGTTGGAAGCAGTTAAGAGTTTTTATGAAGGGAGCAGAGCATGTGTTAGAGTAGGAAATGGTGAGTTGAGCGAATGGTTTGAGGTAAAGGTAGGTTTGCGACAGGGTTGTGTATTGTCACCATGGCTGTTTAATATGTTTATGGATGGTGTGGTGAGGGAGGTGAAAATGAGAAATATGGGAAGAGGATTGGGTTTAGTAGGAAAGAATGGTAGAGATTGGGAGTTGAATCAGTTTCTGTTTGCTGATGACACAGCGTTGGTGGTGGATTCTGAGGAGAAATTGCAGCGGGTAGTCAAAGAGTTTGGTGTGGTTTGTGGGAGGAGGAAACTGAAGGTGAATGTCAATAAAAGTAAAGTCTATCTATCTATCTATATGCTCAGGCCCAATCCCCATTTTGGGGGTAGCCGACTCAAGACAGAGCAAGAACAGGGAAAACACAAAAACAACATAAAACAAAAAATAAACACAGATAAAAAACACAAACTCTCACACATCCAGGTCACCCAGGAGAAGACCCAGAGACCAGGGTTACCAAGGTCGCTCCAGCACTCCCCCGGCCCCTGACCACCCGGAGAGGTTCCGATCTCGGCAGGCAGACATGCAGCAGAGCCAAAGCCACAAGCCCTCCCACCACACTTCCAGGCACACCCTTCATATTAATCGTCTCCCCGGGCCAGGCGCCTGATGGACTATTATCTAGTCCAACTTGTGCCCGACCCCTTACTCCAAATGACCACGTGTTCACTCAACTATTCACAAGCATTCTCCATTCACTCCTGTCCACCACCACTTCCCCTGCCTGATCTATAGTCATTCCTCTATCATCCAAAGCCTTTCTTACATGTATCAAAGTGCAATGTAGCTGCTTGAGGAGTAAAAGTAAAGTAATGGTGTGTAATAGGGGTGATCATAAGGTGAATCTAGATGTGAGGCTGGATGGGGAAATATTGGAACAAGTAGAGTGTTTTAAATATCTAGGAGGAACGATAAGCAGGAGTGGAGGTATGAAAATGGAGGTAAAACAGAGAGTGTGTGAAGGAAGGAAAGTTTTCGGAGCAATGAGAAGTATGTGGAAGACGAGAAATCTCGGAATGAAAGTAAAAAGTGCAATGTATCAAGGAATTGTTGTGCCAACAGTGATGTATGGGGCTCTGAAGAAAAAGGAGAGAAGAAAGCTGGATGTGATGGAGATTAGCTGCTTGAGGAGTATGTGTGGAGTTATAGTAGACCAGCCAAGGAGCAAAATTGTGACTTTTACCTGCATGGAATGTTAATAGCAGGCACCCATGCTAAATCAATCAGTCATAGGTCAGACAGAAATACTAGGGTGGATGCCACTAAAAATGTTGACCTTAAAAGTCAAATCAAGGTCATTTTGTGGCCGAAAAAGGTCAAATTTCTAAATCATCTAAACATAGTCATGTTATACATCAAAAGAAAGGTATGGAAGAGACAAACAGTTTGGTACTCTTTTTAGGTCAGAATGTTGACCTTAAAGGTCAATTGAAGGTCATTTTGTGGTCCAAAAAGGTCACATTTCTAAATCATTCAAATATAGTCATGTTATAAATCAACAGAAATGTATGGAAGAGACAAACAGTTTGGTACTATTTTAAAGTCAGAATATTGATCTCACAAGTAGGTCATGTAGGTCAAAGTCCACCCTAGTATTTCTTTCTGACTTTGACTTATTGATTTATCATGGGTGCCTGCAGCTAACAATTCATGCAAATAAAAATATGGTAAGCCTTTTTGCTTCTTAGTTGATCTACTTTAGTATTAGACAAATGAATATATTTAAAAACAAAATTATATATGTATTCAATATGTACTTGACAGAAATAATGTTCAATCTGATGGATTACAACAGTCAATAGAATCGCAACCACAGGCATTTGTACATTTCAGATTTTTTTTTAAACAAGTGCATCTAGCAGTATTGCACTTCTTTTTGCAAGAGCAGGTCACCAGTTCGAGGCAGGACTGTGGTACAGGAGGTAACCTAGCCCATCGAGGTGTCAGACAACCTGACTCCTTCTTCCAAGCATCTGTGGGTAATGTCACAACAATAGTTTGCTTCTCTGCCTGAAGCCAAATATTGGCCTGTTAGTTTGCGCGTTGCACATGAAGCTCCAGAGCATCACGTGTTGGAGGGAGCAATTCCAGGCCTTTCTTTGCCTTGCTGAACATGTTCAATCTTGCACTGTCAACTGTTTGCAGCCCTGGACATCCATAGAGGTTGCAAACAAACTGTTCCAAAGCTCACCATCAAGACCAATCCCTTCTACCAAACGTTGGTTTTTCAAAAATGTTTTCCAGCAGGTCTTTTTCCCATATCTACTGAATGAAGAGGTTGTGTCGCAGCCTGTGAGTGCGTGAAAACTCAAGAGGTTATTCTTTACTGCATCAGGAAATGATTTTGCTACTTGATGAATGGGAATGCACTTCTGTTTCTTTGCAGTTCCAGAGAGCATCCAGACTTCACTTGCTTTTGGGGCAGTGAAATGCAATAGGAGAAGCATGACATCAGTGGCTCTGCACTTCACAAGAATTCGTTGATAGCCCATATCCACTGCTTCAGAGGCATGAAGAATCAACCTTGTGTCCGCTTCTTCATGATTCCCATTAAGTTTGAGGTCATCTATGGATCTCCTGGTTGATTTTGCCCCAGTGTGGTCTATGAATTCACCTCCAGTTACCATCTCGTATTCTTCTGGAAGATCTTTGGTTGTGTGAATGATCCTTTCAGACAGGAAATGTGCCAGGTCTGCCTTATTTTCATCCATAGCAACAAATTGGCTCCAAACCTGAGGCAGTGGAACATCTGGTCCATCTATCAGCTTTCGAATAGGCTTCTTCTTGTTAACTCGTTTTGCTCTGGTACCAGATTTGATTGAATTCCCACCAAGATATCGATCAAACACAACATCAACTCGTGTCGTAATATCTCCAAAACAGCGTGTAACTGAGCGAATAAAAGCAGCACCATAGTCTCCAAATGTCTGACATCCATGAGGCTTTCCCATAGCTTGGATGAGTGCATGCCCATCAATTAGAAAACAAGTCTTCATGTCAGATTCTGGAAATTCAGTAGTAGTTTCAATTTTGTTCATCAAAACACTTATCAGTTCTGCTTTATTGGTTGAATTCATTATTTTCTCCTCCAGTGTTTGCCAGGGAAAGTGGGATTGGTGACAGTTCATGTTTCAGGATATTTGTCATTGTCACTGTTCTACCTGCAGTCACCGCATTCAAAAGACGTTGAAGCAATTTTCGGTCTGCTTTAACCCTTCCAGCCCGGGTGTTATTTTAAAATGACACCAAAACAAAAGGGCCGGAACCCGGGTGTCATTTTAAAATCCTTGTGCTTGAAAGCGTGCTTCAAAATTTGCGCGGCCAATTTTGGCATGGTAGGAGCGACCGCAGCGCCACCAAGCCTCAACTACTAGTGTTATCAGTTCGTACGTGGCCGCAATAGCGAGTAATACTGAAAAAATGTTTTCCGACGTGTCCGATTCGTTGCAACCTCCCGCGGGCCCCAGTGCTACCCCACTCGCAACTTCAACGCCTGGAGCAACCGAGAAGAGAGCTCAACAAAAGAAAGTTAAGCGTTTGTTGAGTGATAGCGCTATACAGCGACAACTTTTTGAAAGTGATGAAGAGAGCAGTGGCGAAAGCTTGGTGGACAAGGTACAATTTATAAGTGAAAGTGAAGACGATTTCGTGGGCTTTGGAGACGACGATAATGTCGATTTATTTGAGGGGGGAGACAGTAGTGATGATCCTGATGTGGAAGTGTTTCAGGAAGGTGCCATTGAGCTTCCCAGTGTGCTAGAACCTAGGCCTACCCCCTCGCCATCTTTGCTAGGTCAGCCTAGGCCTAGCCCTAGTCCTACCCCAGGACCTTCCCCTTTGCCTGCCCGTACGCCCTTGAAAGTGGGCAAATATTTCTACAAACAATCATTGATCAAAAGTGCAGCTAAAAAAGCACGCAGAAAAGCATAGGGAAGCTGAAGATAGCGATAATGACGCCGACCCTGGCCTAGCAACCACCCGCATTCCATTGTCCCGACGCCTTGACACGGGACACCGCGTGGGTCACCCACAGCCCTCGCCTTCATCTCTCGTTCAGGATGACCAAAGGGCCTCTTCCAGTGGTATTGGTGATGTGCCACAGGCCTCAACACACAGCAGAGCATTATTTGCTGCTGAAAAGCCCTCGGCTCGCCGCAAAAGGAGCCCAACTCCCGAGGCCTCGGCTCCCATTCTTGAAGCTCCCGCAGCCTCCCGCGCCCCACACCGCCGACGCCCGGTCACTTCTTCACCAGAATTGTCTCCTGAAGAGGATGCTGACGACCCCAACATTGCCCCAGATGACCTGACGTCGCCTGAGGAGGAAGAGGAAGAGGAACAGGAACAGGAACAGGAACAGGAAGAGGATGTGCCGACAAATCGAGCGAGAGGGCGAGGTCGTGGACGTGGTCAGCCTGCCGACGCCGCTGCCCCTGGGCCTGGGCCTGGGCGTGGGCGTGCAGGGCGTCTGCCTGGGCGTCCGCGTGGCCAAGGGCGTGTGCCAGGGCATCCAGGGCGTGTGCCTGCTGCAGCACGACCTCGAGCATCAGCATCCGACCTGTTTGTGTGGACAGATGGAGCTGATTTTGAGCCAGATTGTCCTGCCTTTGACGAGGTACAAATGGGTTCTGGGGTGTCACCAGCATATCCCTGTGGCCCAGATGCTACCCCCAGTGAACTTTTCTGTGGCTTCTACGACAATGAAGTCATGGAATACCTCGTCAAAGAGACAAATCACCACCATGCTATCAGCGCCAACTTTCTTGGGAGGAAGACCAGTGCCAAGATGGTGGCATGGAGAGCTCTCACTGTGGCAGAACTATATGTGTTCTTGGCACTCACAATGCTGATGACTCATATAAGGAAGCACGTTCTGGCTGACTACTGGATCACTGGCGACATCATAACGACTCCATCATTTGGCAAATACATTTCCAGGGACAGGTACTTCGACATCCTCTCCTATCTCCACCTGACAAACAACATGGCAGTCCACCTTCCCGACTCATTATGGAAGATCAGGAAGCTGTATGACATGATACGTCATCGGTTCACCACATACCTGATTCCTTTCCAGAAGATGTGCCTCGACGAGTCTCTGGTCCTGTTCCGTGGTAGGCTGCACTTCCGACAGTATATCCCGTCCAAGAGACACCGCTTCGGCATCAAGCTCTTCGTCCTCTGCGACTGCTTGACGGGGTATGTGCTGGACTTTATAGTCTACAGCGGCAAGGCTGGAGAAGTTGTGACTGACCCTCTCATTGGTTTTGCTGGCGCTGTAGTGAAGTACAAAGGAGTACAAAGGAAATCAAGCAACAACAGATCTAGTGACCCTTCTAGGCTGCTTGTCTTCCAAAACACTGAGGATCAAGTGTCCAAACAGTGGTTTAGAGTGGGTATGGGAACATTGGAAAGGGAACTACTGCCCTGCCACTAACGTGGCAGGACTAGGAAGTTAGTAGGGGACATATGGGTTAGTAACTGAGGGGCGGATAAAATAAAGTTATTCATTTACAAACGCAGTCAGTCGCGGGTTTGATGCGAGATATTTGTCTAGGCGGAATTTAAATGAATCAACGGTGCTGCAGTCTATAACGTCTCGGGGAAGCCCATTCCACAAGTTGACAACTCGATTGAAGAAGAAATTCTTAGATTCGTGTGAGTTAAAAGATTTACCAATAATTTTGCAACCGTTTCCCCGCGTGTAATTAGATTGGTCGATAGTGAAGTACTTACTACAGTTCATATTGTCGATGCCTTTGATGATTTTGAACACTTGAATTAAGTCACCTCTTAATCTGCGCTGGGTTAAAGGAAATAGATTTAATTCTCTAAGACGCTCTTCGTATGGTTTGTTCTTTAGGCTAGGTATAATTTTGGTAACTCTACGTTGAACTCGTTCTAGCTTGTTTATGTCTTTTTGGTAATAAGGGCACCAGCATTGAACGCAGTATTCCAGAAGAGGGCGGACTAAGGAATTGTAAAGGGTTAGGATTACGTCTTTGGATTTATGCTCAAATGATCGGCCTATAAAGCCAATTATTTTGTTTGCCTTCTTAACAACTTCTGAACATTGTTGACTCGGTTTTAGGTTACTCGATATTGTTACTCCCAGATCGGTTTCTCTGTTTACATTCTTAAGCTGAGTGCCATTCATCGAATAGTTTGCTTTCTCATTTAGGTATCCGATATGTAGTACTTTACATTTATCCGCATTGAAACTCATTTGCCAAATTTGGGCCCAATGTGACAATTTATCTAGATTGTGTTGCATATCGTCAACTTGATCTTTTGAGAGTACGCTATTTGTAATTTTTGTATCGTCAGCAAATTTTGAGATTGTACAGGTGAGACCCTCATCTATGTCGTTGATGTAAATTAGAAAGAGAATTGGTCCTAGTACCGATCCCTGGGGTACCCCGCTACTTACATTGGTCCATTTTGATGCCTTACCGTTTATGACTACTCTTTGCTTTCTGTCGCTGAGCCAATTTTCTATCCATTTCAACACACCGTCTTGTATTCCATGCGCTTTTAGTTTTAGCAGTAAACGTTTGTGGGGAACTTTGTCAAAGGCCTTTTGAAAATCAAGGTATATAATATCTACAGCTTTACTCTCATCGTAGAGGTTGAGGATATCGTGGAAGAAGTCTAAGAGGTTTGTTAAACAGGAACGTTTTTTACGAAAGCCGTGTTGAGTATCTTTAAGTATGTTATTTTCCTCTAAGTGATTTACGAGTCTGTCTCTTATGACCGTTTCTAGCATTTTACATACAACTGAGGTTAAGCTAATTGGACGATAGTTACTGGGTAGGGATTTGCTACCTTTTTTGAATATCGGTGTTACGTTGGCTATCTTCCACTGATCAGGCATAGTTCCAGACTGCAAGGATTTATTGAATATTAATGTCAGTGGTTTGGAGAGCTCATCCTTAGCTTCCTTTAGAACTCTAGGCGAGATTGTATCAGGTCCAGGCGTTTTATTTACCTTGAGTTTATCTAAACAATTCAATACTTCTCTCTCTGTAACGGTGATATTGCTTAGAACATCTGAATTATCAATCTGAATCGGCGATGGTGTAGGGATATCACTGAGGTCTTCTGTTGTAAAAACTGATGCAAAGAAGGTATTGAGGGCATTACTCATTTGTACTTCGTCTTTGGTGTATTCTCCATTTTCATCGACTAACGGTCCAACAGTTGAAGTAACTACTTTTTTCTTTCTGATATAACTATAGAATTCTTTCGGGTTTGTTTTACTTTGATTCGCAATATGTAACTCTAGGGTCTTTTTACTTTGCTTAATTATCTTTTTGGCTTTGCGTCATAGCTCTACAAATTTCACCCATTCTTCGTCATTTTGTGAGGATTTTAATCTATCATTAGCAAATTTTTTAGCAAGCAGGCAGTTTGAAATATCTTTATTCCACCATTTGGACTTATTATTATGGCCTGGACGCCGTATTTTCGATGGTATGCAGTCTTGCACTGCTTTTAGGTAAGTGGTTTCGAAGAAGATGATGGAGAGGCACTTCAATAATAACCACGTCCTCTACACAGATAATTATTACACGTCGCCTCTCCTGACCAAGTACCTCCATGACCGCAAGACCAGAACTGTCGGCACAGTCAAGGGCAAAAGGAAGGGCATGCCAGGCTACCCAACCAAGACGAAGAAGGCGGACATCTTCCACAAGAAGAGTGGCCCCATCCTCTCCATCCACTGGCATGACCAGCGCAAGGTCAACCTCCTCACCACATGCCACAAGGCACAGATGGTCGCCACAGGGAAGGTGGACCGAACAACCAAGAACCCCGTCCAAAAACCAGCTGCTGTCCTGGATTATAACATCAACATGCGCCTCGTTGACAAGTCCGACATGCAGATGGGCTTCATCGACTGCCTGCGAACATCTTGCAGGTGGTACAAGAAGTTTATCCTGCATACGGTAGATATGTCGATCCTCAATGCCTACAACATCTACCGTCTGAGGACTCCAGGAGCCAAGAAGTACAAGTCCCTGCGGAAGTTCCACAAGCAGGTGCTACTTGAGGTCCTGGCTAAACATGCGGCTGCACCAGGCAGGCCAATACAAGGACCAGGCCAGCTTGACAGAACGGGGTGTGCTGAATTCTTCAGGAAGCACCAGCTCAGCGCCCTTCCTTTCAAAGCACCAGGTAGTAACGCTAGGAGTCAGAAGAGGTGCCATGTGTGCAGCCTCACAACTCGCAGACCCCGCAAACCCACAAGAACCACTTGGGAATGCCTCGAGTGTCAAGTTGGACTGTGTGCTGGCACCTGCTTCAACGACTTCCACACTCTAACAAACTTTTGAAGTGGAAGTGACAACAGTGAAAGTGACACTCAAATGTAGGCTAAGAATAATAATATAACTAAGTATAAGTGAAAAGGACACATAAGTAATAATAAGTGCCTTCAATAACAATATGAACAAGTGAAAGTGACACTAAAATATATATTTCTAACAATAAATAAGTGAAAATGACACTCAATAAGCCTAGGCCAGTCAAAGTGACAGTATAATAATAATAAAACTAAGTATAAGTGAAAGAGACACACACAAGTAATAATAAGTGCCTTCATAACAATATGAATAAGTGACAGTGACACTATATATATTATTAGCTTACCTAACAATACATAAAAGGGGAAATGACACTACCAATTATCAAAGTCCAGTGAAAGTGACACTAATAATCATAATAATAATAATAAAACGAAGTAATAAGTGACAGAGACACAAATAAGTTCATATAAATAACTTTATTGAGTGAAAATAACATAATAACTATAATAAATGACAGAATAACCAATAAAACACTATCAAATCGCTTCCCGGCATAATTGCGGGTGGAGCGACGAGTGCAACTGGGCGTCGTAGCCGGGGCCGCGGTTGAGTGATCGGACGCGCCGAGGTAAATACGCGGAAAAAGTTACCTCCACTTCCATCACCATCACTCCGGAACCAGTTGAGCTAGAGAGCTCTACTCAATGCTATTCTACGCAGGAAGGTAAGGCGCTCATTTCTATATATGTTTAATTAATGTAGGTAATATATTAAGCGAGATTAGCCTTAGTTTACTTTTGTTGATATTCGACCAGATCGCCCGGATACGAGCTCCGTCATTAGGAGAGCCTGCCCGGGCCAGGAGGGTTAATAGTCTTTTGCACATTCTCTTTACTTAAGACAGTTGTAGATATTTGCAAATGTTTTGGACCGATTTTTTGAGAGCGGATAATGAAATCCCACTTTCTGATCCACTAATCGCTCTGTCACATTAGCCAGCATTTGCCTCTTTCCTCTGTTTTCAGCAGTCAGAAGATCATTGGCTATATCTTCTGGAGCGGTATCCTTTGTTGCCAGTGACACCAGGGGAATGCTTGACTCAGAAATAGGTGGTCTATTGTCAGATTGTGTGTGAACTCTGAAAACATCAAATCTTGTGAGCTGTGACACCAATTTTCTCACATCTTCAGTGTCACGTGTCATCCAGCTTGGACGGCTATCAGAACGTATAAAAACCTCTTCTTCTTCGTCATCTTCCAAGTTGAACAAAACTTTCATATCCTGTGTGATGCGCGACTGTCCTGACCATGTGATACAAAATTTGTCCCTTGCTTGGTCATTCCTGGTTATTCCAATTACTCCATTGTGCATCTTGCATGTTTTATTGATCCATTCTGTTGCCTGGTCCACAGGAACTTGGTTGAAGTGCTTTTTGGTCATCTTCACAACAAAGTTACCATCTATGAATTCAGCGTGAACTTCAGGAGCTGATTTCTCAAGAAGCTTCATATCTGAATAATAGATAGGTCCCCATCTTGCATAGTTTGTGTGGTCATAGATGGTGAGCCACGGCAGCATGGCAGAAAAAGACTCCAAGTGAAGAATCCAATTACCATCTCTTTCTGCCCTGATGAAGTCCAGAAGAATCTCAACCATACTCATGTAGTCCAGCCACAACTTGTAATTAGGATTGCTTAAGTACTTTTTGTCAAATTCACTCAAGAGTCCTTTCACATTCTTGTCACTGAGAACATCAGAAAGCTGGCCAACTGCATTGTGGAGTGAATTTCTGTCAGTAGCAGCCTTGTTTTTACACTCATCAGCCACATTCTGGGAAAGTGTCGAAACCTGCGAAGTGAGCTCCTGTTCAGTTTCAATGATCCACGATTTGAATATTGACAACTTTATGTGCCACAGAGCTTCATATGTCAGCACATGTCCTCTCACTGCCCGGTAGTATGCTTTTCCATCCAGCATGGTTTCAGTTGTGTTGGTTCCATACAAGCCAGATTCTGTCCACAGGTCATCCAGCCCAGCACTCTCCATGTGCTGACCGATCGCTTTCAAGAAGTTGAAACAGATATGAAGGCCACCCATCAGAAAAATGACATTCTCAAACTTAGGATTTGCCCAAACAATTTCCTTGCCTCTGCTGTACAATGGTTGATCTGCCGTGATAATGGTGTATTTCTCTCCCATGTGCCTTGAAATAGCCCTGAAGCGATTGATCACTGTTGTGATAGTATCATTATCATCCGCTGGTGCCTGAAGAATGGGCAACATCCCTGCAGTAGTTACTGGAGGGTCAACAATGCTTGTGGCTTCGTTCATTGCTCTCCAACCAGGAACAGAAGGATCATCTTTGTCATCACAAATCCTGGACACCAACCAAGTCAAATCCTTCACTCGTGCCTTCTGTCTTTCTTCATCTTTTGTTCCAAACCAATCCACTTCTATCTTGGAAGCACCAGTGTATGATGGTGATGATCTGTCTCCTGCTGGCATACTTGCATGGTCAAGTGTCTGAAATGCCTGTAAAGAATCCGGTTTTATTGCTCTTGATCTCTGGATGCGTGTTCTCTCATTCCTCTGCTGCGGTGCTGGTCCTCTCTGCCACACCAACAGCTGTGTGCAGTGAAACGTATTTTTGCCATCTAGAGTTGCTTCCAGCACATCAATGTTGTCGCATGAGCAGTGGATCATTCGCTCTTTGATTATATTGTCTGGAATATAGACGTTGCCATTTTCCACAAATCTTTGAAGAATGTTTTGAGCTATCGATGTATCAATTCTTCGAACTGTATCAATACCAATGGTATGGTTCGCTGCATGGAAGAGATTCAAAAGTGCCTCAGAACGTGTAGCTTGGTGGAGTGCAAGCCCTAAACCAATATGTTTTGGTGTCAACTTTCGTTTCCTAGATACTGCATACACAATGTCTTGAGCAGTGCTGCACACACTCTGCTTGATAATGTTGTCTTCTTCAATTCCCTCATGAAGATCATCCGCATCACTGAACAGTAAACGTAGAAATAGATACAAGCTGTTTGGGATAACTTGTGCAACATGTTCTTGATCAAGTCCTTGCCAACTGCTGGAATGACCAGGACTGTCTGAGAGATCTTTTCTGATTCTTAGTGCCACATTTACCATTTCTTGATAGATATTTCCTTGATTAAATCCAACAGTACCAACATCTTCATTGTCTGTGGATTCCGAATCTGAGGATAAACCACCACGATGATGACTTCTTGATAATGACTCTGATATAATGAAGTTAGACTTTTGACCAGGGTACATTATTGGTGCTCTATTTGAAAGAGGTTTGACATATCCTGCCTTTGAACCAAGCATTTTCTTAACCTTTTTATAGAAGGTGGTTATTCTGGACTGGTAACTCTTACGAACAGGGATGTTTCTCTCAGTACACATGACCTGGTATCTGCGCCACACAACTGCCATGTCATAAGTCTTACCTCTTGAAAGCCCAATGTCTAAATCATAGCACAACTTCATCATGCACTCGTCCAGATCTGGTTCAACTTCTTGAGGCATTCCTTTAGTGTGTCGTTCGAATGTCACTAAGCAGGCCAGATGATACAGGCCATCAGCTGCCATCAAGTCACTGACACCAGAAAGTCTGACGGACATCACTGGATCAGATTTAGCTCGTTCATTCAGTGCTGTGGATTTATTTGTAGTTTCTACCCGGTGAAGTTTCTTGCTTGAGATCTGTGCCTGGCAAAACATGCAGAGCTTCCAGTCAATAGTTGTCAGAGAACTTCTTCTTGTTGGAGCTGTGCTGTTTGAGCTGGTAGATGGTTTAGATGCTGGTTGTCGCCGATTCCGTAGTCTGTCCAGTTTGCTCTCCGAAGTAAACACAGAATAGCAGGATTTGTGCCACCTAATTTCGAGAGAGTTAAAATTATCCAACGAGAGTCCATCTAGTTTGTCCAGCACGTCTGAATACATATGGTCACCCAATTTCCTTCTTTGTTGTGCAACATCTTTGGTTCTGTTTTTTCCATCGGTGGAGGCTTGCCGAAGGTCGCCTGAACTGCCTTCACAAAAGAAGCACACATTCTTGTTTTTAGAGTCCATGTGGTGCCTCTTTGTGGCCCTCCTGCTGGAATCTTCACTCATAATTCTTGTGTCATCAGTTCACAGCCTGCAAAAGAAATGAAAATGTTAATTCAGTTGCCTACAGTAAACTGCATACTGCATACAGTTTATACATTCTAATATTGTATGCAGTGTATACAGTTTAAAATTGTAGTCTCAAAATTCAGCTAGGCCATACATTCATTTTGATATTTAACAAAATGGCATTGAATTGACCTTTAAGGTCAACAATCTGACCTACAAATAGTACCAAACTGTTTGTCTCTTCCATACCTTTCTTCTGATATATAACATGGCTATATTTAGATGATTTAGAAATTTGACCTTTTTCGGCCACAAAATTACCTTGATTTGACCTTTAAGGTCAACATTTTTAGTGGCATCCACCCTAGTATTTCTGTCTGACCTATGACTGATTGATCTAGCATAGGTGCCTGCTATTACATTTAATGCAGGTAAAAGTTTTTTTTAAAGCCTTTTTGCTTCTTGGCTGGTCTACTATTACTCATAGAGACGGATTGAGGAATGAAGAGATACGTAGGAGAGTGGAGCAGCAGGAACATTTGTCAGCCAGAGTGGACAGAAGGGTGCTGAGCTGGTATGGTCATGTTGAACGAATGGGAAATGAAAGGCTTACAAAGAGAATATATGAGTCAGATACAAGGGGATATAGAAGGGCAGGAAGACCCCCATTGAGATGGAGAGACTGTGTAAGACAAGCTTTGGATAATAGAAGAATGACTATAGATCAGGCAAAGGAAGTGGTAATAAACAGGAATGAATGGAGAATGCTTGTGAATAGTTGAGTGAGCACATGGTCATTTGGGGGAAGGGGTCAGGCGCAAGTTGGACTAGATAATAGTCCATCAGGCGCCTGGCCCGGGGAGACGATTAATATGAAGGGTGCGCCTGGAAGTGTGGTGGGCGGGCTTCTCCGCTGCATGTCTGCCTGCCGAGATCGGAGCCTCTCCGGGTGGTCGGGGGCCGGGGGAGTGCTGGAGCGACCTTGGTGACCCTGCTCTCTGGGTATTCTCCTGGGTGACCTAGATGTGTGTGAATTTTATGTTTTGTCTGGGTTTGTCCGCTGTTTTGTCTTTTGTTTTGTGTTTTCCTGTTCTTGCTCTGTCTTGAGTCGGCCACCCCCAAGAAAAAAAAATACAAAAATATAGGAAATAAATATAAAAAAATAGGAAAAGTGGGGATTGGGCCTGAGCATATAGAATAGAAGATAGATAATTATTTATGGAATTATATATTTATTTATGTTTTCTTATTTTACCTAGCCCTCACTCACGGATAGTAACGTTTAGTGTGTGATCATTCACTGTCGATTTAACAACACATATTGACGTTTTTCAAAAAGGCACCAACTATTGGGTGAATTGGTACGCGTTAATATTCTATGATTCCTACGTTACACAAATTATTAGCAATATTTTCTAACATATATAGTTAAAGGATATCATAACACCGTAGTTTTAAGGGGACAAAAGCATAACTAACCGCCAATATTACTATAAAGCTAATGTTTGAGTACCGTAATTCATAGGTAAAATACACCTAACAAACCATAATATTAATTTGAACTTTCGATAAAGCGAAGCTCTTTTAACAAGCAGGAATTCCAACTGACCCAGGGTTACTTGTATGTTTGTTTTTTTACGTAATGTAAGTATAACAATGCAAGCGTAATACACAGATTTAGCCTCCTGTTGTTTTTACGAATGTCTTTTGTTTACGTTGCTTATTTCAATATTAATGAATAGCTTAAATAACACACAAAGGTATGTCCGGGCCAGCTGGAAAAAAGTGTGGTTTGCCCGCATTGTATTTGTGGTTCCATGATTTACGGTCCTTTGCCAAGTAACTAAATACTACATGCAGCTACGGCACTAATGTTTTTGTTATATTATCGAACCTCTCATTAATTGCCGTTCTAGTATTTGCAATTTGCAATGGGTTAAAACAGCTTGCGACTTTTAAATGTGTCAGAAATATTTGTCTAGACTATAAGAATTGGTTTACAAAGTACGCAGTAAAATCCGATAGCTCCCTATACAAAACGACAGTATTCTCCCAATAGACAACTGTAGTCCAAGAATGGCACAGCTCACAGGCGGATAAAATGTTTGATCCTACAATTCAATCCCTGTGAGAGCCTCGTTGCCAGTTGTCACCAGTAGGTCTGATCAATCGGGAACAATGGAGTCGTGTCATTCACTAACATTCACAGACAAATTATGTTACGCTACTCGTGTGCAACAGTTTTTTCTTGCATCATGATACAAGACAAATAGTTTAGCTTGACAGTCATGGGGTTGACACAGTGATAGTAATGGTCATAACTGTCCTCGGTGAAGTATGTTTGATCTTGCCCATATATAGTTTTGTATTTGGTAAACTGTGGCTATGAATGGTAGATGTTTTTCTCTCATTCTCAATTGTCTAACATTCCACAACAAATTTCGCAATCTTTAGTGCACTAGCTACTATCGTTTACCATTTCATCTTGTAATTCTATATTCTCTCTTTTATTACTAACTTGTCTGTCATATTATGACTGTGCCCATTTGTTTGTGTGAATGTCTTGTGTGTGTGTATATTTGTTGTTGTGTGTATGTATGTTTGTGTGTGAGAGAGAGAGAGAGAGTAGCAGCTTTACTAATTCTACATTTATTGGTGACAGATACGAATGTGAAGTTCATTTCATATTACAGGCCATCACTCTAACAAACACATTAGTTTCATCGAGCTATCACGAGCGCAGGGATACGAAAAATGGAGAGAGAGAGGCGACAATAATAAATATTATGGCCGCTTGCTCAGAGGTGGAGGAAACTATATCGATCAATAACAGTCAAGGTGGTCATGTGGTGATGGGCTGGTCTATCAGAGTGAGAGCTGAGCAATCTCTGCCATACCCATAGCTTACTCTGACTGTTCCTTTAACTTATATATTTTCTAGATCTCAAGTGACGGCGTCTCTAACGTGGATTGACCTCCCAATCTACCAAGATTGGAAGCCAAAGCGTCACATTTTTCCCTTGCCCCTCAACTTTCTCTTCATAATTGCTGAGGGGCACAGAGCCCTGGGTGGGGCTTTGGTTTCCCGGGCGTTTCCGCACCCTCCTCAGCTCCCCGCCATGGAGTGGCTTCGGTCACCCAGGCTTTATTGTGGTCGGCGGGGAGGGTTCTGTGGGGGCACTCGGTTATGGCCTTGGAATTGCTCGGGGCCTTGGGGCTGTTCGGCCAGGCAGCTTGGGGAACAACAACAACAACAACATAACAGTCAAGGTCAGCGGTTGGATAAAGGAATGACTGTATCAAATCACATTTTTCATTGTAACTAGTTTGATTTTGGTCAGGTATGTGGCACTAAGGTGTTGTATATTTAGCGGAAGTAACGGGAAAAGCCCCACCTGGGCATATTCATTAACTCACTGCAATACAAGAGTATGACCAGCACAAGTTTGTAACCCTTCTTAACAGCTTAGGTGATGCAAGAGATGAGGCATGACAATCAGCATATATACGAGCACAGGTAGATGTGGTTGGGCCACTGACAAAGGTAGAACTGTACTGATCAATTAACCTGGCTCTCTTGTTATAGTGTTTGGATGCAAAGGTAGTGGTTCGTCTTGACATTCCGTGGGATCACCACCCCTCGTCTCCCACCACCCATTCCTCGCTCACCATCTCCCTCTCCCACCTGAACCTAGTTTCCCATGTGGAATGCATAAAAAAGTCCAACTACTCTGGGCACATCCAAAGTTTGTAGTCCATCCAGAGTTTCCAAGGGGAAGGGTCAGGAACTTGGACGAATGAGCCTCATAGTAACCAGATATTGTGAGGCTTCATGTTGTATAATGTAACCAAGATGAGCCAATGTGTTTCATGTAACCAATATGAGGCAGTGTTTTTTATGTAACCAAGCGTGCATACCATCATAAAACCGGCGTTCATTCCATAATGATAAGCCTAAATGGTGGAATAAAGACTTTGCAGACTGTTAGCTTGAGAAGAAAAACGCTCATGATAGATTAAAACCCTCAGAAAATTACGAAGAACGAGTAAAATTCCTAGATCTACGACGTAAGCCCAAACAGTTAATTAAGCCAAGTATAAAGACCCTGGAATTAAATGTTGCGATTCAAAGTAAATCAAATCCGAGATAAATCTATAGTTACATCAGAAAGAAGAAAGTAGTTGCTTCATCTATTGGACCATTAGTAGATGAGAACGGATATTACACGAAAGACGAAAAACACATGAGTAATGCCCTCAATACCTTTTTTGCATCAGATTTTACAACAGAAGACTTTAGTGATATCCCTACAGCATCGCCAGTTCAGATAGACCGTTCTGATGCTCTAAGCAGTATCAGCATTACAGAGAAAAGCATTGAAATGTTTGCAGAAACTTAAGTTAATCAAATCGCCTGGAGCTGACTCAATCTCACCTAAAGTTCTAATATAAGCTAAATGTCAGCTCTCAAAACCACTGACATTGCTTTTCAATAAATCTTTGCAGTCCAGGACTATGCCTTATGAATGGAAGCTCGTTAACGCAACACCGATATATAACAAATGGCAACAAATGTTTACCTAGTAACTATCGTCCAATTAGCTTAACCTCAGTTGTCTGTAAAATGCTAGAAACACTCTTAAGAGGCACTCATAAAAGACTTGTAAATCACTTAGAGGAAAACAGCATACTCAAAGATACTCAACACGGCTTCTGTAAAAAACGTTCCTGATTGACGAACCTCTTAGACTTTTTCCACGATATCCTTAACCTATATGACTAGTAAAACTGTAGATATTATATACCTAGATGTTGAGATAGATGGAAAAGGTTCAGTGAAAGAAAGCACAGGGTAGTGATAAACAGTAAAGCATCGAAATGGACCAATGTAAGTAGCGGAGTACCCCAGGGATCGGTTCTAGGGCCAGTTTTCTCCTTAGTTTATGTAAATGACATAGATGAGGGCCTCACCTGTACAATCTCAAAATTTGCAGACGATATTAACATTGCATATACCGTACTCTCAAATGAACATGTAGAAGATGTGCAAAATAACCCAGATAAGCTGTCATGTTTGGCTCAAATTTGGTAGAATAATTTTAATGCGGATAAATGTTAAGTACTCCAAATCGGGACCCAAAATGAGAAAGCAAAATATTCAATAAATGGGACTCGGCTTAAGAGGAAACTGATTTGGGAGTAACAATATCCAGTAACCTAAAAATCAGTCAACAACGTTCAGAAGTTGTTAAGAAGGCAAATATAATAATTGGCTTTATAAACAGGTAATTTGAGCATAAATCGAAAGACTTAATCATCACACGTTACATTTCCTTAACCCGTTCAGTACCAGCGACGGCAGAGAGCCGTCAGTAATATACGATCCTTGTAACTGCCAGATTCAGGCAGTGCCTGGTACCACGACCATTTGAGAGCACTGCTCTAGAGTTGGCAACACTGCTCAGCTTATATCCATGCCTCTACAGGCTGGGAGAGGCAGTACTCCTCCATCTTTTGAGGTGGGAGGTAGTTATATCTTGCCATTTTGGCCACATTGTTCGGGACTGGAGGGGACTTTAAAGGTAGTACCCTACATCCTCTTCTGAAATTTTGCATTCAATTGTGGTTCCCCTACTACCAAAAAATTATTGATAAACTTGAACGAGTTCAACGTAGATTTACCAAAATTATACCTACTCTAAAAAAAAAAAAAAAAAAAAACACATAAGAGCTCAGGGTGTCTTAGATAATTATATATAGGTTATTTCCTTTGTATTAACTCGGAAGTTATGATGCATTATAATTAGGCCTGGTTGACATAACAGAGAATGGTAACTCCCAAATTGTCACACTAGACCAGGGGTTCTTAACCTGGGGTCCATGGACCCCTTGGGGGTCCATGGACAGGCTTCAGGGGGTCCGTGAAGGGCCGCTAAAAATCTGTATTGGGCGTGAAGCGATCAGGTGTTAATACCGACTTGAGACGGTAACTGTGAGTGAGTTACTCAATCAGACTCAGTCCTACTGAAGCTCACAACTAGTGAAGGTGTGTTTGTGTAAACTAGTGTAAAGTGACTCATAGAATTGTTTGCTTGCTTGTTCTACATAGAATCCACCAGCAAATAAATTACACAACCGTCATATGACAAGAGCCATAATTTAGTGATAATAGAATTTTCTTCAGTCTTGCTCGGGCGGTGATAGGGAGAACACGCCATTGTGGGTCTATAAGAGGCCCTCCTGGAATTGGCAAATTTGCTTGGTCTTCTTCTACTCAACAAGTGAACTCTGGAACTCTCTCCCTCAATCAAAATGTCCTTCATCCTATGACTTAAACTGCTTTAAACTTAGTGTGCAGGTATTTTGACCCCAACGTCCCTTGAATTAGGCCCTGTCACTCCTTCGGCTTTGGGAGACACACTCGTTACAGGCAACCTGCCTTTGTCTCATTTCATACACATAACAAAATAATATGTGGAAAACAAATAAAAATACTAATTTTGCAGAGTATTTGGTCCCTCATATTTTCCTTTATATATGGCACTATAAATGTTCTAATTTTTCCAGGGGTGCATGCCCCCGGACCCACCTAGGGATCGCAGCTTCGGCCCTCAGTCGTGCTATAATGATAACGGATTGGGGAAATATAATGATAACACAAAACATGTTTTGTTTTGTTTTTTTGTTTTTTTGTTTTTTATTGGGGGGGAATTGACACCCTGTGTATGAGGCAATCAATGTTCAATACAATAAGTGTGTTCATTGCATGCAACATTTCTTATCTGTGTTTTTTCCTGGGAGGGGTTCCATAGGTTTCAACATATTATCAAAGGGGTCCGTGATTAAAAAAAGGTTAAAAACCCCTGCACTAGACTGAATATATTAGAAGTGAATTAAGTTAAAAGGGTGGTAGTCGATATACCAGAATTATGCCAAGACTCAGTGGTCTGCTTTAGAGATTTTTAGTTATAGCTTATAGAGCAGTTTATGGATGGAAGGTATTACAGGTCATTATTATTATAATTACTATACATGAAGTTGAAGATTTTCAATTAAGCCATTTGGATATTATAAACTTTACCACATCACTATCCCATTTGTACCAAACTGATGCACATATGGTTAATAGAAACAAGATAATTTTACTATATATACTGTATATATATATAATTAATTATTTATGTACAGTTTGCCGCACAAGTCCTGTTTCTAACCATCTCAGTGAAATCGTAATTTGGCAGCGCCGTGCACACCTCCCCAACACCCCTCCCTCACTCAACCTCCTACAATCCACCCCACCTTTCCTCCCTCCCTTCCACTGTCCGACTCATAGTATCTCACGGATATGAAATAGGTGTGTTGTGAATCACTTAAGCCACTTGCTTTCATTTCATTATATTGATACCCTAGCCGTAAATATACTGTATATACCGTTTCGCTAACGTTGTGCAATGTTCTACGATAAATATAGTTCAAAGGACGTTGTCCAATGTAATGTGTCCTTAGAAAGAGAGAGAGAGAGAATGTCCTAAAGTTTGTCCACATATATTCGTTTTTGTATACAGTATATATATATTTTATCTATACACGGTTATGAGTTAGTTTGACGATATTAAGACGTTTCGCCTCATATATTTGCCATTATTAGACTTTTTGTGTCATTCAGGTGTCGATATTTTCCTGGCGAGCGATAGCGGGCCTGTAATTTAGGAGGAACCGGCCTTCGGCCGGCACATATTTATCTACCAATAAATGTACAAATTTATCTTGAAGGAGGATTTTGAGATTTTTTGGGTTATTACTACCGGTAAATAGTTATAAGTTTGTTTTAGTTTTTTCCCTAGCCTTCAATCAAGCTTAATACAAACAAATATTATAAAGACGTACAGTTGGTCAAAGTTCCAGCTGACCCAGCCTCGTTCTGGGGCTCGCAGAATTATCTGGCAATACTGGTGTAGGAAGGTGTACACAGATTGGGATTGGTAGATCTGATTTCGGCTATATCATTGTTAGAACATATAGGAAACAAGGGAAAGTAAGCCTATCTCAAATACAAATGCATACATCGCTATGTATGATCCCGAACATTCACCAAAAGTTTGTAGATTTGCTTAAATATTAAAGTTATTATATCCACTGCTTGGCAACGCATATAAAACCTGCTGGCTGCCACAACATTCTTTACTCGCTTTTATAGGAATACATATTTCTGTGTTATTGGTGGCTGCTTAATGAAGGAGCATTTAGTCTTCACAACGTGAACATTACATAGTCTAATTTGCAGTAATATACAGGACAGACACAGGTAACACATTTATGGCAAGTGGTATCCCTGCACCACTACACCAGTATTGCCAGCTAATTCTGCGAGCCCCAGAGCGAGGGTGGGTCAGCTGGAACTTTGACCAACTGTACCCCCCTTCGAGAAAAACTTGTACATTTTTCGGCAGAGAAATGTTCCGGCCGAAGGCCGTTTCCTTCTAAATGACAGGCCTGCTATCGCTCGCCAAGAAAAACTCGACACCTAAATGGCCATAATATTGACAAGGAATGGGGCGAACGTTTACAAATTTGAAAACTAATGGGGCTAAGCATGAAAAAGGGGGTTTACAAATAAAGACAATACTTGCCCTTAAAGTTGTGTGGCCCTTTGAGTGTGTGAGCTATTGACTGTGTACAGTGCTTTTTTTGTTTGTGGATATGTGAGTGAGGGAGACAAAATGCAGAACTGCCTGTAGCGAGTGCCTCCCCCAGAGTTGAAAGAGTGACAGGGCCAAAATCAAGGGACGTACGAGCCAAAATGTCTGGACACACGAAGTTAGAAGCAATTTAAGTCATAGGAAGAAGAAAGATTATGGGAGAGAGTTCCACAGCTCAGCTGTTGAATAGAAGAGAATAACGTTTCACTCTTGGGTTGGAGAGTTGCACAGAGTAGGGGTGGGATTGTGTTCCAAGACGGGTGTTATATGCTTTACGAAGAGGGGGTGGTATAAACTGAGAGAGCTCTGATGAACACTGATTATTGTAATAGTTGAATAGTGAGAGAGATGCAACATTGCGGCGGAGAGTGAGAGACTGCTTAGAATCGGTGAGTGAATGTGAGTTAATGAGACGGAAGTTTTTTTTTCTACTCTATCTAGAAGTGCTGTGTGAGAGGATCCTCCATGAACGTGTGAACAATACTCAATACATGGACGCACTGTGCGAGCAAGAAGCTGTGTAGGGGTAAAGAACCCCTTGATGTGGTTGAGCATACCCAGCTTCTGGGAGGCTACCTTAGCAAGACTGGTAATATGGTCTTTCCAAGAGAGAGCAGAAAAAAAAGAGACGACGAGAGAGGAAGAAGGGCTGATTTGTGTATTGTTGAAGAATAAGGGATAGTCTTCTGGGAGTTCACAACGGGTAGATAGATGGAGAAATTGGGTTTTGGAAGCGTTAAAGGCAACAAGGTTTTTTCTGCCCCAATTGGAGATAATAGTTAAATAAGACAATACATTTCGTATGGCTTCAGGTATGGGGGTAGTTTGGAAATAAGGGATTTGTGCCAGACTCTATCGAAGGCCTTCGATATGTTTAGCGCAACAGAAAAAGTCTCACCGAAGTCCCGGATGGAGGATGATAAAAAAATTAGTAATATAAGAAAGAAGATCATCAGTAGAGCGGCCCTTAAGGAAGCCATACTGGCGGTCTGAGAGAAGGTTATGCGAAGATAAATGCTTCTTAAGACATTTTGGGGCAAAAATTGATTCAAAACCTATAGAGATGCAAAAAATGTGAGCAATTGGACGATAGTTGTAGGGTTGAGAGCGGTCACCCTTCTTTGGGACAGGTTGAATGAGAGCAAGCTTCCAGCAAGAAGGAAAGACGTTGGAGGAGAGACAGAGACGAAAGAGTTTGCCTAGGCAGGGAGTCAGCACGGAAGCATAGTTTTTTAGTACAATAGGAGGAACACCGTCCGGTCCAGTCCGTACGCCTTCTCAGTATTAAGCCCAGAGAGGGTGGAAAGTACATCCTTGGAAATGATTATGATGTTAGGCATAAGTAGAGGACAGGGGGGTGGAGAGGGAGGAATATCACCGGAATCATCCAAAGTGGAGTTTTTAGCAAAAGTGTTAGCAAATAGTTCATCTTTGTCAGAGGAAGAAGTGGCGGTGTTGCCGTCAGAGTGGAAAAGAGGAGGGAAAGACGGAGAAGAAAAATTGTTGGAGAGATTTTGGGCTAGATGCCAGAAGGCTTGGGAAGAGCTAGAGTTAGATAGTTCAGTGCATTTATTATTGATGAAGAATGTTTGGCGAGGCGAAGACCAGATTTGGTTTGATTCCGGGCAGAAACATAGGAAGTATGAGATGCTTGAGTTTGAAGGCTGAGAGAAAGAGAATGGAATGTATGCTTCCGTGCCTGAGAGGATTATCTTGGTAATGTGTTCACCACTCTCCGAGGGACACCGGCCACAGAAGCAAAAGTAATTCCATGGGAAATCATAGAAGTACTACCGAAGAGCCTCCCACTCGGCAGGGCCAAAGTGCCACAAGCTCCGCCAGCTGGGAGGATCAGGTGGCCGTACTGGAGAGATAGGACAGGTGACAGAGATAAGTTTATGGTCGGAGGAGCCCGAAGGAGAGAAAAGATTTACATCATAAGCAGAAGGGTTAGAGGTTAGAAATAAGTCAAGAATGTTGGGCCGATCTCTGAAGCAATCGGGGATAAAGGTGGGTTGCTGGACTATAACTGCTCTAGGTAATTTAGGATAGAAACATGAAGGCTTGTTCACCAGGTTTGTCAGTGGAAAGAGAGGAGAGCCATTGGCGGTTGTGAACGTTGAAATATCCTAGGATGGAGATTTCTGCAAAAGGAGAGATGGATAGAATGTGTTCCACTATTTTAGTCAAAGAATTTTGGATAGCCGGTAGAATTAGGGGAGAGATAAACAGCTCAGAAATATTTATTTTGAGAGTGACAAGAAAACTTTAGCCAGGGAGTTGAGAATTCAGAAGAATCGAAGTTGGGAACAAGAGAGAAAGCAAGATTGTTTCATACGTATACGCAACATCCACCTTTGGCTTGAAACTGGGGATAGAGATAGTAGGAGGATACAGAGATGGGTTTGTTGTCAGTAGTCCCAGACAACTGTGTTTCGATGAGAAAGAGAAGATAAGAGTTGGCAGAGAAGAGGTGGTGTTCCACAGGTGGAAGTTAGAGGAAAGGCCTCGAATGTTGCAGAAGTTAATAGTAAGAGTGGAAGGAGGTGGCCCAGATCATTTTGGCGAGTCATTTCCAGGGGACAGACCAATGGAGGCATTTCAGTATATATACCCTGATCAATTATCCTAACTGTTTGGTTGTTGTTGTACCTGTGTGTGTGTGTTGTGTGTGCACAATTTTGTTGTGTATGTATGGTTGCATATGATTATGAGCATAACGGTATTTTGGGGTTATGATGACGTGACTGTGTACTGATAGTAGGGTTGTGTACAGGTACTGTCAATAGTTACGCTACACTTAGACTAGTATTATATTGGTGCCAGGATGTTTAGTAATCATAAATCACTGTATTCCATGCAGGTCAGGGAACATTTTCCAGAGTTAAACGTTGGTAACTGCACATCTCTGTGTACAGAGACGATCGACAAATGTTTTTCTTCCTCCATAACTCATATTGTTTGTATCAATCCAGAACAGCAAAAATATTTATCTTTAGCACACATACTGAATATCAATGGCGTATTATCCACTTCTGTACCAGCGACGTCTTTTTAATTGTATTCTAGCTATATTTAGACGGTTTTGTGCATTTTAAGAAGGTTTTGTGGTAGTAACTAGGGTAAAGTGAGATAGTTCGAAGCCTGTTAATTTCTGGAAACCCTTTATAAACTGAAATTGAAATATAAGTCAATATTTGAAGGTGGCTCAATTTATGAGGAAGGCTGTGCGGTGTCTCCCTTTTAGTAGGTGTTTGTGTGTGTTTATATTTATGTCTATAGGCTATAGTGTATGTTTATATTAGTGTGAGTCATACCTTGTATATGTGCATGAATGTATGTCTTTACAGAGTGCCAATTATCAGTGAGAGCCTGGCTTGAACGTAAGAGTCCATTCAGACTCGTATAACGACGAGAGCCTATGCACACACATTAGCACAAGAACACTCATCAACTTTTACCCAAGCGCACACAAACATCCATGAACTCAAGCACGGCGATCATGCATGCACTCTCATCCGCAGTCACTCAATCGTTCTCAGTCACTCACTAGTTCCCTCATGTTCTCGCACTGTGATGCTGATAATAAAGTATCTGTAGTCAATGCACAGAAAATACTATTCTGAGTAGAGAACATACAAACAAAAAATAAATAATACGAAAGTACTGAGTTTTCCTGTCCATTTTCCAATATTCTATGACTTCCTTCAGGCGATATTCAACACCTGCTAGGACAATGCTAACTGACTTCATTGCACGGTAGTTTGCCTGAAGAAGTGGAGAGTAGGAAGAAATATTTTAATTTACCTATTTTTTCCAACTTGAGTTAATTTTATAATGTTTATTTCCAATATTAATCGAGACTACCTCACTAGGAACGCAACTTCTGTGTGGTTAGTTTAGTTTATTCACATAAAACTCACAACTATTATAAATAAGTCTCGTGCTTTCTCACTCACTGTCCCTCTCAATCTCTCACACATTAACACACACTAAGTTAACCTTCTCCGGCGCCTAATGCAATGTGTATTTTACTTGTCAACGTAATTGTCAGAGATAATGAGCACCTAAATTACCAGGAGAGAGAGAGAGAGAGAGAGAGAGAGTGAGAGGATATGGAAGTTATATATTACATGTCTCCTCCTAAATCTAAGCATGATATAACTTATACCATGCCTATGTTTAGAAGGAGATATACCATTTAAACAAAATCACAAGGTAATACAAAACTCAAATTAATGAAACCGACATACCCGGTACTGTATATGATGTGGACGATTATTGATAATTATCCCGAATAGACTCGCAGCGTTATTATACATAATTTATTAGGGAAAGTGAAGCTCTATGGAATCCTTATAATATACTCACATAGATTCCGTTGTGGTAGAATAGTTTTGATAAGTTTTGTAACTCTCGATTATGTCGATAAAAATAGAGTCCCGCGCGTAAACAAACTCTTCTTCTTCACTCCCTCAATCTTGAGAGCTCCGCTACGGACGTGTTCGCAATGGACTACACTCGCTACGGTAAAGTGTTATGTTTTACAAAGATGTTACTGTATGTCTAATATACACATTTGCAACATTACATTGTGCTTGTATATATGTTTCATAGTTTTCCCGGTATTTGTTCAATCCTTTCTGGCATTTTTCTTTCCCATTTCCCTTGTAGTTTTAGTATTATTACATATATTTGCTCTTGCACACGAATCGGCGCATATTGTTGCCATTCCTTCTCTCAGCTGACAGAAACGTCAAACAGCCCGGCAGATTTGTAACTGTCATGGCCGCTTGTGCAGGTTGTAGCCTCTCCTGTCAGAAATTGGGGGACATTTTGCGAACCAAGGAAGCTACATGGGATTTTCTTGTTCAGCATAAGTTAGTCTTGGCAACTGGTAAGTGTAGTACATGTGGCAGTGAATTGCAAGTGAGTGAAAATAGACAACAAAAGAAGTTTAGATGTGACAAACAGAATAAAGAATACGTTCACCATGCACTCAGGGAATCACGATGTAGTTATAATGTTAGTGCTGTGAAAGACACATTCTTTGAAAATGCCCACATCCCCAAAGTCCTCAATATTGTGTATTGGTTCTGCATAAACAAAATGTAGTCCTTCAGTGCGATGTTGGCCTCAGTACGTTAGTTGACTGGTATTAATACACCAAAAATATGTCTAAAGATGTCAAATAGCGGGGGTGTGGGGGCGGCAGCCCCCACTCATAATACTAGGTTAGGTTAGGTAAGGTTGTTAGGTTAGACTAATGTCCTTTCAAAGGGGTATAGGCACCCATAATACCAAAAAGATGTCAAAAAGCGGGGGTGTGGGGGCGGCAGCCCCCACCCATAATACTAGGTTAGGTTAGGTAAGGTGGTTAGGTTAGGCTAATGTCCTTTCAAAGGGGTATAGGCACCCATAATACTAGGTTAGGTTAGGTAAGGTTGTTAGGTTAGGCTAATGTCCTTTCAAAGGGCTATAGGCACCCATAATACTAGGTTAGGTTAGGTAAGGTTGTTAGGTTAGGCTAATGTCCTTTCAAAGGGGTATAGGCACCCATAATACTAGGTTAGGTTAGGTAAGGTTGTTAGGTTAGGCTAATGTCCTTTCAAAGGGCTAAAGGCACCCATAACACTAGGTTAGGTTAGGTAAGGTTGTTAGGTTAGGCTAATGTCCTTTCAAAGAGGTATAGGCACCCATAATACTAGGTTAGGTTAGGTAAGGTTGTTAGGTTAGGCTAATGTCCTTTCAAAGGGGTATACGATAGTAAACACTAGGATAGCCTATACCTGGTCAGAGGGAAGAAGAAGAGTCCTGGTGTAATCTCCTTGAATGTTACCATAAAAAGTGACCCTTTGTGTCTCTGATATTAATGCAAAATCCGAGCCAACTTTGGACAAAACTTTGCTTGCATATTTTCAAAGTTACCTTTTGTGTCTATGAAATTATGGAAACTCCGAGCCAACTTTGGACACAACTTGGCTCGGATTTTTAGAAAATGCTCTTTTGAGTCTCTGAAATTATGGACAATCCGAGCCAACTTTCGACAAAACTTGGCTCGGATTTTTAGAAAATGCTCTTTTGAGTGTCTGAAATTATGCAAAATCAGAGCCAACTTTCGACAAAACTTGGCTCGGATTTTTAGAAAATGCTCTTTTCAGTGTCTGAAATTATGCAAAATCCGAGCCAACTTTCGACCAAACTTGGCTCGGATTTTTAGAAAATGCTCTTTTCAGTGTCTGAAATTATTGAAAATCCGAGCCAAGTTTCGACAAAACTTGGCTCGGATTTCGGAAAAGTGGCATTTTTGGCATTTCACACATTCCTATTCTTAATTATTTTACTATATTACTTTAACCCCACATTTTCCCTGATCTTCATAGCCCTCCCCACTATCGGGGGGAGTTATCTTAAGATTGTTGGATAATGGGGTTATATAGGGTTTCTCCCACAGTGGAATTATAACTAATAGCATCAAAACTACCATTGCCAAAAAAAATTGGCCAAAAAAACTCTCAAATAAGGCTGCGAGTCTTTTCAAGAAAATTACCCGATTATTAAAGGGACTACACTGAATGCAATAAAATAACAAGGGACACAAATAATGATATATATATATATATAAAACCCTCAGTATCCCCGACCGTGAACAGACACTGCTACACGTAAAACTACTGGGTCCAGGCTCTCTGGGACCACAAGTGGGGTAGGATTCCCGGGAAAAACTCAATTTTTCTGTCACCAATTTTCCCATGGATTTTTTTTATATTTCCCTGTTAGTTTTCATCAATATATAGTGTTTGGAAATAATTACAACCCTCGGAGAAACCATTTTCCCTATTATACAACGATCTTAAGACACGCTGCCTGATAGTGGGGAGGGCTATGAAATTCAGGGAAAATGAGGGGTTAAAAGTGTAACAAAGACATTAGCCTAACCTAACAACCTTACCTAACCTATCCTAGTATTATGGGTGGGGGCTGCCGCCCCCACACCCCCGCTGATTGGGTAACAGTGAAAAAAACACAGTATTATGGGACATACCCTACTCCGCCACCAAGTGGCACTGGGAGAGCCGAGAGGTTCACAACAAAAAACATGAGTGCGGCGGCGGACGCAGTGTTGCCATATTCTAAGTGCAGAATTATCGTATTGTGACCACAAAATTATGGAATTTGCACCAAAATTATCGTACACACTAATATATATACAGTATATATATATATATATATATATATATATATATATATATATAATTATATATATATATATATATATATGGTCAATATACAGGAGACGCAACAGTATAGGTAGCAAATTTCTAATGGTAGTTTTGGGTTCCTATTATCATATGCTTTATTTCTATATACTTTTTGTCCCCGGGGAAAAAAAAAAAAAAAAATCTTGGGTTTTTTATTTTTTTATTGTATTTTGTTTTTATTATTTTTATTAACCTAACCAAAAAACCTAACCTAACCTAACCTAAATGTATTCGGGGGCTATTAGGTTAGGTTAGGTTAGGTTTTTTGGTTAGGTTAATGACCAAAACAAAAAATCCCAAGAATAAAAAATGAAAAATCCCAAGATTTTTTGTTTTTTTCCTGGGGATAAAAAGTAGATAATATTCAAGGACACTAGTGCGACGTTATGAGAAACAATTTATTAGTGAAAATAGTCACCAATAGATTCGCCATATTTTTCTCCATATAGTCCGCATGGAGGATTTTCGTTATCAACAAATTGAAAAATACCCACTTCACAGACAAATACACCAAAAATTCTAAGTCAAAGTGGGGGGGGGGGGGCAGCCCCCACCTATAATACTAGGATAGGTTAGGTAAGGTTGTTAGGTTAGGCTAATGTCCTTTCAAAGGGGTATAGGCTAGTAAACACTAGGATAGCCTATACCCGGTCAGAGGTAAGAAGAAGAAGAAGAGTCCTGCAGTAGTTTCCTTGAATGCTACCAAAAAGTATATAGAAATGAAGCATATGATGATAGGAATCCAAAACTACCATTAGAAATGTGCTACCTAAATTGTTGCGTCTCCTGTATATTAACCATATACAGTATATATACAGGAATATAGGGAATGTTTGTTCTAAATGGCGTGTGTACGAATCGGTGCCGTCTATAGGAAGGTATTGGCAACCATGTTACGAAAAAAATCCATTTTAGTACCATATATTTGTATTAGGTTTTGCAGAGGGTTGAAACTAATTTTAATATGATGCTTAGAGCATATTAATTCCATATCTGTCTTCAAATACGTCAAAATAATTGGTGACAAATAAATGGAGTTATACTGATTCCCGCTATACTTTTAGGCCACTGTATTTTACTCGTTCGGTACATAAACGGATTCCCAAAAAATAGCGGGGTGGTAGCATTCAAGGAGACTACTGCAGGACTCTTCTTCTTCTTCTTACCTCTGACCGGGTATAGGCTATCCTAGTGTTTACTAGCCTATACCCCTTTGAAAGGACATTAGCCTAACCTAACAACCTTACCTAACCTATCTTAGTATTATAGGTGGGGGCTGCCGCTCCCACACCCCCGCTTTGACTTAGATTGTTGGTGTATTTGTCTGTGAAGTGGGTATTTTTCAATTTGTGGATAACGAAAATCCTCCATGCGGACTATATAGAGAAAAATATGGCGAATCTATTGGTGCCTATTTTCCCTAATAAATTGTTTCTCATAACGTCGCACTAGTGTCCTTGCATATTATCAAAGGCTGTCCGGGGTCTCTTCAATGTTTATCCCTGAAGGGGTTAATTAATAAAGGGGTACAAAATAACAAACACTCAGCTATTGTTGGGGACTATACTCCCAGGCAGGTGACAGCTCTCCAATATATCCGTGGCAGTAAAATATCCTGGTATGATGTTAAGGGTGTTAAATACAGGGGCACACGACGGGAGCTGGTGTTATCACTATCACAGCCTAGAATACAGTGTCTGTTTGTTCCAACCCGGCCTCACACCAGGACCATAGGCTAATCCATTACCAGGTAGGGGAGTTCCTCCGCACCGAATGGAGCCACTTACTACATCACTTTATTCATTACCCACATACACTATACCCATATACGGCCCTTAAATTGTCCCCAATGACATCAGAAATCAAGATTTTATTCCGTAATATCATAAGGATATGCCGTATAATCCGGCGAACTACCCAACCAGGTATGTGGGGACAGGCTCACCCCACACCTTGAACTAGGGAGGGCAGTGGGGACTCTATGACCCCTTTCTACTCGTATTTCCTGTCGTACTAGCAAAAAGGGTCATAGAACAAAGGGTGCCGAAAATTAATGTATTAGGTTAGTGTTAAAATATCAAGGAGATCCGATGAATAATAAAGGAGTTAGAAAATACGTCCTTCCTAATCTGAATAGAAAGTCGGGAGAAATAATGGCAAGTCAAAATAGATCCAGATATACTTCAGGTATTATACATAGGTTGGTTACAGACACAATGTATTTGGATGTACCTGTACGTCTGGAAAACAATAGTTTAGTCATAACCTCACATGAGTAATTACATGCTCCTGTGACATATACAGTATATACTGTATAATATATATATATATATATATATATATATATATATATATATATATATATATATATATATAGTTATATATATATATATATATATATATATATATATATATATATATATATATATATATATATATAAATATATATATACGGTATGTTATACTGTATACATTTTGTTTTTCTTTGTTTTCTATATTCCAACTAATCCCTGTCGGCCATAGGCTGAGAGCCTGTACATTCAACCGCTCTACATTGAACGGTGAAACCCGTGAGGTCTCGTTCCAGTCTAGAGGGTGAGACATTTGAAACACTTTTAGCTGCAACCAGCCCCTGCCTTCTTGCCTTCGCAGAATGCATGATGCTTAGTTGCTCACTCACGGCTCAAAGCAGCCCCATCTCTGAAGCTGCTTCGCCCCCGTGCCCTACCGCCTCACCCCCTAGACTTGGACCCTCACACTCAAAACGCCACCTATTGAGCAATTAACTCACTAGGCATTGCCCCCCTGTAGTATATTTTGAATATGGGAATATATAAATACAGTGCTATTCATTCAGGGAACAATGAGGGTATTTTGGCGTTTCGGTGGGCTTTGTGGTAATGCACTGATACTAGTTACAGCACAAATTCGAACCTGGGTCCATTGCATTACCAGTCCAGTGGCAAGACCACTCCACCACACCTGTAGTTAGTAACAGCAATATTTTTCAAATCTACTACTACTACTACTACTACTACTATTACTACTACTACTACTACTACTACTACTACTACTACTACTACTACTACTACACACACACATACACACACACAAACACAAATGGAAATATTTAGGAATCCTGAATGGGTTAATAAAGGTATACAATTAAAGCAGTCTCATTTTGGTTGATAACATAGTTCATTTTTGTGACTCAGGGGAAGACTTACAACAAATTATGGAATATTTGGAAATAAATGAGGTAGGACTGTAAATTAATAGAATAAAAACCGAGATGATTTTTAATCTTCTTCGGTAGCCACTACACATAATTAATCGGTGGGGTGATAGAAACAGTTGATGAGTACATAATACGTGGGCCAGGTTGTAATGGCAAACCCAGAACACTATAGAGATTTCAAGCACATTATAGGCATGGGATGTAAACAGAGATATATAATTAACAGCAGGCAAATGCAACCAATGTGTCCTACCTGTACGGTCGCGCTAATAAGTTATGACCTAGCTGTCATTACGTTTGGATTGCTCTGTTCTGTATTAATGTCTGTCAGATGTTGAATAGGGTGAGTAAGCATAGGAATATGTTAGTATATTTCACTCGATATGAAGAAATGAAACTTAGATATTGCTGATACCAATTATTGACCCAAACATACTTGGTGCCGAAACATCACTTATTAGCGCGACTCTACGGTCGCACTAATAAGTCATGTCCCATCTGTAATTACGTTTGGCTTGCTCTGTGCTGTATTAATGTCTGTCAGATGTTGAATAGGGTGGGTAAGTGTAGGAAAATGTATGTATATCTCACTCGATATGACGAAATTAAGCTTAGGCATTTCTGATACCCATTATTGATCAAAGCATAGTTAGTGCCGAAACATCACTTATTAGCGCGACTGAACATAATGAATACAAAGCTTGGAGTATAACAAAAAGTCAAGAACGATAAACTAGAAGTGCTCAAATAAGAATGAAGAGGATATAAATGTTATCATATATGTTTTTAGTTTGAAGACGACTGTGAAGAAAAGGAATACATACAGTATTATATTTTACTTAAAGGTGAAAGACACAGACCATGGTCAAAGTCAGTTTATTAAGAAGATATACACACATTTCAATTTTCACAAGATTTTCTGTGTACAAATCATTAACCAATTTTCACATCAATAATTCAAAGGAAAAAATAATAATATTCATAGGGACCGCCTATAATTTATCTTGTATGAATAAAATAAGGATTACTATTAATATTATTATAAATATTATAATTATTATTATAATTATTATTATTCTTAATGTAATGTTTGGACAAAATCACAAGTAAAGTACAGTAAGAGGTTCTGATTATTTACATTACATAGGTTTATTCTACCATGAACAATTACTCATAAAACACAACATTTGATATGCAGCTTGTCATAAGAATACAAATTATACAGATAGTTTCAAATTACATTACTTATTCGTCAGAAACAAGTACACTTGCCAAGTATATCTATCTATCTAGCTATGTATCTATATCTCTCTCTCTCTACATATATATATATATATATATATATATATATATATATATATATATATATACAGTATGTCTATCTATCTATCTATCTATCTATCTATATATATATATATATATATATATATATATATATATATATATATATATATATATATATATATATTGTTTACACATTTCCATTCTGTGTCTCACACAAATTATGTCCTAATCTTAGTAAATCTCCACTAGCTCTTTCAATTAAGGAGGTATATGTTAACTGAATACATTATCCTTATATTAGCCCCAATATGTAAAAATATTGTCATCGTACAAAGTAATTAATATTTCAACAAAGAGTATTCGCAAACAAAATAATAATCAGGTAGGTTGGTTGTTGTTATCAAGCTATATTAGATGTTTTAATACCTCTTGTTTGAATTGCTATAAACTAAAGTCCAGGTGTCGGCAACCTGCGGCTCAGGAGCCGCATGCGGCTCTTTCAGAGCACTTGTGTGGCTCCAGAAGCTTCAGAAATAATAATGTTTCCTTCAAAATAAAGGTATCATTTAACACATTCAAGCCAACATTAGATTTTTTATATTCAACTTCGAAAGGATGTATAGGTATGAATCGTTATGATTCTAGAAATGTGACACATGTCTTTCCTAATCTTGTGAATGCCAGTAAATGGTATATGACTGTACTATAATTTGTTTAGTTCAAAAGTAGGGTAGCCTATAGGCCTATTCTCTTATTTCTGAAGTACTGTAGATTTCGGTTGATGATACCATTTGTTTTGTATTACGGCTCCGGCAATACGTTTTTTGTTATGAAACTTAAAAGAATGGCTCTTCTAGCTTTAAGGGTTGCTGACCACTGAACTAAACCATAAGCACTAATAGTAAATCATATCACAGTTGTACTCATAATAGTATAATAGTCAAAGCCACCGCCACTTTTTAAATTGTAAAATTAAACTGTACCAATAGATGCTCCTCGCTAGTAACAAAGGTTTGATATATTCATTAAACTAAATGTTGTTGAGAGCCATTTAATCAGTTGTCAATTAATTTCCACTTTTCGATTTGCGACATATAGGATGTTATTTATATATATATATATATATATATATATATATATATATATATATATATATATATATATATATTGTTTTAAGGTATATAGCCATTAACGGAAATGGTTGATATCTATACATATATAATACATGAGAAGACAACACTTACAGGTGGTGGTGATGGTGGTGGTGGTGGTGGTGGTGGGGGGGGGGGGGGGGTTCTCGACCCCTTCTCCCCCATGTTTAAACCCATACATTTGGAAATTAAGGGCTTTCTTGCCATTTGGGAGTTGTTGTTTTCCTGGCGAGCAATAGCTAGCATGAAATGTAAGAGGAACCTGCCTCCGCCAGGGCATGTTTCTAACAAAAAATGCATATATTTATCTTGAAGGGTAATCTTGGGGGTATTTTTTTAAGCATGGTGGGAGTCTAGGGAGGACACTAATACACCAGTCAAAGACCGACTCTTCTTAATTTGCAGTGTCGTTATCGCTTGCCAAGAACAATGTTTATCTGAATGGCACAAAAGGTCTTATAATTGACAAAATAATTGTGACGAAAGGTCTTAATATCGTTAAACTAATGGGCGAAAGACTTAAAATCTCAAAAACTATTAATACTAAACTAAGGCATAGTAAAACAATATATTATATCGACTTATCAGAATGACTGAATCTGATATATATATATATATATATATATATATATATATATATATATATATATATATATATATATATATATATATATATATATATATATTATCATGAACAGTTCACCGATTTTGCAATAATGACATTTACCTAATGATAACATAATTTTGTAGATATTAGAGGATAGTCAGTAAACAATTAATCATAGTCAAATAACCTGATCTTTCAAAATGATCTCATAACAATTAGCATTGCCCTAGACCCCCTTTATATGTGCTGACAAATCTGTGTGTATGATTATTGTGACCACTTCCACCTCCACAAATCTCCCAAGATTTTTCTGGTTTCTCTACTTCTACCCCCTTACGCACTCCACCTCCTCCACCCTACCACCCACATGCTTCATCCTCAGTTCCGTCTGGGGCCGATTTCCTACAGTTTATTCAGTTTCTGGAGGAATCTAGAAGGCAAGAAGAGGCAGTGAGAAGACAAGAGGAGGCTTTAAGAAGAGAGGAAGAGAATGCAAGATTTCAGGCTTTGATCCAACTGTTGGCCACTTCCAGGATATCTACAGATCCCTCCATGGCCCAGGGCCCACCCTCCCAACAGCAACGAGTCAGCCCTTCAGATCCCTCAGCACCTCCACCACCACCAAAGGCTACAGCACAGTCCCCACCACCACTTAAAGCCGACTCCACCTTCCAGATGTTTCGAGAGTGGAGACGTCGCTGGGATGACTATGCAGTAATGGTGGGCCTCCCCAAACTACCTCCGGCAAAGCAGATGATCCAGCTTCGCATGTGCCTGACCCTCGAGATGCAGCGCATACTTGAACACACCCTTCAGATCGCCCCTTCGACTGACAAGACGGTGGATGAGGTGTTGGATGCCCTGCAAGCTCACATCAAGGGACTTCGCAACGAGGCACTTCGTCGAAGAGAATTGTTGAGTTGTAAGCAGCTTGAAGGGGAGTCATTTGCCGAGTTTTATGTCCGCCTGAAGCGCATTTCCGAGGAAGTTGATGTGTGCCCGGGAAATTCATCCGTCTGCGAGGAAACACAGCTCAAGATGGTGATCCTCATGGGGATCAGAGACAAGGAGCTGGTACAGAAGCTCATCTCCCTGGACTCCAAAGCACCACTAAAGGATGTTGTGACTAGGTGCCGCTCCTATGAGGCCGCTATATCTGAGACCACGGCCATTAGTGCTCCTCCTGACCAAGTGAGCGCAATTTCTTCGTATAAAAAGGACAAGAAAGCTCAGGGAAACGGCAAGATTCCGCCCATCAAGAATTCATCAAAGTCAACGGATTTCTGCCAGTGTTGTGCTCGCCAGCATGGGTTGGACACGTGCCCAGCTGCTCAGAGCACCTGCGACGCCTGCGGACGACAAGGCCACTGGTCGCGGACGATCAAGTACCCCGCCAGTAAGGTACAGTGCCACCTCTGTCACCGCATTGGGCACATTGAGAAGTGTTGTCGGGCATCGAAGAAGAAGGACAAGCGCCGAGGGGGATCTCCAAGCAGCAGTGGTACCTCCTCCGACTCCAGCGAGTCTCACGAGGCGAAGCACAACAACTGTCGTCGTGTGGGATCAACTTCTTCCTCTGCCGACAAGACACCACAGCCCATCGTTGTCACCCTGTCACACGGCGATGTCAAATCCCGCCTACGGATGCTACCGGACACAGGCTTTGACATTACAGTGATTGGCCTGCGACATCTAGGATCTCTGGGTGTCTCTAGGAGCAGCCTGCAAGACCCTTCACCTACCATGACGCTCACGGCGGATGGGTCCACGATGGCGCCTGCTCTGGGTGCATTTCAGGCAACCCTCACCTTAGGCAAGAGATCGTGTCCTGCCCTGATTCAAGTGCACGACGGTGTCCAGACTCCTCTGCTTTCTTATCGCCATTGCAGGGAGTTGGCCATCATCTCTCAGGACTTTCCTAAGCCCATTTTGGATGTCATCAACCCAGGAGAATCTCCAGTACAAGACGCCGAGAGGACTCTACAGGATCTTCGCGCCGCAGCAAGAGCGGACCCTACATACGTCTGTCTACTCGACTGCGTCACCTCAGGCTTCCCTGTCAACTATTATAACCTACATGATTCCTTGCTTCCATACTGGATACTACGGGATGATCTCTGTGCTGATGGAGATCTCGTCCTCTACGGAGCTCGGATTGTGGTTCCTCTGGCTCTCCGCCGCCGCACCCTGCAGCAACTCCACGACAGTCACAGAGGTGTAGAGGCCACCAAGAGCAGAGCGAGGTAGGCTGTCTTCTGGCCGGGGATAGATTCCGACATCGCCAGTACTGTTCATGCTTGCGAGTCGTGCCAAATCCTCCAGCCTGGCCTCCAGAAGGAACCCCTCCTGAATGACGAGAACCCGACGGGGCCCTTTGAGTCTGTCTCGGCCGACTTTATCATGGTTGCCAGGAAGTCCTTCCTGGTCGTGGTCGACCGTCTCTCGGGGTGGCCCGTTGTCGTCCCCTGCAAAGGCGACGCTACTGCCTCTGCAACAATCAGGCTCTTCTGTCGCTACTTCCGGGAAGTTGGTGTTCCCCTCTGTCTGAGGACCGATGGAGGCCCACAATTCACCAACCAGGATTTCCGGGACTTTATAGAGCGATGGGGAGTCCGCCATGTGGTTACGTCACCGCATCACCCACAGGCGAACGGCCATGCCGAGGCTGCAGTGAGGTCAATCAGGCACCTCATTCTTCAGACTGCACCCTGTGGCAACATTGACATAGAGGACTTTGACCGGGGTCTCATGGAACTCCGGAACACTCCTAACTTCACTGGCCGCTCCCCTGCCCAATTCCCATATGGTCATCCCCTTCGGACATGTCTACCTGCCGACCCCAGATCCTTCGCTCAGGAGTGGCAGGGCAAGGCCGAGGACTGTGACAGACGTGCAGCCGACCATGCCGAGCAAGTTAAGACCCGGTACGATGCGCACGCACAGCCCCTCCCCAGGTTGCGTGTCGGTCAGCAAGTTCGGATTCAAGACCCGACATCGCAATGCTGGGATAAGGTGGGGGTTGTCATGAGTCTTGGCAAGTCCAGGGATTATGAGGTGCGTCTCCCTAGTGGTCGTGTGTGGTGGCGGAACCGCCGTTTCCTCCGCCCTGTACCCCAAAGTGTTGACCCCCTCCCCCAGTCCCCTGCGACCCATTCCAATGACCAGAAACAGTTGTCCTTAGCGTCTGACCCCCCAGTTGCCCCACGTTATTCGAAACGACCCAGAGAAAAGGAGTCCGCTCGAGATTGAACTACGAGCGTGAGGGGGGAGGGAGGTGTATGTATAATTATGATTTATTGAGGCAACAGCATTCTTAAGTATCTGTATGTAACACTAATATTATCTATATGCTTACCTCATTATATTAAACATGTACCATAGTAATCATGTGCACTCACTTATATAATTGTACTGTATTGACCGCACATGGTAACTATGGGTATTTCATAATCTGCCCGCTAGGGGTATGTTATGATCAGATCGAGAGAGAGACTAGCCTACCAAAGGTCTCCCTGTACACTGTACCAACTTCACTCCTGAATACAAGAACCTATTAACTTTTACCCAGTGTTTGACTTATCCCACCTCTTTGATAAGTACCTGGGGATCGTCTGGAAGCAGCCAGACCCAACATATACACACTATACCACATACACTTCACATACTACACTACCTTTAAAAAAAAAATCAAAATCCATATGATGAATAACGTACGACCCGTCTCGGAGTCCCCAGGGGGGGTTGGCCCCTGATGCTGACCTATCGAAATGCATTGGACCGCGGCCTCCCACTCTCACTTTAGATTTCTGCAACATTTGTAGTTTTTCCTCTAACTTCCACTCTGTGGAACACCAATTCTCCTCTGCCAACCCTGATCTTCTTTTCCTCACCGAAACCCAGTTGTCTGGGACTACTGACAGCAAACCCTTCTCTGTATCCTCTTACTATCTCTATCCTCAGTTTCAAGCCAAATGTGGATGTTGGGTATATGTATGCAACAATCTTGCGTGCTCTTGTGTTCCCAACTTGGATTCTTCTGAATTCTCAACGCTCTGGCTAAAAAAAAATTATCACTCTCAAACCAAAAAATGTCTGCGCTGTTTATCTCTCCCATAATTCTACTGACTCTCCAAAATTCTTTGGCTAACAAATTTCTTAAGTGGAACACATTCTATCCAACTCTCCTTCCTCAGAAATCTCCATCTTACGAGATTTCAATCTTCATCCCCACCAATGGTTATCCTCTCATTTCACTGACCATTCTGGTGAACGCAAGCCTACATCTTTACTATCCTAAATGACCTAGAGCAGTTAGTCCAGCACCCTACTCGATTTCCTAACCGCCTTGGAGATCAGTCCAACATTCTTGACTTATTTCTAACTTCTCATCATTCTACTTACGCTGTTAACCCTTTACTTACCGTTGGGCTCCTCAGATCACAACTTTATTTCAGTTATCTGTTCAATGTCTTTCGTACGGTCACATGATCTTCCACGCCAGCGGCGCTTGTGGCACTTTTTCGCTGCCGACTGTGATTCTCTTTTGCAGTACTTTTTTTTATTACCCATGGAATTTTGTTTACTTTCGTGGCCGGGGACCCTCGGAGTGTGCCGAGCGCATAAACAAGGTATTCCTCTCGGGCATGGAGGCATGCATTCCATTTTTTTTCTCTCAGTCTAATGCAAACAAATCTTGATTTACTCACGCTTGTTCTACTGCTGTCCGCAATAAGGAGGAAGCATTCAAACGGTACCGACACCTTAAAACTCAAGAATCTCATTCATCCTATGTTTCTGCCCGGAATCAAGCCAAATCTGTTCTTCGACTAGCCAAAAACTCTTTCATGAATAATAAATGTTTTGAAATTTCCAATTCTAGCTCTTCCCAAGCTTTCTGGCATCTAGCCAAGAACCTTTTCAACAATTCTACTTCCTTATCTTTCCCTCCTCTTTTCCAGTCTGACGGTACTACCGTCACTTCTTCCTCTGACAAAGCTGAACTGTTCACTCAAACTTTCGCTAAAAACTTCACCTTGGATGATTCCGGTGCTATTCCTCCCTCTCCACCCCCCTCCTCTCTCTGACTTATGCCTAATATCATAATATCTTCTAAGGATGTGCTTTTTGCCCTCTCTGGGCTTAATACGAAGAAGGCATACAGAAAGGACGGTGTTCCTCCTATTGTACTCAAAAACTGTTCTTCCGTGGTGACTCCCTGCCTAGGCAAACTTTTTTGTCTCTGCGTTTCCTCTAAGGTCTTTCCTTCTTGTTGGAAACTTTCTCTTATTCAACCTGTCCCAAAGAAGGGTGACCGCTCCCAACCGTCCAACCATTGTCCAATTGCTCTCATTTCTTGCATCTCTCAAGTTTTTAAAACTGTTCTTAACTCAAAGTTTCTTAAGCATTTATCTTTCCATAATCTACTTTCAGATCGCTAGTATGGTTTCATTATGGGCCGCTCTACTGGTGATCTTCTTGCTTATCTTGCTAACTCTTGGTCATCCTCCTTTCGGGACTTCGGTGAGACCTTCTCTACTGCGCTAGACATATCGAAAGCCTTTGATAGAGTCTGGCAGTGACTGGCACATATCTCTATTTTCTAAGCTACCCTATTTCGGTTTCTATCCCTCTATCTGTGCCTTTGTCTCTAATTTCCTTTCAGACCACTCCATAGCTTCAGTTGTGGACGGCCATCGCTCACTCTCTCAATCTATTAACTCTGGTGTTCCTCAGGATTCTGTCCTGCCTCCAATTATCTTTCTATTATTCATGATTGATCTACTCAAATGTACCTCTAGTCCTATCCACTCATATGCTGACGACTCTACATTACACTATTCAACTAGTTTTTCACATCAACCCAGCATGAAAGCACTCCAAAACAAATGTGACAAGGCTATAGAATGCCTATCTTCTGATCTATCAATTATTTCTGATTGGAACAGAGAAAATCTGGTTACTTTCAATGCCTCCAAGACACAGTTTCTGTCTCTATCTCTCCATCACAATCTTCCACAAGACTATCAACCACTTTTCAACAATACACAAATCAACCCTTAATTTTCTCTCAATTTTCTAGGTATATCTTTTTCATCCAACCTTTCTTGGAAAGATCATATTACCATTCTTACTAATACTGCTTCCCAAACGTTTGGTTTGCTCAATTGTCTCTGTGGGATCTTCACCCCCGCACAGCTTCTTGCTCTGTAACGGGGCACAGTGCGCCCCTGTATTGAGTATTGTTCGCATGTGTGGGGAGGCTCCACCCATACCGCACTTCTCGAAAGAGTGGAGTCCTAAGCATTTTGTCTCATCAACTCACTTCCTCTTACTAATTTCCTAAAATATCTTTCTACAAACCGCAATGTTGCATCTCTTTCACTCAACTATCGCTATTAGAACGATCAGTGTTAATCAGATATCTCTCAGTGCAGACCCTCTCCCTTGCGGCGAGTGCGAAACACCCGCCTTTCAACACAGTCCCTCTCTTATTCTGTCCAGCTCTCCAATTCAAGAATTGGCAAATTTTCTCAGTCTTTCTTCTACTCAACAAGTGAATTCTGGACTTCTCTCACTCAATCAATATTTCCTTCATCTTATGACCTAAACTGCTTTAAACTTCGTGTGTCCAGGCATTTCGATCCCAACGTCCCTTGATTTCAGCCCTGTCACTCTTTCAACTTTTGGGGAGATACTCGTTACAGGCAACCTGCCTTTTGTCTCCTTCATACACATATAAACAAAAACAAATGCCTCTGGCTAAGTACCACCTTCAATTAGACTAGAATACTAACAGTTATTTAGTTTTACAATTAGAGGATTGTCCATAACTCAGGAAGAACCTTTTTAAACTAGTGTTAAATACTATTACAAAATTACCTTTGTGTTGTGGTATGCCCTTCCCAAGTTAAATACAAACGTCTGAGGGTAGCACAAATAAAGCACAATCCTGGCAAAATATGACTGACAGGATTACAATCATTTTATTATTTGCCATGTAAGCTTTACCAAACATTTGAATTTGATAATAACTTAGTTATAATTCATGAATTGAGAGTTTCATTATGATTCAACCATGCGTGTTTGTGTTTGTGCGTATAAAATATAATGTTAATTACATTATAATTCAGTTACATAAACAGGTGATTGATGAAGTACTTTCGTCATTTTCAATGATTGTCAAATTAATTGTCTACTACAATGGATATGCACAGTCATTTTGTATGAGTATTGCCAGGTTTATTGGCTTATCTATTGGTGACAATTATACTTGTCTAAATTAAATATTACCCAAATTTGGTTGAATACTTTTTGGCTATTGTGGAGAACGCTAATAATTTTCTAGTTCACTTCAAAGCCAATATTTACGTCATATTATATCTGCCACAGTGTGTTTGCACTACTGAATACTTTAAATACAGAAAGTTACTTCAGGAGGTGCATAAAACACTATATCTGTAAATGTGTGGTATACTCACTAAATCCTCGATAACTGCCAGTGAGTTTTTATAACGGAGCCGTGGAGTGTATGTGTAAACTGGCGTAGTTGTTAGTGTTATCAGGTGGGGCAGGTGGTGGTGGTGAGGCTCCCCGATCATCACATAAAAGCTGATCTGAAAAGTGATTTTCGTCGTCACTGCAGGTTTCCTGTGACGTTGACTTGTGTGGTGGACGGACGACAGCAAAGTATTGAGGTGTTGCCCCGGTGCTGTACCTGTTTTGAGGCTGCTGAGGGTATTGACTTAGGTCACTGGAACCATAAATATGACCATTAGCGCCTCGCAGAGGGCTACGCTGTGCACTGCGGGTGTGGCGGCCTAATGTGTAAAACTGTGGTGGTGGCACACTGGGTAGGCTGGGTTGTACTCCAGCCTCATGGGTGTTGCCTGCCACTTTTGTCACATCAGGAATGGACATAGAGATAGCCCTTCGTGCTTGATTACCATCATTTTGATGCTGATGGTTTACGGGAGCGGGTGTCACCTGTTGCACCTGATATTTTGACTCTGAAGACAGTGTGGCAGATCTTCTCTCCTCAGGTGGTGATCCAATCTGATCAATTTTATCTTGACATGAATTATCTGGGTCTCTATTTACACTTTCGCGGGATGTAGATTTTACTATATACTCTCCATTAATCCTATTAGTAACATTTTTTTCTGGATCTTTTGCCTGACGTCTGTTGATTCGTCTCTTAAGAGCTGTGGGTAGACAGTAGCAGTAGGTGGCCACCATGAGGACCACAAGAATCAGGCCTCCCACGATTCCACTGATTATTGCTGCCTTTTCACTGTCCACTATCCCTGCGTCAGATCCATAGCCACCATAGCCTGCCAAGAAAGAAAAAACAGCTTAAGCATAGAAGATGTTAGGTCTCTGAAATTGATAATGATATACGGTTATGTAACAAGAGAGAACATTTTATTTACAGTATATACATAGTTTTGTTTGGTTCTTTTACCGTAACTTCATGTGAAATATTTTTAAGAATTGCGTCAGTGCAGAAATGTATGCCCATGTTCTAATATTGACACACACTCTCCCCTATGTACTCCACCCTGTTTCTAAATTCGGAATAATTCTCCTGATAATTGTTTTAGTTGTTCATGTCCATAAGTTAGTGGTAGGACCAAACTCGGCACTGACTTTGTTATTAAATAAGCGTGAATGCAATACAGTTAAAATATATCACTATGGTTGCCAGCACAACATCGATTTATCCCACTTTCTTACCTGGTCCCCTGGCCCAGATGGTGACCTGGTCAGTAGAAGGGGGCCGAGGTAGCCAGAGGGCCGCTGGGTTACTGGGGGGACCTCGGTTACCCTGTCTGTCCACTGCTCTCATGCACACCCACAACACCTTCTGTAAAGGAAGAAACAAATAATACAGTTTAATGTATATATACGATCATGAAAACAATTTACAGGAAATATATATAACAGGTATGAAAAGGCTCACGATGGTGATGTTAAAGGTCATCATTCATGTTCACCTGTATAGGGAAGGGGCTACATTTAGAAAGATGATCAGGTAAGGTGAAGCAAATAACTCATGGAAGACAATATTTAGGACTGTTTTATTATCATCTGCCCACCGCTCACATGTACACCCATTAAACCTTATGTATAAACAAGAAATTAAAGAAGGGATTACAGGTTAGTTATACGATAACGAAAAGGGAAACAAATAACTTAGTATTATGAGGTAGCCTTATGATCATGTAAGATGAAACAATTAACAAGAATATAACATGGTCATTATTCAAGAAATGCGTTTGAAAGAATAAGTGGGTCAATAAGAGTGTTGTTTGTCATTTTCACTGGCATCCCCGTGAGCTACTGAGGATACAATTGATGTGTAGGGGTTGTGAAGTAAAGGATTGGACAATGAGCTAGTATAACATAAACCAAATATCATAGCAATAATTGTTTTGGTTACTGACCTTCTCATGTACATTATATACCACAGTAGCCTGCTCCTTGGTGGTTGCTGGAGCAGGACTGGGCAGACCGCTGAGTGTCTCCCCAGTACAGGTTGTGGCCGCCTGTCCCCGGTGTGGTGCCACGTAGGCCTCGTACAGCTGAGCCCGACCCCAGTCACGGTCATCACCCACGGCCGTCCACCTCAGCACTACCAGGTCGCTAGAGTCATTCACCCACGCTACCAGGTCCATGATTCTGAAATTATGTATACAATCTCGATACATGTCAATATATTATGTAGAATTGTTACAAACATTCTATGAATGGAAGATGCCTTTAGGCATATGATTTGTTTTTGTGTGACGGTTCTATCTTGTTTACCTTCCTTTATGTATTGTAAAAAAAAAAAAAAAAAAAAAAAAACTCTATCTACTGTAAATATTAGCATAATGCCAGAGGACTTCTTCCTGTGTGAATGGTAACGAACAAAATACCTCCAAGAGGCTCTGTCCCCTGATGAAAGGCCGTTCTCCAACATTAGGTATATAATATTGAAAATCAATGTTACAAAAATATAATTAAGTAAATCTATTTAAAAAAAAAAAAAAAAATCATAGCTGTCATTGCTTTGATAAATTGAGCACTAACACGAATACATATATTTTCAATCCTTACTTTGCAGGAGGAATCTTGTCTCGGCTTACAACATGTTGCTGCCTAATGTCGAGTGTGGGTCCAGTGATTTGACGGGTGAAGGGTGGGGCCTCACGGGTGTGGGCGAAGGGCACCACACTACCGCAGCAGGAGGGAGACGCCCACGACCGGTCATCCTCCCACCTACCAATCTCATATTGCTGGAAATTAATAAAGGTAACAAAGGTAAGTGTTGAAATAACTGCACAAAGCAAAATAACAATACACTCGCAGAAATATGCTTGACATATACTCGCCAAAAAAAAAGAAAAAAAAAACATAATTACATAGTTAGACCACAGTTTAACCCTTAACTAGCGGCGCGCAACATATGTCGAGTGAAATAAATTTGGACTATGTGGCGGTGCACGACAGCTGTCGAGCGCCATTTTCAGCACGTAATGTTGCTGTGAGAGAGAGCTGAGCGGTGGGACGAGCGTAGTAACCTTATGACCGCTCCCCACGACCACCGTCGACGTACTGAACTGTATACCTCCTTCCTCCCCCCTTTCTCACTCGCTACACAGGGAATTATGTACGGAAATTACCTTATTTTAGGATTTTTGCACTCGTGTTGCACGATCGTTGCAAGAGAACCAGTGGTCGTACAAAGATGGTTAGGGTGTCATTGGAAAGCTCTGTTTACGCCCTTTCAGGGATAGATACTTGTTTTACGCTCTGGGTCTTGTTTATGCATGAAAATGAGCACGGAAACAACCCTATTTAGGGTAAAAAACAAAAACGCTCTGCGGTACGGTGTAAAATACCCTACCACCCGCCAATAAGGTGTTAATAGCATGAGTTAATTAAAATCCTTCTATCATCAATATTTAATCGACCCTTGGCTAATTACCCGTCAAAATGTCCTGGGCCACGGCAAGGCACTCTTCCTAAAATATTTTGCAAAATCTACAGCCATACATTTAACTTTCCCTGTGTTGAACACCATCTCTCCTCTAACTATCTTGATGTTCTTTTCCTTACCGAGACACAAGTGTTTGAAGCAACTGACAGCAGTCCCTTCTCTGTCTCCTCCTACTTGCTCTATCTTAGTTGCCAAGCCAAAGGTGGATGTTGCTTATATGTGCACTACAAACTCATTTGCTCTTGGGTTCCCAACTGGAGCTTATCCTAATTCTTAACTCTCTAGCTCAGTCTTTCCTGTCATTCTCAAACTAAATATGTCTTTGTTGTGTATCTCTCCTCTAACTCTACTGAGTATCGTCTATCTTAATTCAAAAGGGGAACACATCCTATCAACCTCTCCTTTCTCAGAAATGTCCACCTTAGGGGATTCCAATGGTCACCCCCACCAATGGCTCTTCTCTCATTTCACTGACCAAAATGTTGAAAAAGCCTAAATTTTGTTTATCCTAAACTACCTGAGGCAGTTAGTTCAACACCCTACTCGTATCCCTGACTGCTTTGGAGATCGACTCAACATCCTTCACTTATTTCTAACTTCAAATCCATCTGCCTTCACTGTAAATATTTTCTTTTCTTTGGGATCTCCAATCATAACTTTATATCTCTGTTACCTCTCCTATCTGTCCAGTATGGACATCTGATCTTCTTAGCCAGCGGCGTTTGTGGCATTTTCGCACTGCTGATAGGGAAGCTCTTTGACACTACGTCTTTGATTTCCCTTTGAAGTATTTTTTATTCTGTGGCCGGGGACCCTCCGAGTGTGTCAAATGCATTACTGAGGTAATCATCTTGGGTATAGAGGCATATTGCTTTCCACTTTTCCACTCCAATACCATAGTCACCTCTTCCGATGACAAATCAGAGCTCTTCTCTCAATTTGTGCTACATACTCTACCTTGGATGAAAGACGGATGCCATCGAATACTAAAGAGATGACGAAAATTACTTTTGAAAGAACTGGAGACAACAAAGTTATCTTTAACCCAAGTGGAGAGAATGAAAATAGATGTAGTATGGCCTCAATACGTGTGTTTTACAGTGACTGCCTAGAGGGAGGGTCGCTGGGGAAAGATTGTTGAATATTGCTGGGTAAGTCATCAACATAATGGTGGAGAGTATTTGATGCACGTCTAAAAACATAACTGATGGTGGTAGACAGCAGTGGATATCTGCAGCTATGGAATAGTCATAGGAAAAATTTAGTATAAAGAGCCAATATATGGATAAAAAACAGTAGGTTTTTTTTGGGGCATAGGATTTGTTCAAGAGTCACTCAAAGATCTTTTTTTCTTCATGGCAAATGCAATTGCAAAGATCTCACCAAATTCGTGAAAAGATTATCAAGAGTTTAAAACATAAGAAAGGCAATCAATAGTAGAGTTTACCTTAAAATTATATAACCCATATTGATGATCAAATATTATATTGTGAGATATTTGATGCTTATACAGTATGTTATATTTATAGCATATTTAATAAACTGCAAGATGAAAGAGCAATTGGGCAATTATTGGATAATTAGGAGTAGTCACCATTCTTCATGACAGGTTGAATGAGAAGAGATTTTTAGGAAGAAGGGAACGTTTTAGGGGAAAACAAACAGGAAAGTTATCCCTAAATAGAGAGCTAGGACAAACGAAATGTGTTTTGAGAATAACAGGAGCAACACTATCTAACCTACATATATTCCATGTAGTATAACAAGTAAGGGCAGAAGGTGCCTATTTAGAAGATATTATACTAGGCATAAGTTAGAGATGTAGGTGGAGAGGGAAGTAATAGGACTGGAATCATCCAAAATGGATTTATTAGCAAAAAGCTTGAGAAATGTTTTCATTATTTTTAGAGAAGTAATGTTGGTGCTGTTGCAGTGGAAAAGTTTTGGTCAAGATGAGGAAATATATACTTGGAAAGAAGTTTCGCTCGAAGTCTAAAAGAGTAGAGAGAGCTAGATATGAAAAATCAGTACGGTGCATCTAAAAGTCTTTTCAATATATTTGGGCAAGAAATCTTGTATCCATTTTGAGTAATAGAGTGAAAAGAGTTAGGGAATAGGTGTGGACATGTAAAAATCAACTTTTCAACTTCTCAACTTTTGCATAAATTTGGAAAAAATGTCAGGTACAAACATAATGAGTCTGAAATAAAGTTTGATAGCAGTGATATTGTCGTAATGCTTCTTCCATATTTCGTACATTAATACAAATAGTATTAGGGAACCAAGAATGATTAACATTACGTCAAGCGAGAGAAAATGAAACATGTATCTACATTTCCACAACAATCAAAATATATAATCGTTGAACATATTCTTAGGCTTTCCTAAAAGAAAACGTTACTTACAAGTAAAATCGAAGGAACAGCTCAAATAATCCTTAAAGTTGGGTGACATCTGAAGATGATCCAGTGGGGTGCTCCAGGTAACGTGCTAAGATGTTCTGTATTTCTTGCTGTATAAAAATGCTTAGGGCTGACATGCTCAGGTTACTAGGATATGGCCTGGGTGGCAGCCTGCATGGAATGCTTTGATTCAGTTAACTATGAACCATTGGAGTGAGCATATATGTTGCGGCTTTTGTGTAAAAATACCTCCATTTCTTCTCATCCCTGTCAAGACTGTCAGTGCACCTGGGAAATTAGAAGCCCCCCACTAGTTAAGGGTTAAAGAATCTCCCAGTCAGCAGAATGAATGTACCACATATGCCGACCTAGAACATATACCCACCTCTTTAGTAAAGGCATGTCTGTGGTGTCGCAGGTCATGGTCTCTGTTGTTAGTGTGAGCCAGGGCCAACACCGCCTTACCAGCATCCACGGACAACAGTACAGCATAGCGAGCGGGTCCATCTAGTGGTGGGGTGTAGCGGGAGTAGATGCCGTCACCACGAGTGATGTCCGGATCTGAAAATAGGGCAGAAAAACACAATGGAATTGGTCAGTAGCCTATATCCTACTATTTCAATCTGGAGTATATTTCCGAAGTCAAATTGAACAGCTTGGCATAAGCTTAAACGTTTGATGAGGTTGATCAAAGAAGGTTAACCATTTTAAACCCTCAAATTATTACAAAAGTTGAAGACAAAAATAGCTTGGTGGAATATTAAGAAATCCAGCAGCATCAGTATTTGGAGTTGATCTGAAAAGACCAAAGTAAATTGCCATTTTCATGCCAACTCTACGAATTAGAGTCTAATCAAATAGACGCCTTCACATATGTGAATATTGTGTTTCCTTATGTGCAAAGTGTCTTGAAATGAGGCACAAATGCTTGATGAGCTCATTCAAATGCTTACATTTGCTTAACGACACCATTTCAGGTCAACAAGCAGAAACACTTAGTATTGTAGATGACAATGATGGGTCCTGGTAAGAGTTTGGATAGTCTGAAATGGCCCACATCTAGAGCAAATTGAATTAAAGTACTATATAATATTCGTCATCTATTTCTGGATTCAAGACATTCGCGAATGACTAAATGTATAGTTTTAGTTGTATGTATGAGTGATGATTTTAGTTGGAGTGGAAGCCGTGTTAGTATTATCTGAGAAAAACAAAATAGTAAAACCTGTTTACGAAAAACTAAGACTGTAATGACTCCAGGGTCTTTGCAAGGTTGACTAGTCTAAGTTCTAGAATGTGTAGTCAGCATTGAGGTGATGTGACTACTGAGTGGGTAAACTGGTTCTGACTACAAACCATTGGTAACCTGGATATATATATTTTTGTTTTCTATGTGAATGAGGGAGACAAAAGGCATAACTGCCTGCAGCGAGTGCCTCCCCCAGATTTCAAAGAGTGACAGTGCCGAAATCAAGGGACGTTCGAGCTAAAATGCCTGGACACACGGAGTTTGAAGCAATTTAAGTCATAGGAAGAGGGAAAGACTGATTCTGGGAGAGAGTTCCAGAGCTCAGCAGTTGAATAGAAGAAAGTCTGAGAATAGCATTTCACTCTTGGGTTGGACAGTTGCACAGAGTAGGGGTGGGATTGTGCTGCAAGGCGGGTACTATGTACCCTACGTAGAGGAGGTGGTATACACTGGGAAAGCTTCGAGGAACACTGATTATTGTAGTAGCGATAGAATAGTGAGAGAGATGCAACATTGCGGCGAAGAGAGAGAGATTGCAGAGAATTGGTGAGTGGACGGGAGTTAATGATACGAAGGGCTTTCCTTTCTACTTTATCTAGGAGTGCAGTGTGAGAGGATCCTCCCTACACATGTGAACAATACTCAATACAAGGACGCACTGTGCCCCTGTAAAGAGCAAGTAGCTGCGCAGGGGTAAAGAACCCCTTGAGGCGGTTGAGCACACCCAGCTTCTGGGAGGCTGCCTTAGCGAGACTGGTAATATGGTCTTTCCAAGTGAGAGCAAAAGAAAAAGAGACACCGAAAACATTGAGGGAAGATGAAGGGTTGATTTTTGTATTGTTGAAGAATAAGGGATAGTCCTCTGGAGGTTCTTGACGGGTAGTAAGATGGATAAATTGAGTTTTGGAAGCATTAAATGTAACAAGGTTTTCTTTACCCCAATTGGAAATAGTAGCTAGATCAGAAGATAAGCATTTTATGGCTTCATTACATTTACTTTTGAGGGACTGCTGGCTGGGGCGTTCTGGAAATCTAATTGAGTGGTGTAAAGTAGAGTCGTCTGCATATGAATGGATGGGACTAGATGTACAGTTGAGAAGATCATTTATGAAAATTAGAAAGACAATAGGAGATAGGACAGAACCCTGAGGAACACCGGAGTTGATAGGATGAGGAATTGAGCGATGGCCGTCCACAACCGCAGCTATGGAACGGCCGGAAAGGAAATTAGAGAGAAAGGCACAGATGGAGGGACAGAAACCAAAGGAGGGCAGTTTGGAAATTAAAGATTTGTGCCAGACTATATTGAAGGCCTTCGATATGTCTAGTGCAACATAAAAAGTCTCACCAAAGTCCCGAAAGTTGGATGAGCAAGAGTTAGTAAGATATGAAAGAAGATCACCAGTAGAGCGACCCTTAAGGAAGCCATTACTGGCGATCTGAGTGCAGATTATCAGAAGAGAAATGCTTAAGAAATTTGGAAGCAAGAATAGTTTCAAAAACTTTAGAGATGCAAGAGATGAGAGCAATTGGACGATAGTTGGAGGGTTGAGAGCGGTCACCCTTCTTTGGGACAGGTTGAATGAGAGCAAACCTCCAGCAAGAAGGAAAGAAGTTAGAGGAGAGACAGAGACGAAAGAGTATGCCTAGGCTGGGGGTCAGCACGGAAGCACAGTTTTTAAGTACAACAGGAGGAACACCGTCCGGACCGTACGCCTTCTTAGTATTAAGCCCAGAGAGGGTAGAAAGTACATCTTTAGAAGAGATTAGGATATTAGGCATAAGTAGGAGAGAGGGGGGGTGGAGAGGGAGGAATAGCACCGGAATCATCCAATGTAGAGTTTCTGGCAAAAGTTTGAGCAAAGAGTTCAGCTTTGTCAGAGGAAGAAGTGATGGTTGTGCCATCAGAATGGAAAAGGGGAGGGAAAGACGAGGAATAAAAGTTGTTGGAGAGGTTTTTGGCTAGAAAGCTTGGGAAGAGCTAGAGTTGGATAGTTCAGTGCATTTATTATTGATGAAAGAGTGCTTGGCAAGTCGAAGAACAGATTTGGCTTGATTCCGGGCAGAAACATAGGAAGAATGAGATTCTTGAGTTTTAAGGCGTCGGTACCGTTTGAATGCTTCCTCCTTGTTGTGGACATCAGTAGAACAAGCGTGAGTAAACCAAGATTTTTTTGCATTAGACTGAGAGAAAGAAAATGGAATGTACGCTTCCATGCCTGAGAGGATTACTTCGGTAATGCGTTCAGCACTCTCCGAGAGTCCTCGGCCACAGAAGCAGAAGTCATTCCATGGGAAATCAAAGACGTACTGCCGGAGAGCCTCCCAGTTGGCAGCACCAAAGTGCCACAAGCGCCGCCGGCTGGGAGGCTCGGATGGCCGTACTGAAGACATAGGACAGGTGAAGGAGATAAGTTTATGGTCGGAGGAGCCCAAAGGAGAGAAAAGATTGACAGTATAAGAAGAAGAGTTAGAAGTCAGAAATAAGTCAAGAAAGTTGAGCCGATCTCCGAAGCGATCCGGGATATGGGTGGGCTGCTGGACCAGCTGCTCTAGGTCATTTATGTTAGAAAAGACGTAGGCTTGTTCACCAAGTTTGTCAGTAGAGTGAGAGGAGAGCCATTGGCGGTGAACGTTGAAATCTCCTAAGATGGAAATTTCAGAGAAGGGACAGATAGATAGAATGTGTTCCACTTTAGAGTTTAGATAGTCGAAGAATTTGGGAAAGTAGGTAGAGTTAGGGGAACGATAGACAGCACAGAAATATTTAGTATGAGAATGACAGGATAGTTTGAGCCATAAAGTTGAGAATTCAGAGGAGTCGAAATCGGGAACACGAGAGCAAGTGAGTTTGTTTTGCACGTATGCACAACATCCGCCTCTGGCTTTGAAACTAGGATAGAGAAACTAGGAGGATACAGAGAAGGGGCTGCTGGCAGTTGCTTCAGACACCTGAGTTTCGGTGAGAAAAAAGAAGATCAGGTTTGGAGGAGGAGAGATGGTGTTCGATAGAGTTAAAATTAGAGGAAAGGCCGCAAATATTGCAAAAGTAGATAGTAAGAGAGACAGGCCGTGGTCCAGAGTATTTAGAGGGGTCGTCAGGGGAAGGTCGGGCATGTGTGAGGGTATTTATGGTCCCCCCCCCTCCCCCTGGGGACTCCGAGGCTGGGCCTTTGTTCATAATTTGTTTGTTTTAATAATTATGAAGGAGGAAGTGTGGTGTGCATGTTAAGTGTAGTGAAATAGACAGAAGGAGGAGGGGTTTGTGAGAGCATGCTGGACTACTCTCAGTATAAGTGAGGCACAAAGGGAATCAGTAAGAGAGGCCAAGCAAATGAAACAGGAGTTCCAGCGATTCCTTATCAAATGCACACAGCCTCTCCTGGGTATAGCCCTGTTCGATTGGTGCCTACAATCTACCCCCATTCCCCCTATTAGCCGCCTTGTACGACACGACACGCAGTAGGACGCGTGGGGCATATTCTTGTTTTCCTCCACCATAGGATGGAGGCCCCCTTATCCCCAGGGGGTGGGGGGGGCTAGGTATCACACTTAATACAAGATCCAAAAGACAAATTCAAGGTGATGAACACCTGTACAAAATGGCATAAGTCTCCTCATTACAATTAAAAAAAATCAAGGATACCCAAGCAGAAGGATATCTTTCTTTCCATCTGTGGAAAAGGCTCCCCAGCTCTTAGACTCAAAGTCACAAACTAAAACCCCGGCCAGACCTCCCGCAGAACCCGAGTATACAAACCAATATGGAAAATCTAATAATTACCACCAGTAGAGGCAGCAGGCATGTACCCTGGGGGTAGGGGATTAGAATATGCCCCACGTGCCTTCTGCGTGTCGTAAGAGGCGACTAAGGAGGTTGAGTCAGTGGGCTTGCGACCCCCACCCATGAAGGATGCGTAGCAACGACAAACGAACAATCAGCCTCGGATGCGGACAGACCCTGTGTTGACAAACCCCGACCGACTATGGACAAGCTTACGGACATTCTGAGAATAGGTAGATGGAACGTGAGTGGCATGAATGATTTTTTTTTTTTTTTTTTTTTTAAAGAGACAATGAACGGAGGAAGGAAAAACACAGATACAACAAAAAGGTCCATGTGCCTAAAGGCATCCTCCATTCATAAAATGTTTGTAACACCTGGATTTAAACATTTGTAGATTGTAAGTTTGTGGAAAGCAATTCGAGGGAAGTGAATTCCAAAGAGTAGTAGCTCTGGGGATAAATGAATTCTGATAAGCAGAAGTTCTGCATTGTGGAGGAGAAAGTGTAAATTCATGGGCGCTCTCAGCTGCCCTAGTTCTACGGGGAAAGATGTGGAGAGGCGGCACAATTGAAGCAAGTTCCTCGGAACAATTGCTGTGAAAATATCTGTAGAATAATGCAAGGGATGCAACGTTTCTTCGTATGGATAATGTAGGAAGGTCCTGTGTGATTGCCGGGTTATTGATTAATCTAATAGCTTTATTTTGAATTTTGTCCAACTGCCTCAATGCAACCACTCCACTTCCACCCAACAGATGTGAACAGTAATCCATCTGAGAACGCACATGACTTTTATATATCACGGCCAACTGCTCGTCAGTGAAGAATTCTCGAACTCTGTACAGGAGTCCCAGTTTTTTAGAGGCATTCTTAGCAATGCTTCTAACATAATGTGTCCAGCTCAAGTTAGTAGTTAATGTTACACCGAGAATGTCAATACTAGGGGAAGTGGGAATATTTACATCATTAACAAATATATGGGAGTCAGTGAGATTCTGTCGGTTAGAAAATTGAATGTACTTGGTTTTCTGTGCATTAAAGGAAACTAGATTATTTTGTCCCCATCCATTAATTCTAGAAAGGTCCTGGTTCAGAGAAATTGCAGTGTTTATTTTTGAATTTATAAGATCGGGTTGGGTGAAAGAATTGGTAAATGTGAAGGAACTGTGGAGTGTTGAGTCATCTGCGTAGGAATGTATTGGATTATGAGTGGTAGATATGAGATCATTGATATGAATGAGGAACAGAATTGGGGCCAAAACTGATCCCTGGGGAACACCAGCATTTATTGAGTGAAATTGAGAATAAAGGCCATCTACCATTACACATATTTTTCTGTTATGAAGATAAGAAGAAATTAGTGGAACTAATGATGCAAGGCCGTAGTTTGACATCTTCGACAATAAGGATTGATGCCAGACTCTATCAAATGCCTTTGATATATCTAGTGCTATTGTATGTGTTTCACCATGTTGGTCTGTAGCTTGGTTGATTTGATGCGTAAGAAGGCAAAGCATGTCTGCAGTTGATCGACATCGTCTAAAACCATATTGCCTATCACTGATTAATTTATTATTCTCAAGATGCTTAATTATGTGATTATGTAATATAATTTCAAAGACTTTACCAAGAGTGGAAGTTATAGCTATTGGTCTGTAGTTTGATGGATCTGAAGAGGCACCTTTTTTAGGAACTGGATGGATGTTTGCTTCTTTCCAGGGTACTGGGAAGCATGAGGTATGAGTACACAGACGGAAATTTTTTGCCAATACAGGAGCGAGCACCAAGGAGCAATTCTTAAGTACTATTGGAGGAATTTCATCTGGACCAGGAGCCTTATCTACCGAGAGATTCTGCAAAATAGTTTTGACATGTCTGGTGTGGATCTTAAGTGAGGGAATTTCAGGCGAATTAAAATTAAGTACAGGGACATCTTGATTTATTTCATCTAAGGTTGAGTTGGTGGAGAAAATATCCGCAAGAAGGTTAGCTTTACCTCGTGGGTCACTTACAAGATTGCCAGTCGGAGATTTTAATGGTGGAATGGATGAAGCAGTAGTGAAGTTGGATTTAAATGAGTTAAGAGTAGACCAAAATATTTTGTTATCATTTGGATTATTTAGAAGTTTATTTGCCTGCTTGTGGAGAAAGTTTGATTTAGTTAGGTTTAATACAGTTTTGGCATGATTTCTGATGTTTCTAAAGTAATTAAAGGCTTCATGTGTTTTTGATCTTGTGTATGCATTGTAGGCTATTGCTTTTTGTTCAGTTACTCTAGCACAATTATGGTCAAACCATTTAGGTGAATTAGATCTTTTACTGTACTTTTGATGAGGAATAAAAGTTTCCATTCCAATTTTTACAAAATCTTGTATGTGGCTCAAGGTGGAGTGTGCATCATTAGAAAAGAAAGAGGTCCAGGGAATATCAATAAAGATGGGACAAAAGAGAGAGAGGTCATGGAAGTGTTAGTGAATGCCAGGCTGGATGTATGTGGAATGACGGAGACCAAATGGAGGGGTACAGATGTGAGAGAGTGGGAGTGTGGAATGGGTGTGTTTGCTGGAGTGAGTGAGGGAGCAGCGAGAGAAGGTGCGTGTTTGTTTGTAAGTAACAAATGGAAGGAGCGTGTAAGAGAATATGGGTCTGTGGGTTCAAGGATTGTATGGGTGAGAATGAAAGTAGGAATACAAGCGTGGGTGATTGTGTGTGTGTATGCTCCGACAGAGGATAAACTTGTAAGAGAGAAAGAGGAGTTCTGGGTGAATGTGGAGGTGTGCCTGGATGAGTTTGACAAGAACGAAAGAATATTTCTGATTGGGGATATGAATGGTAAGGTGGGTGACAGGAAAGTTGATGGAGTGGTGGGAGGGTGGATGGTACCGTCAGAGGTGAATGGGAATGGGAGTGCACTTGTGGACGTATGTGTGGGGAGGAGGCTGTGGAAAGCCCACACCTTCTTCCGACACAAAATGATACACAGGCACACCTGGAAAGTGGTGTGGACGATGAAGGATAAGGAGAAGACAGTGGTGGAACGAAGGTCACTGATTGATTATATATGTGTGGATGAACGAATGAAGAAATCAGTGCTGGATGCTAGGATGTATAGGGGTATTGGAGGGGGTCTGTCGGATCATTATGTAGTAGTAGCTAAAATTAGGATACAAAAGAAGTGGGTGAGAAGAGCTGGAGGGAGGCGAGAGGAAGGTGGAATTGTGAGGAGGGTGGAGAGGCTACAGGAGGAGGAAATCAGGGAGGAGTACAGGAGAACAGTAGAAGGACGACTAAGTGGGTTCGACCTGGAAGATATGCAGGAAGTTGAGGAGATGAGCAAGGTGTTTAAGGAAGAGATCTGTGCAGCATTTGAGGAGGAGTGTGGAGTGAGGAAAAGAGGGAGGGAAGTGAAAGGTACAGCATGGTGGACAAAAGAGGTAAAAATAGCTGTGGAAGACAAGAAGAAAGCGTATAGAGAGTGGTTGGGTAGTAGAGGGAATGAAGATTTGGAGAGGCAGAAATGAGCGAGGTACGTGGAGAGAAAGAGAGTGGTGAAGAGAGTAGTGAAAGAAAGTAAGAGAAGAGTAGATGCGGAATTTGGAAGGAATCTGAGTGTAAAATGGAGGGAGTGTAAGAAACTGTTCTGGAAAGAAGTCAAGAAAGTTAGGGAAGGTAGCAAGGGAAACAGTAAGGGTGTGAAAGATAAGAATGGGAGAATGCTAGTAAAGAAGCAAGAGAGAGTCGAAAGATGGAGGGAGTACTTTAACGAGTTGCTAAATGTAAGGAATGAAGAGCCAGCAAACGTAGTTGGATATGGTGTTGGAGGGAGAAGAAGAGAAGTTGTGGAGGAGCAGCTGGGGATTAGGTCAGATGTGTGGAAAGCCATGAAAAGAGTGAAGTTGGGGAAAGCACCAGGAACAGATGGAATGTGTGGGGAAATGTTGAGGTATGGTGGTGAGATAGTGATCGAATGGGTATGAAAAATGTGCAAACTAGCATGGGAGAAGGGGAGGGCAACCGATGACTGGAAGACTGGCATAATAGTTCTCCTATATAAAGGCAAAGGGGAAAGAGGAGTGTGTGGTAACCACCAAGGAATATGTCTTCTAAGCATAGTAGGGAAGGTGTACAGTAGGGTAGTGATTGAGAGAGTGAGAGTGAGAAGGAAGAAATGGATAGGTGACGAGCAGGGAGGTTTTAGGAAGGGAAGAGGATGTGTAGCCAGATTTTTACCCTGAATTGTGTTGTGGAGAAATATCTGGAGAAGCAACAAAAGGTGTATGTTGCCTTTATGGACTTGGAGAAGGTCTATGACAGAGTGGATAAAGAAGGTATGTGGAAAGTACTTAGAATATATGGAGTAGATGGCAAGTTGCAGAAAGCAGTGAAGAGCATGTATGAGGGTGCAAAGGCGGCAGTACGTGTGCAGAATGAGCAGAGCGAGTTCTTTGACCTGAATTTTGGGTTGAAACAGGGGTGTGTGATGTCCCTGTGGTTTTCCTGTGGTTGTTTACTGTATATATGGATGGAGTCATGAAAGAAATACAAGGAAGAGCAGTGGATGTTGGTGTATCGCTGAAAAGGGAGAAAAATGAGTGGAAGCTGCCTATAATGCTGTTTGCGGATGATACAGTTCTGATGAGCGATAATGAATGGGAGTTGCAGGGTCTGGTAAATGAGTTTGAAACAGTGTGCGAAAAACGGAATTTGAAGGTAAATGTGGGGAAGAGCAAGGTTATGGTCTTCGAAAGGGGTGAAGTCACAGAGCGTGAGGTGAAGTTGAACGGTCAGGCTATGGAGATCGTCAGCTCTTTTAAGTATCTGGGCAGTGTGTTGAGTAAAGATGGGACTATGGATGAAGAAGTGCAGGAGAGGGTACAACAGGGGAAGAGGGTTGTAGGAATGCTGAAAGCAGTAACAAGAAATAGGGTGGTCACTATGGAAGTGAAGAAGTCCTTGCATGACAGTGTGGTAATCCCGACACTGACTTACGGAAGCGAAGCATGGACGTTGGTTGAGAGACTCAGACCAAGAGTGAGAGCGGTGGAAATGAGTTACTTGAGAAGTGCGTGCGGAGTTACATGGAGGGATAGACAGACGAATGAGGAAGTAAGAAGGAGGTGTGGTGTGGAGGTAGATGTGCTGGAAAGTGTGAAAAGGAACAACTTGAGATGGTTCGGCCATATGGAACTTATGGAAAGCAAGAGAATGGCTAAGAGGGTGTACGAGAGCGAGGTGGAAGGACAGAGAGGGAGAGGTGCACCGAAAGAGAGGTGGAAGGATGGAGTGAGGAAGTATATGGATGAAGGCGGTGCTGGTTGTGAGGAGGGGCGTCGACTGACTGGGGACAGAAGTGTATGGGGACGGTTCGTTCGTGGCCACCCCTTCGGGGATCACGGCGTCAGGCTATAGATAGATAGGTAGAGGCAGCAGGTATAACTTCCCAGACAATGAACACGACGTAACCGTTTCCGATACTCAAACATACTGGAAGACTCTTTGAAGATGCAACAAGTCGAAAAAGCAGAATTAAAAGTGTGTAGATGAAGATTAGAAGAGTAAAAAGGATGAAGATGAAGGAAGAGGTGCATGTTAATTTGGCGGTGGAAAATTACAAACATTAGAAGAAAACACATCAAAGAAAAAGACTTGAATGAAAGTTGAACATTACATCATACATTTCCTGCAGGTCTTTGTTGGCAACAAAAGTATTGCAGCTTCTGAAATCCAAGTTTCAACCCACATTATAATCTACCTTCCAGTTTCAAAATGTAATATGGTGGTTTTTAAAATAAACTATTGTTTGATTACATTCATCTACATTATTCAAACATAAGTCTGGCTGTTAATTTTTGATATATGACCACGTTCAATAGTCTGTATTCTTTTCACTTGAATATATTTTTATATCGTAATCTACCCATGCAAACGTTCTATATAATATAGAAGAAACCTTTTGATGAATGCAATCGGAAACTTACTCATAAACGAAGCTTCTAATAACTGCAGCTTTCAAAGGAGTCAATTATATATGTTAAAAGAACCTAAAGGTCGTTTTGCGAATTACTTGAACTGTTCTATTGTGACACAACGAATGTTATAATGTTGCTCAAATATTGTGGATATTAAAAGAGAAACCGTTATTAGGGACATTATAATAATTATGACCATAGGATAAAAATAGATATTTATGTTTGGTCTTAAGAATTTTTTATTTGTGATAATGTAGTGAGTTGCACATATGAAGTAGCAATATCATGTTGCAAACTGATCATTTAAAGAAAGGAGGCCATTTTGGCTTTCTCTTTACTTTATTTCGGTTGATATGCAGGATTCGAAACTACATAATAAATCGTAGGCTTGTCCACCATTCTGTAACTGTCTTCGTAGCGCAATGGATAAATGCACTGAATTTCGGTGTGAGCATCCTAGGTTCGAATCCCTGGACTGCCAAATGTATTTGTTGATTTCATTAATTGAGTTTAGGAGTAAAGTCGGTTGGTGGAGGGAACATAATAATTAACTTAGGAAGGACATATAATAATCAAAACACACACAAAAACATAAAAGAAAATAATACTAAATAACAAACTACAACGAAAACAAAATACAGTTAGGAAAGAAACAAAACAAATAGTGAACGAATCAAGAACAAGATAAGAAAACAGGAAGATAGTGAATAAATGGAGTGAACAAAAGTAATCGGGTGCAATCCATGAGAGCCTACTATAATGTATAACATGTAGTTTTCATATACTGTAAGACAATGCTGTTTCAGACCCCAGAGATCCGGAAACCTGGCAGAACCGGACTAGCAATCCGTTTCGGACTTCACCCCTCACATACAGAAAATACTCCGAATGAAACAAGTAAAATCCGAAACGACGGGGTCGAGCAATGCATAAAATAAGGAATATATAAGAATAAATAAATAAACCATTCAAAAACATCGTAACTCCGATGACCCTTTAGAAAACAGATCGAAAACATCGTAACATTGGTTACCCTTTAGAAAACAGAGACCGCTAGTTATTTGTGTTCATTTGTCATTATAATTTCTCCTGTAATCTGCTTTTTCTCTCTATTATTTATATTTCTATCTACTGTATGTATTCCTATCGTTATCTAGCTATCTCCTTTATTAACATACACAGATGTTTGTTATTTGGTTTCTACGGAATCTGTGAATAATTTATTGATGCTATTCCACTTACTCATAATGAACAAAAACTATACTAGTCAGTTACAAAATGTAAACACTTATATTCCTTAATCATTTAACCTTTAAACGGCAAAGCTATGGTGAACATATTGAGGCGAACAAATTGAGGCTCATTCCCGACTAACATTGTCATTATCCGATAAATATCGTAATTACTTATTCATATGCGCCTATTTAACGTTTAATATGAAGATATTAACATGTAACAGCAATTAAAGAAGAGGGAATAGTATTTGGGGGGAGAAAAAGACGAAATATTGCCGACCGGTTCATTCATGAGAGGAGAGACCGCGCGGCACACACCCTCCCTCTCTCACTTATCGATCGACACTGATGTCTTGCTAGTGAAGTCTCTCTCTTGCTACGATCTCTCCTCTTCGACCTTGAAACTGGTAGGGGATATTGGCGCGGAAAATAAACCGATAAACAAAGGAATAAGAGGACAAATAGGTAATAGTTGAAGGGGGGAAGGGGGAGTTTGGACACATGTGGAGGAGTGATAGAGGGTATGGAGGGGAATTATCTCACTTAATCACATATTCCTTTGTTTTGAGTGCCACTCGGTTTTTTTAAACGTTTTTTTAAAGGCCTTGGATCTTAACCTAACAAGCGCTAGCATAGGAAATTGAACACCATTATCCCTGGAGAAGATATGACCATTTGGCCGAGCCTTACCAATCTCGATGAAAACCACCTCAGTGTGTAGGGAATGCAAGCGCGCATCCAGCCATATATATATGTGTACCAAAAATGTTTTGGGGGCGTGGTCCATAGTTGAAAAATGTGGTGCGAACGGCATCGCGCAGCGAGAAAAACATCGAGCGGCGAGATTTATCTGCGCGTATATTCTGCCGTATCGGGGTAGAACCAAGGGGAGGGGAAGGAGGGTTGATCGAAATATCGCATATATATCGTAGGTTGAGCACTTTCAAGCCTTTTAGTGTACATGTACATATGTAGGTTACCCATCTGAATATTACATAGCAAGAAATAAGGTGCATATAAGCAATATACGATATATATATAGGCGAAATTGTAGCGTGAGAAACGCTGAATGAATGACAATAACGGGAATTAAGAAGGGAGGATGGAGGTATAGGCGCCCGAGGGCAGGGACGTCACAGGATTCTCACCCTTACAGCCCACCCAGCTGCAGGTGTTGATGTTATGGTCAGGGAGATTGGGGTAGGAGGAGGAGGGAGGGAGAGGGGTTGATATGTATATTTTGCTATATATCGCTCGTTTAGATGACTTTCATGCTTGTATTTACGCATACAGACATTGTAGTACACCCATGTGAAGAGTGGACACCAGTGACACCCGAAGCAGGGCCGGTTGTGTCATCAGGCGGCGCGGGAGAGCGACGTGTAGGCTCCATGGCAAGTGCGTGTGTACTGCTTGCCCGCGTGCGGCTGCAGTGTGTTGGGTGGTGGTATCGAGAGTTGCCAACTACCACTACTCGCATACCACTTTGTTGCCGCCTGACTCATAATCCGCGGTTTTCGTATGCGCTTAAAAACCCAGCTCATATGAGGACGCTCGCCGTCGCCCAGTACGGACTCATATGAGGACTCATTTGTCCATTAATTAGCCCCCGGAGTGCCACGTCCTTATATATACAGACCTGGGTGCTGTCACATCCAGTGCCAGGTCCGTATATATGCGGACTTGACAAAATAGATCGGTAGCGACGAAACTAGGTCACGTTCGCCTTCCATATTCATACCACAAGTACCCTACCCTTGGGCATTCTGGCCACCAACCACCCCAGCCCCCTCCCACCTCCCAAACACCATGTAAATGACATGCAAATATATGTGTATTAGAATATAAGATTATATAAAATTATATGAATATTTACCAGTGATTTTATAATATTAGACTTTGTGACAATCATTAGTGTGTGCATAAGGGATAAAAGACAAGTCCAATGTATTCCAGTGATATATGATTGAAAATATTATGACATAAAAACTTGTGTAATTTGCGGACACGTAGTTCGTCTCCTGAGTGTGTACATCCCCATAACAATTGTGCATCAAAAAAGCAATTCATACTCAATGCTGATAATTATACTCCAAGTACTCTCAAAGTGTGTTTACAAAGACAAATATTTATTCCATTATGTTTTACAAAATGCACATCTATTTTATTTTGTGTAACAATGGTGCCTCTCGTGTGCGTACCTACATCACACAAATATGTGAGAGTGGGAGTGAGGGAATGTGAGGGAGAGAGAGGGAGACAGATTCAAGAAGTTACAAGGGATAGTTAGCTTCCATTCCCGGAAGATGGTCTGGGTGGAAAGAGACAGACTGTGGAGTGCACTACACACATTGCAGAACGTGTAAAATACTATCTACTCTCTTCATGAATTGCTTTACTGAATAGCTATTTACAACTTCTGCAGCAATTTGTTCCAAGAATAATATGTTTATGTATGTGAACAAACAAAATGCCCAGATACATATACTACAGTAGTGTTAAGCCTTAGGCCTATCCATTCCAATATCCAACCTTGGTTGCGTGTTGAGTTCACATTAAAGCTAATCATTGTATCATATTCCACAATGTCTAACCCATTAAGTTCAATAAATGTGTCTTTCCCCATACTGAATAATTTAATTTGGACATTACTTGGCCAACATTCATCACCTTGCACTTCTCCAAGCCTAGTGATATCTTCACAATCTTAGCCCATTCACCCAGTCTTTCAAGATCTATATTGAACTGTTCAACCCATTTAGATCACATTCACTCCAAGTTAAATGTCATTTGCAAACATGAATAGTAAGCTCAACAAACAAATATTGATGTCACTGTCATATTTAAACAACAATGGACCAATACATATCCCTGCGGAACTTCATAAATTAACATATTACATAAAAACAGAAGACGTATATACTGTTGATTACAACTCGTTAATCTCTATTTGTTATTCAACTTTCCCTTCAATTACAACCTCTCCTTACGCAGTATGCGTTCACTTTTGACCGAGAGAGAGAGAGAGTGAGAGAGATAGAGTACAAAGGAAATCAAGCAACAACAGTTCTAGTGACCATTCTAGGCTGCTTGTCCTCCAAAATACTGAGGATCAAGTGTCCAAAAAGTGGTTTAGAGTGGGTAAAGGAACATTGGAAAGGGAACTACTGCCCGGGAACTAATGTCCGTGGCAGGATTAGGAAGTTAGTAGGGGACAGATGGGTTAGTAACTGAGGGGAGGATAAAATAAAGTTATTCATTTACAAACGCAGTCAGTCACAGGTTTGATGCGAGATATTTGTCTAGGCGAAGTTTAAATGAAGCAACGGTGCTGCAGTCTATAACATCTCGGGGAAGCCCATTCCATAAGTTGACAACTCGATTGAAGAAGACATTTTTAGCTTTGTGTGAGTTAAAAGATTTACCAATAATTTTGCACCCGTTTCCCCTGGGGTAATTAGATTGGTCGATAGTGAAGTACTTACTACGGTTCATATTGTCGATGCCTTTGGTGATTTTGAACACTTGAATTAAGTCGCCTCTTAATTCTCTAAGACGCTCCTCGTATGGTTTGTTCTTTAGGCTAGGTATCATTTTGGTAACTCTACGTTGAACTCGTTCTAGATTGTCTATATCTTTCTGGTAATAAGGGCACCAGGAGAGAGAGAGAGAGAGAGATAAAATAATTTAGAGCTGTAAGGTAAGCCGAGAAACATAATGAATATACTAAAAAAAAAAAAAAAAAAAATACTCTAACAAAATGAGAACAATAGGACACAACGATACAAGATGTCATTTGTTTGCAGGGAAAAATATACAGCCATATTTAAGAGAGAAAGATTATGAAAATGTAGTTGGTTGGAGAACAAGAATATCATCTATCTTTATATAAATATAATATATTCAAAACTACATCATCATTCGTTTGTCAAGGGCTTTGTAACAACGAATATTCAATTGCAGGAACACAATTTTGTTGATAATTATTATTTATCAATTAATAATAGTTATGATAATTAGAATTATACTACATACTATTATAATTTGGAAATATACGTGCATGTGGAGCTTCAATGTGAAATATCAAGACTGTTATCTCAGCTGGTGTATTTCTTTTGTGATTGATTAGTTGTTGGAATAAGGCTAACTACAAAATCTATGTATTTTGAGCTCTGACGAAAACTAGGTGAATCAATGAAGCTCTGAAATGGCGTTTCGTATTGAAATTACAATACTGGTGTTAATTTAACTTTGAAATAGGTGACATAATTAATAGAAACGCCATTCGAGGAGGAGCACTTTATTGACAACGTTTCGCAGATAGCTTCTTCAATGTTCTGTATTTGCTGAAGAAACTATCTGCGAAATGTTGTCAATAAAGTGTTCCACCTCGAATAGTAGTATATTAGTATATACATTACATTATGTATTCAGTGATATATATCTATTATGTTGTATACATGTGAACGAGTGTATATGCAATTGTATATATATTCTGTATGTGTATGTTTGTGTCTGCAGATGCAGTATTTGTTTGTATGTGTATATATGGAATGTGATTACTTCTGTGCTGATTCTCTGAGCAACCATTACGATGCAACAGAAGTGTTTTTGTTGTTCTATATTGTTCTAGATTGTACCATGTTGTTTATACAGTATGACTACGTGTGTGTGTGTGTAAGGCGCAAATTAATCCTATATACTGTAGATGAGTGTGCATGGATATATTTTAATGTGTGTAGATGTATCTGCTATATGTTTGTGTGTCTGTGTGTGTGTGTATATACAGTACGCAGTATATTTTTGTTTTGTATGTGAGTGAGGGAGACAAAAGGCAGCACTGCCTGTATCGAGTGCCTCCCCCAAAATTGAAAGGTGACAGGGCCATAATCAAGGGACGTTCGAGCCAAAATACCTGGACACACGGAGTTTGAAGCAATTTAAGTCATAGGAAGAGGGAAAGATTGATTCTAGGAGAGAGTTCCAGAGCTCAGCAATTGAATAGAAGAAAGGCTGCGAATACCATTTCACTCTTGGGTTGGAGAGTTGCACAGAGTAGGGGTGGGATTGTGTTGCAAGGCGGGTACTACGTACCCTACATAGAGGAGGTGGTATACACTGGGAAAGCTCTGAGGAACATGGAATATTATAGTAGCGATAGAATAGCGAGAAAGATGCAACATTGCGGCGAAGAGAGAGAGATTGAAGAGAGTTGGTGAGTGTGGGGAAGTCAATGATACGAAAGGCTTTCCTTTCTACTTTGTCTAGGAGTGCAGTGTGAGAGAATCCTCCCCACACATATGAACAATACTCAAAACAAGGATGCACTGTGCCCATGTACAGAGCAAGAAGCTGTGCAGGGGTAAAGAACACCTTGAGGCGGTTGAGCACACCCAGCTTCTGGGAGGCTGTCTTGGAGAGACTGATAATATGGTCCTCCCAAGTGAGAGCAGAAGAAAAAGAGACACCGAGAATATTGAGAGAAGATGAAGGATTGATTTTTGTATTGTTAAATTGTAAGATATACTGTAGTCCTTTGGGAGTTCTGAACGAGTAGTAAGATGAAGAAATTGGGTTTTGGAAGCATTAAAGGCAACAAGGTTTTCTCTACCTCAATTGGAAATAGTAGTTAGATCAGAAGATAATTGTTGCATGGCTTCGTTACATTTTTCTTTGAGGGATTGCTGGCTGGGGCGTTCAGGAAAACTAATTGAGTAGTGTAAGGTAGAGTCGTCTGCGTATGAGTGGATGGGACTTTGAGGTACAGTTGAGAAGATAATTTATGAAAATTAGAAAGAGAATGAAAGATAGAACAGAACCCTGAGGAACACCGGAGTTGATAGGATGAGAAAGTGAGCGATGGCCGTCCACAACTGGAAAGCAAATTAGAGACAAAGGCACAGATTGAGGAATAGAAACCGAAGGAGGGTCGTTTAGAGATTAAAGATTTGTGCCAGAGTCTATCGAAAGCCTTCGATATGTCTAGTGCAATAGAAAAGGTCTCACCAAAGTCCCGAAAGGAGGATGACCAAGAGTTAGTAAGATATGAAAAGATCATTAGTAGAGCGACCTTTAAGGAAGCCATACTGGCGATCTGAGAGTGGATTATAAGAAGAAAAATGCTTAAGAAATTTGGAAGCAAGAATAGTTTCAACATTTTTAGAGATACAAGAGATGAGAGCAATTGGACGATAGTTGGAGGGTTGAGAGTGGTCACCCTTCTTTGAGACAGGTTGAATGAGAGCAAACTTCCAGCAAGAAGGGAAGACGTTAGAGGAGAGACAGAGACAAACGAGTTTGCCTAGGCAGGGAGTCTGCAAGGAAGCACATTTTGTTTTAGTACAACAGGAGGAACACCATCCGGACCGTACGCCTTCTTAGTATATAGTGTGTATGTGCATATTATGTCTGTGTGTGTTTATATGTATGTATGTATGTATGTATGTGAGCATATGTGTGTATATATGAATATGTGTGTATGTGATATGTATTTGTGCATGTATTTGTTTATGTACAAGACCATGTTGCGTATTTTGAGTACTAAATAGCTGTATAAAGTATATTGCTTATTTTCAGCCAAGCAGCTGGTGCTCAGCATGCTAGGCCATAATTTTGTTTTGTCTTATTCATGTACTATTTCCATAATATTGCAATGACAAGTATTTGTATTATTATTACCTCACCCACCTAAACAAAAAATATGTATTAAAATATGATATAGATAAAACTATGGAGATAGGAATATATAAATATATATATTTAAATGCCATTGGAAATCGAATAATAGTGATGAATACTGGACGGAGAGTAAAATGAAAGTTTATTGTATGTCTGCATTTTACATACTTATGACTGTGGGACTGTCCGAGCGCAAGCACATAAAGCCATGGTAATAATTACTTAAACACCTGCTAAAGATAAAACGAGATATTGAACATTAATTAGTGAATCCAAGTAAATTGTTCTCTGTTGTTTAAAAGACTCTTTTAATATAGTTGAGGGTTCTATCATGCCTAAGCTTTCAGCAAATACCTATACAATCCTGTCCATGATTGCATGTGTATGTGTGTATGTGAGTGCATGCGTATAGATATAATGAATACGGTATATTCGTGCACTTACCTCCTGTGCCCAGATCAAGCAGGGGTACCCTGACGGGGGGGTATGTGCCCCCTGTAGCGTTGGTACCCAGTCGTTGTAGTGTAGCCATCACTGCTGCCTCCATTACAGCTGATCCACCCAACTGTATTACACCAACAATTTAATGGTCATAGTAAACACTTTGTATATTGAACAAAGCAACACACAATATCACTATAGTCCTACAACGTGTGTGTGTAGAAATATGATGGTGTACAGCAGATTGTATATGAGTGTACATGTATGTTTGGTTTACGAATACTTAAATAATCCATTTACCTAATATTCTATTTACTTTGTCTCCTTTACACCGTTTCCTCAAACTGCATCGACATCAAAGGGAACTTAAGAGAAACGTTAATTGTTAGCCACATTCTAATAGTGGTGCTCACTAATTATAATACATTATTTACTGCTGTCTCCAATGAAGTTGTACATTTGACGTATGTTGTTAGTCTTGGGCAAGTTTAATAGATAAATTCGAAATAATGCTAAACCCATGACTACAACTTAAATTGGGATGCTTAGTATCACCGTAACACAATATTTCATACATTTGATAGGGTTTAGGTATTTTCTTATTAACTTGGCAACTTATATCGTACTTATCTTCCAAGTTCTTTTTGATTGATGCAAAGTTTATGTTTTTTAGCATGTTAAAATGCTTCCCTTTTCTAATAACTCCAAAGCCTTTCTGATTACAGAACGTCAATTAATATTTCTCACAATTTTAGTTGGAGACAAAACTTCAATTCCAGCTCAGTTGTTACCTTAACTTCACCATAAATGATAATCTGTCTGTCATCATCAACATCAAGATGGTCTTGGGTGTGTTGATTGGTCCAGACCCGCACGGTCACATCATTGTCAGGGTTAGTGAGTGACGTCACCTGGATGTGCAGGGCCTGGTGGGAGTCAGCACGGTTCTCTACTTTGTAGCGCCACACTCCACGCTGTCGGGGAATATTGTAAATATTGTCATCTTAATAGTCCATTGCTACAAACATTATACATTTTATAAGGTCCACGGCTTAATCTTGAGTAATGCCTGAGATGTTTGCATACACGACTTCATAAATATCGGACATCATAGAGGTAATAAGGTTGAACAAAATCTATAAATATATAGTTAAAAACTTCGCTATCGAAAATATTACCTCTGCATTCTGAAGATTAATGGAGATCATGTTAACATCACCATCCTCCTCCTGCATGTTGACGGAGGCGAAGGTTGCTCCCGAGGGCGCTGTGAGGTGGATGGTGTTCCCGACGTGGTTAAGGTCATAGTAGTAGATGGCGAAGCGGGCATGGTTCCCTAGCGAGGCATCCAGGGAGAAGGACCCCGTACTGAGGGAAGCTATACCACCCTGGTAAGTGGCACTGTGAACCAGTACTGGTGTACTAGCTCCACCGGCACTCACGGCGGCTGATAGTGATGACATCAGAGATACCAGCATGTGAACCTGAGCAAAGAGATACATTTCGATCAGTTAAAGAAGAACTGTATCTAAATCTGAAAAATGCAATTCTAACTGTACACAATGTATACTTGCTATCTGGCTATTATCATGATCATCGGTGTAGGAATATGTATTTTGAGCAGTCAAGAATGGAAACAGATGCATTACAATCAGTTATGAGAGTACATTTATCAGACAAATGTACTTCTAATCTCACGCATTTGTTATGCAGATGTTAATTATCGTATCAACATTAACATTATAGAAGAATCTGTTAATTTGTTCAATCTGTTGGTATCATATCCATAATAATCTAGCTCATAATGACAATCTATTACTATAATTATTTCATGTGACACGAGCTTAACATTATAATTTCTAACAACTTTGTAATACCTCTTACTCTACTTTGTAAAATCAATTTAATTATTATTTCCCAAGTTAATATCTAGCAAAAGGTGTTTGTATGACTTGCATCGTGTAAAGTTACCTATTTGTGTTCCAAACCACCATTAGGGTAAATCATATATTTTGGCCTTTCTGCCGACCGGCATTAATTTGCCTTTGAATATGCAAAAACATACATATTCAATAGGCGAGTTCACATTATACATACATACATACATACAAGTACAAAAGACCATTTCATTCACAGAGGGTGTGGTTTCAGTCATGTTACTGTAGTACAGTACAATAAAGTCTTGCCACAAAACTGCACCATCATGTCATCGCTGTGGCTGATATTGGTATAGTGCTAACAGCGCCAAAACTCAACAAAGTCCCCCTGCAACACTTGTAACTGCAGTATCTGCACCACACCAGCTTTAACTGTGATACAACAAGGCAGTACCAAGATATTATTGTACTGCTACAGAGGCTGACTGCAAGTGATTAGGCAATTTTGGGCATTTTAATACCTACTTTCGCTAAAATATTCTTTAGACCATTACAGTATACTCTCTCACTCTGCAATCTAACTGTGAGTTCTTGAATTAAACCATTTAATCATCACCCAAATAAAAGGAAGCGAGGCGGCATCGTACAGAAAGGAGCGGTGATAATCAAGCACTTTACATTATGCATGTATTCACGGGTTATCTGTGAAAATTAGCTGGAAGATCATCATTCTGGAAATTGGGCAGTATATCACAAGCGACTAAGATTCTCAGGAAATACCAAATTCTGATAACAAAGGCCAGATTTTACCATGTGTTCATGTGTTTTCACATGTAAGTCTTATCTTATAGCTTTTAAATTAATGTATACACACACACACATATATATATATATATATATATATATATATATATATACATAATATATATATATATATAAATATATATTAATATATAGATATATATATATATAATTATATATATATTTATATATATAAATATATATATATATATGTGTGTGTGTATTATATATATATATATATATACCGGTATATATATATATATATATATATATATATATATATATATATATATATATATACCTATATATTTATAAATATATATATATATATATATATATATATATATATATATATATATATATATATATATATATATATATATATATATATATATATATATATATATATACACCAGGAGTCAACATTTGTGGCGCTCCCCCTGGGACCCCCAGGGGGGCCCACCCGTTTGTACATGTCAAAGAGTACCGGTATTAGTAAAGTAATAAACAAGGTATAAACAAAACTCTCACCTTCACTTATTCATTTATTTAATAGCGAGTATTCCATTTAATAGAGTATTCCATCCACGAGCCTTCTTGATAGATTTAAGCCTCCTAGGAACCCCTGCTGCGAGGTTCTGAAGGAGAGAAGGGCTGAAGTTGTCCCAAATATCCAGGATATGAGCTTGCAGCTGGGGCACACGTTTCACTTCTTTACTCCTGAGCTGGAGTTTCATTAGGGCCCACAAGTGCTCAATTGGGTTAATATCTGTCGAATTTCCTGGCTAGTCCTCAATGTACCTTATGTTCTGTTCACGGAACCAGTCTTTCACAACAAAGCAGGGTTGTTTTGCTTGATTTCCCTTGCTGTCAACCTAGGGTTAGCCTCCACTTGACGCTTGATAAGATTCAAAGTGCGCCTTGGTGATCTTGAGTGGGCGGCCAGAGCTCTTCTTTTGAAGTTGGAGATCAGCTGTACCGGCATCGCAAACTTCACTAATCTTGGCCCACCGCTGCACACTTCTCAGTGCTACTCCGGTCTGCTGCGAGATAGCCTTGTTGCTTAAGCCTGCCTTACTTAGCTCAGCTATGGCTGCAATCTTGTATTCAGAGAGCCAGCTAGTCCCAGGCATGGTGGTGTAAGAGGGCAAAATGTAGGCGGCGGTAAGGCAGGAGAGGGCCGCATGGGTCAGAAAGAAGTGCGACGCAGCCTCCACCTAAGGGAGTCACACAGGCACTGAAGGATGATTTATTACGCTCGCAGGCCTAAGGAAGGGTGCCAGATATTGCCAGCCAGAAACAAATCCAGGATCCTGGCAAATTATAATGGGATAACCGGAGCTAAACGATTTTAGCCAAATTAGGTGGCGTGGTCCCTCTCGTGCCACAAATGTTGACTCCTACTGTATATATATATAAATGAAAGGCTGTCAGATCAGAGTTACAGAAGTAAAATATAACTGCCTATCTAGTGTCAGGTACGCTACCCTAATAACGTAAGCGAGTGGCCATTAATGAATCGCCTCCATACTCCTCTGTCATCCCTCAGTAGGCTTGAAAGAGAGGTGATTAATATCCATCTAAACACAACTTAGCAATCTGCGGCATGCAAACAGACCTAGTGTGTATTTCTGCATAACTTGTTTAACAGCTCACATAGAACTTGAGGCGCAAGTTTGGTTCCAAATTGCAAATGCATGATCAAAGTTTGCACAGACTTACACAAAATAGCCTTGTTCATTAACATAATGCATCTATCTGCACAAGATCTCTTCCTCTCTCTTAAAACAGGAGAGAGTAGCCATAAATAATGCCCAAATTTAGTGGCATATGATTTGTTTTTCAAGATCAATTATTTAGGTGCGACGGAACATGTATCAGTATGTGTGATGCATAATTAAGAAACTTCTTTGAAAAATAACAAGGGATAATAGGTAGCAATTTCTAAAACTATTTATTCAGTGCTAACCTAAAGAGGTCACTGTGACCAAGGTGTGGGGTGGTGCTGGTGTTTGTCTTACCTTAGAGTCAATACCAACGCCTTGATCCATGACGGTAAAGACGCTGCCCCCTGACTCCCTGGCCACTGTGACCATGGCGTGGGCTGGTGCTGGCAGGTCGGGTCGCTCAGCCAGAGGGTACAGTACCAGCTGTAGCCTCAGACCATACTGTTGTACCATCTGTCGTACCTCCTTCACTTGGCCCACACGACCGTCACCTCCACTGGTTATTAACACGATGTTGGCAGCCTGGAGTAAAGGATAGTATATTTGTACAGAATATATACAAGTTATAGTATCTTTAATGGCAGGAGTAGTGATTTACGGAATATAGAGATTATTCTCTCAATGGCAGACAAAATTATTTAGTCCACTTGTTTTCTGACAACGGCCATCATATTCAGTGGAAAGTTGGATGAGAAACAAACAGAATTAACCAACATGATTTGTGTTACAATATCATATTAACGCAATTTTACATCTATGTTAACGCAGTTTTGCATATATCTTGATGCAGTTTTATATCTTCAGCCACATTTTCCTATTTCGACATAAGAAAAATATGTCAAATTTAATATAAAGACGATCTGTTCAACTCTCTTACCTCCGTTTGGGCCCCCCCTTCCTTCAGCGTCTGCACCGCCCTTCTAATCCCGCAAGGAATGCATGCCAGGCTCTCCCGCACAGCACTGGGGTTCCTAGGCAACGAGGACCCCACACGCTCCCGCAGGTCAGACGTTGTCATATCCTCCTGTTAAGAAGGTGCAAAAGATTATACTTAAATTATTGTGGCTGATCCATTATGATAAGTGAATCATTTGGGTGATAACGAAAGTAATAATTTGTCTTATTAGTATTATTATATATATAGTACAGTATATATATATATATATATATATATATATATATATATATATATATATATATATATATATATATACTAAGTACACTCGGATAACATAATCCCTAGCCCACTCATAAATAGTATTGGTTTTCATATATTTCTAATTATGGAAGTATGTCTCTGGAAACGAATTTATTAATCGAGATTTTATTAATTTCTCCACAATACCAAACACCTCCAATGAAATTAATAAAAGCATATATGCGATCCACCGGGATTCGAACCTGGGTTATCACACACAGATTTGTAAACACTCTAACCATTACACCACGGTTGAAGGTTTATGCACACGCCTACGACCTAATATCCATTCTCGAATACTGGATAATAATCTAATCATGTGCATATTCCCATCCGCGCTATGGTAGCCTAATGTTTAAGTGAGAGGAAAGAATATTCATGGGGCACAGATCATATAGACCGGCCTCACTACGAAATATCCCTGAACCTACTGATAATCTATATTTTATTAATTTCACCACAACACCAAACACCTCTAATGAAATTAATGAAAGCATATATGTGATCCAACGGGATTCGAACCTGGGTTATCACACACAGATTTGTAAACACTTTAACCATTACACCACCAGGACGGTTAAAGGTTTATGCACACGCCTACGACTTATTATCCATTCTCGAATACTGGATATTAATCTAGTCATGTTCATATTCCCAACCGCGCTATGGTAGCCTAATGTTTAACCCCTACTGTACCTTAGGATACAGTAATAAAAGTCCCCCCCCCCCCCAGTCCCAAGCAATGTGGCCAAAATGGCAAGATAGAACAACCTTCCACCTCAAGAGATGAAGGAAGACTGGCTCTCCCAGCCTTCAGAGGGTTGCATATAAGCTGAGAAGTGTTGCCATATCGAGAGCAGTGCTCAAACGGTCGTGGTACCAGGCACAGCCTGATGTAGGCAGTTACAAGGAAAGTACATTACTGACGGCTCCCAGCCGTCGCTGGGACTGGGGAGTGACTTATCTACTGACGGCTGGTAGCCGTCGCTGGGATTGGATGGGTTAAGTGAGAGGAAAGAATATTTATGGGGCACAGATCATATAGAATATGCTGCGTATCAACTACAAAACTATATACTGTATACTATTTATTGAAAAAGCAAGTTATATTAAAAAATCAATGCAGATCGTTATACTTGCATAAAGAAAAATATAGGGGGTCAGCGAATTCTTATGAGTGGGCTAGAGACTATGGCATCCGAGTGTACAACCCAAGGAGTCAGTAATGACAATGAAATATGTAAGTTCAAACCGTTTGACCTATAATGCATTAGCTCTCTTTTATGTCTTCACCTACTATAATATTTATAATCAAATTTATTTATAAAATAATTCCTCACCATTTACAGAATATACGGTTATGAATGAACAAGATTGCTTGGCAGTGGTGAGTCGATTGATCATGAAAATTAAAGAACTTTAATTATAATAAATTGAAAATCTTATATTGAAAAAGGAACTGTGAGAAGTGTAGTTTGCTTCCAAGACAGTGTAAGTTAAATGGCAACTGGCATACCACACATACACCCTCTCATAATTTCCAACACAGACAATACTTACGTACACCACCAACACCATTATAGGTACGATAATTCATCATAGTTTATCATACCAACACTATGTCAGCATCGCCAGTCACCATCACGTTTCACCATATCCTCTCATCATCACCATACCCTCATCACCACCATACCGTCATACCACACCATCACGTCTCACCATACCCTTTCATCATCACCACACCATCACGTCTCATCATAACCCTCTCAGCATTTCCATACCGTCATACCACACCATCACGTCTCACCATACCCTCTCATCATCACCACTCCATCACGTCTCACCATGCCCTCTCATCATCACCATGCCATCACGTCTCACCATACCCTCTCATCATCACCACACCATCACGTCTCACCATACCCTCTCATCATCACCATACCATCACGTCTCACCATACCCTCTCATCATCACCACACCATCACGTCTCATCATAACCCTCTCATTATCACCATACCGTCACACCATGCCATCACGTCTCATCATCACCATACCGCCATGTCTCACCATACCCTCACATCATCACATCTCACCACACCCTCTTATCACCATACCGTCACACCATACCATCACGTCTCATCATCACCATACCGTCACACCATGCCATCACGTCTCATCATCACCATACCAACAACATCAACCAACCAAAACATTTAGCGGGGTAGTGGCCTTGACCGTATTGTTGAAGGTTACAACAGCTACCGCGGCACCATCGGGCAGATCGTAAACCACCACCTTCCGTACCGCCTTCCGCACGAACTGCCACCGTCGCTGGAAGTACAGTAAGTCAGTAGCCAATCCATAAATAATGGTATGGGAGTGGAATGTGAGAGAGAGAGAGAGAGAGTACCGCCTTCCGCTCCAACTGCCACCGTCGCTGGAAGTACAGTAAGTCAGTAGCCAATCCAGAAATAATGGTATGAGAGTGGAATGTGAGAGAGAGAGAGAGAGTACCGCCTTCCGCTCCAACTGCCACCGTCGCTGGAAGTACAGTAAGTCAGTAGCCAATCCAGAAATAATGGTATGGGAGTGAAATGTGAACGAGAGAGACTACCGCCTTCCTACCATCGCTGTAAGTACAATGTATGGTTGTTTGCCAGTTGCTATATATTGATGAGTTTATACAATTTAGGAAGGTTCCGAGGAGTAAGTGTGATCGTTTATACATATTTTGTTGCTAAAGGTAATTACTAAGTTCAATAGAATCAGTTGCCGGCATAGCACAATAATTACCCTCCTCGTATTGAAGGTGTTAAGCAGGTGGTTTTTCCGGACCCCATTCTCCCTCATGTTTAACCCCATTAGTTTCTAGGTTATAAGACGATTGGCCCATTAGTTAGGCTGAAGACCTATCGCCCCAATTCTTTGCCAATATTAACACCTTTCGTGCCATTAAGGATTCGATTATCTTCCTAGCGAGTGAAAGCAAGCCGGTATTTTAAGAGGAACTGGCCTTCGGCTGGGACATTTTTCTGAAAAAAACAAAAGTATACATTTATCTCGAAGGGTCATTTTTTTTTTTTTTTTTTTTTTTTTTTTTTTTTGTCATAGAGGTCAAGGGAGCAACCTAACACACACAATACCTTAACACTACATTCATAGCCTACTGTGTATAACTAATGGTGAAGAGGGGTACAATAACTGTTTGGAGAGAAATTGAGACAATGAAGAAGGAAAGCTGACGAGTAGGAAGAAACAAGTCAAATACTATAATGTTAGCATGGAGAGAGAGAGAGAGAGAGAGAGAGAGAGAGAGAGAGAGAGAGAGAGAGAGAGAGAGAGAGAGAGAGAGAGAGGGGGGGGGGAGAGAGAAAGAGCAAGGTGAATGAGACAGGCTAGGAGAGTTGAAGGCTTGATCGTCTACACTCTACTGCAACAAGGATGCAATCAACTTAAATATGTGTGTGTGTGTGTGTGTGTCTGTCTGTTTACAATGTCGTTTATATGTGCGGTTTGGGGATTTTTTTTTGTATTCCCTTTAAACTGGTCAGGTTAATATTATTTAGCTTAGGATGGATCATGTTGATGTGCAATATTTAATCAATGACACATTCAGTACGATGCCAACTTCAGCTTTCAATTCAAGTTACATACTAACTATAGTCTATTAATTATAATTAGGCCAAGCATATTGACTTCTAACCTCTATAACTAAAAGACGACTACAGTAATCGAGCTATTATTTATATCATTTGTGAAGAGTCAGCCAGGAAATAGGTGTAGACATTTACAGCCCATTTACTCTTGACATTTATGAGTTACAGAGATTAGGGGTAACTATTTCTGACCTACCTAAAATGAAGAGGGTATATATATTATATAAGTTTGTTAGAACCGCTCGTAGTATCGAAATAACTACTCTGTTAAAGGATATATTGACAACTTATCACTCAGAATAGCACCAGGTGATTATATACAGCATTATAAAGGGATGCAGTATCAAAATAATTGTTTGTTGTATATCTTTTTAATTAGACCCTTCCCACATTTCATTTTGATCAGCCTAGTTACTAGTACAACAATTAATTAAGCATTCTTGAGCTAAATAGCCCTTTATATATTGTTACCCAATAGTGTTCAATCACATTACATTACACCTCAGGCAACCATCAAGTTTACAAAATGTTCCAAGACCCCCCTTCGAGATAAATTTGTGATTTTTTCGGTAGAAAAATGCTCCGGCCAGCCGAAGGCTGGTTCCTCCTAAAAAATTGACACCTAAATGGCATGAAAGGTCTTAAAGTTGCCAAAATATTGGGGTGAATGTCATAAATTCTCAAAACTAATGGGACTAAACATGAGGGAGAAAGGGATCTAGAAAATCCTCCCTTAAGCTCGATATACGCTCTTCCCCTAACCCATAAATACTGTGCACACAAACAGAATAAAGAGATAGTCATGCAAATATATCTGGAAATAGGCTTTATAGTAGTCCTTGTATACCAGGTTTCTATTTACAGCTATAATCCATTCATTATAAGTAGGGGAAAAATCGTGATCTCTAACCTTTGTAACTAAAAAAGGGCTAGAGCAAATGAGCTACAAGTTGCCACACCTATTCCCTGCCTGATTCTTCCAAAATGGTACAAATGTTAGCTACATTAGTCAAGTCAGTTTATATTTTATTATGTTTGTATTCTTAGTTGCAGAGGTAAGTGCTTAACCCTTCCTACCCGGTCTGCCTTAGGTAAGAACAGCACGAAAGAAGGGCCGCTACCCGGTATGCCTTATCTAAGGCATGAGCTTAATAGCCTAATTAAGCTTGGTCTGAACGCCGTGCGTACAACGTATGTCAACAAACACATGCGTTCGTCACCGCACCTCCGAAAACAAGAAGGAGAAGACTCCTCAATGTTATTGTTCTGATGTCATGACGAAATTAGTGTCTGAAAAGCCCCCATATTGGCAACATCTCTGCAATATTGGCTCCACTGAAATCATCATCACAACTGAACCAGTTGACTTACAGAGCTCTACTCAATGCCCAAAATACAGATTGAAACCCGCACTACGATTATAGATGAGTGGGAAAGTTCTAGCAGTGAAAATAAACATAAATACGGTAGCCTAGTCCTAGACGTTTTTCAGCCATTTCGCCCAGGTAGGGGCGACCGTCATTGGGTAAGACAGCCCGGGGAGGAAGGGTTAAGCTATTTTGCCAGATTAAAATGACTCGAGTACAGAATAGGTGAATCCAGGGATTGGTGTGAAGACATTGGCCATCCATGTTGTCTTGCTCGGGAATCAACCCTTAGGTATCTCGGTTGTCAGCCAGATGCACTAACAAAACTATAGGTCAGTCTTTATTAGAGAAGGTAATAGTTAGGCAAGGCTATGTGTGTGCGTGTGTCCGTGCGTGCGTGTGTGTGTGTGTGTGTGTGTGTACTCATAATTGTATTCATAATTGTAGTTTGACAGGAATTGAGTTTTTGGCTTGTATTGTTCTGCTTCCTAGACATTATTATCAATTACAATTACCCATCTCCTTGCTCAAGGGAGATGGTAGCTGCCGGCTATGTCTCAGAAAACCTTCATCAACCTGAACGAGATTTGAACCCTGGTCTGCTGGGTTGCAGGCAGGGACGGTACCACTGAGCTAGCCGCGCGGTGTGTGAGGGTGTCTGTGTGTGTGTGTATGTATGTGTGTGAAGAGGAATTGGAAAGCTTGATGACACAACCCTCAGTAAAGGTGTTTGTCCCGCTCATTTGATTATTTCATTCAGTCCGATATAGCCTAAACCTACTGTAGGTCATTTGGGGTTGCTATATGAAAAATAATCAACTGTTGTTATTATTCCTTTGAGGTTATTTATACAGTTTTGATCAAAATGTGTGGAAGCATCAGATAAATTAATGCACAAGTAAAATATTGCAAACAGTTTGGAAACAATGATAACCCGAAATGTCCTTTCTAATTCTATAAAATGTTTATTATCTTATACTTATTATCTTCCTCTTCCTAGTACTATCAATTGAATTTCACTTCTCTTGGGGTGGACATGAATGCCACTGTAAGGTCCTCAAAGTGCAAAGCTAGGATCTATTAAGTCTTCATTACAAAATATATAGCGAATATTCTCACCTGTACGTTCATGACATTGGTGATTTCCACCAGGATGATGAACCTCTGTGATGGCTGGCGTATAAAGTATAACTGGGGCTGCAGAGGTGGGGGGCGGGGCATTATCTGTTGTCCTTGCCGGTTGCTGTGAGGGGGAGCAGATACTGTAATTTTTTTATAACTTAATGGGATGAAAGTGTTTATATATTTGCTGTAGTGTTATTAGAAGTTATTTCAAACATTAATCTACCATAAAACTGCTATGCCCAATTTGTCAACATCTTAACCCCAAAGAGAAATCACATCCTGGTAGTGATACCGAAGAAAAATAACCAAGCTACCCATCCAATACCATCCTCTTTAAAGTCAGCCGCCTGGAACGAGTTGTATTCTGCTCGTACAGACCTGTCAGCTTATTTAGCATACTCAAGTCAAATTTCACTTGAAGCATCAAATCGTATTCCACTTGATAAAGTGAGTCATATTCCATTTAACGCGAGCCATATTCCACTCACTTCTTCGCAAACAACCCTAGCCAGCCACTGTCTAGGTTCCAATCCAGAGACAATAGATGCAGACGCAGCCCTTCTCCAGCATACTCAAGTCATAATTATTCCATTTGAACTATGAAGTCGTATTCTGGTTGATAAAGAGTCTTCTTCTGCTCAAGGCGCAGCAGAAACCTATCCCTTTCCGCCCTCCTACCACCCCTTGGAATGTACAGATTCCCAAGTCTCATTGCCTCTTGTAAATCCATAAGATATTGAACGTCAGAGTTACCATAAGTATTGCTGTCCCGTTTCAGAATCCCTCCTTACATAAAAGAATAAAATCATTCACACGCCACTATGCTAAATATACTTATACCTTAAGTAATAATGGCAATTCTGCTAACATGGACTTACTGTAGATATATCTATATTCATTACTGAAGCATACCCCATACAGCTCGTTGCCCAGCATATAGCCTACCTCCCTTAACTCCAAACATTTCTCAAACCAAAGTCTAAACCTATCGCAGGTTCTATCCTTGTATACTGAAGTACATGTGTCTTAAATACTATTTGCCCTCTGTACATTTTTGTTTTTCAATGTGTATGAAGAAAACAGAAGGCAGATTGCCTGTAACGAGTGTCTCCCCCAGAGCCAAAAGAGTGACAGAGAGCCAAATTTAAGGGACGAGGTCAAAATGCCTGGACATATGAAGTTTAATGCAGTTTAAGATATCTTTAGTTAATAAATTAATATAAACTGTGCACGTGTATCTGTTCTATGTATAAGTTCTTCGAGTAGGTTAAGGATCTACTGCACCCCCAAAATGGTTAATCGAGTGTCGTGAAAAATAGTTATAGCCAGATATTTGACATTTTACAAACTATAAACTAACTCTTGAAGGTGGCTACATAAAGGTAGGCTACCCCAACACGTGTTTCTACTTCATATGTCTACAACTGTACATCGTACAATACACACACACACACACACACACTTATAACTTTAAGTATACAAATCTTTACCTGTCGTCCAACTTTCAAATATCACAGTTATCGGCTTTCTTCCGTGGAACTATTACCAACTGAACTTCAAGCTCTCGAAGTTATTGGATAAGGAACAGAAGAGTACACAGTCCGACTTACATAATTTGGCCGTCACTTGATCTTATTCTATAAGGTTGTAGTAAAATAACTATATATCTGTATGCTATGTATTGAAGTTGAAACACCTAGTACTGTACATGGTTATTTTAGCTAACATGCTGTACATTGCATAACACAATGAATTTATCAATAGAATATATTTATATTTATAATAAAGCAAAACATTATTCATTTTCAAATTAACAATATCCGTTTCAGTGTTAATAACATGATTGTCTTAAGAAACGTGGCTTTAAAATTGTGTAACGTCTAAGAAATCAAGCCAAAGTAAAATAATCTAAGGGATCCATACATTAACTCTCCAAACAGACTCGGGTGTATATTAGCAGCCCTTGCAATACAATTATATGTGATCTAGTTTTTCTCCAGCTCTTCTTATCCTTATGAGGTTTTTGCTTTTTGTGGACTCCTTTCTCCAACATGTTTAGCCTCATTAGTTTTAATAGTTATGAATACTTTAGATCCCACAGATCAGCAAAATGTGACTATAATACCACAGATCAACACAATGTGATTGTATTCCCACAGATCAACACAATGTGATTGTATTCCCACAGATCAACACAATGTGACTGTATTCCCACAGATCAACACAATGTGACTGTATTCCCACAGATCAACACAATGTGACTGTATTCCCACAGATCAACACAATGTGACTATATTCCCACAGATCAACACAATGTGATTGTATTCCCACAGATCAACACAATGTGATTGTATTCCCACAGATCAACACAATGTGACTGTATTCCCACAGATCAACACAATGTGACTGTATTCCCACAGATCAACACAATGTGACTGTGTTGCCACATATCAACACAATGTGACTGTATTCCCACAGACCAACACAATGTGACTGTATTCCCACAGATCAACACAATGTGACTGTATTATCACAGATCAACACAATGTGACTGTATTCCCACAGATCAACACAATGTGACTGTATTCCAACAGATCAACACAATGTGACTGTATTCCCACAGATCAACACAATGTGACTGTATTCCCACAGATCAACACAATGTGACTGTATTACCACAGATCAACACAATGTGACTGTACACTCCGCCACACTTCAGCTTGTGAACGTGTGCAGAACAAGTTTCACCATTGGAAAGATGATATATTCAAAACAATGTTATTTTAGTATTTATCGGGGCCTGCCGTGCGAGGGTGGAATTTACGAGCCTGAGTGCTGTATAAGTTATTCCGTCGTTACTTTGGGAGTGGTCACAGTAGTGTTTCCAAAGTGGAGTGCATATATTGAACTTTACGATTGTGTGGACAATAAGTAAATGTGGGTGTGTAGGTAGGTTTACTGTATATTGAACTTTGTGGATGTATAAACAAAATAACTAAATGTGATTGTGTAGGTAGGTTCATATTGATTTGTGTTGATGTACGAACAGGAACTATATGTAGGTGTGTAAGTAGCTTTATAATGATATTTTTGGATGTGTGAAAAATAACTATATGTGAGTGTGTGGGTAGGTATACAGAATATTGAACTTTATGGATGTGTGAAGACAAAATATAGAGGGGTGTGCAGGTAACGTTTCTGCATTTTTTCTGACAAATTACTTTACTAAATGTTTAAATTTCGTTCAAAATTTATTTTCCATCAAGTAATTTAGCATAGGCTACAGTTTACTTGGCCCACACACCACAAGTTCACCACCTACATACAGTATATTCATCCACACCAAGCGTAACCATAACCTAACAATGGGGGGATAATATTCATCCACACCAAGCGTAACCATAACCTAACAATGGGGGGATAATATTCATCCACACCAAGCGTAACCATAACCTAACAATGGGGGGATAATATTCATCCACACCAAGCGTAACCATAACCTAACAATGGGGGGATAATATTTATCCACACCAAGCGTAACCATAACCTAACAATGGGGGGATAATATTCATCCACACCAAGCGTAACCATAACCTAACAATGGGGGGATAATATTCATCCACACCAAGCGTAACCATAACCTAACAATGGGGGGATAATATTCATCCACACCAAGCGTAACCATAACCTAACAATGGGGGGATAATATTCATCCACACCAAGCGTAACCATAACCTAACAATGGGGGGATAATATTCATCCACACCAAGCGTAACCATAACCTAACAATGGGGGGATAATATTCATCCACACCAAGCGTAACCATAACCTAACAATGGGGGGATAATATTCATCCACACCAAGCGTAACCATAACCTAACAATGGGGGGATAATATTCATCCACACCAAGCGTAACCATAACCTAACAATGGGGGGATAATATTCATCCACACCAAGCGTAACCATAACCTAACAATGGGGGGATAATATTTGATTTTTTCGAGCCCCTTTCTCTCTCATGCTTGGTCCTATTATTTTTGAACTTGTAATACGTTCGCCGCATTAGTTTGGCGTTTTTAAGACCTCTCTTGACATTTAGATAGCGAGCCTAAAATTTAAATTATGGAAGAACCGGCCCTTGGTACCGAATAACGAAAACAAAATATCGATGGGCAGTCTTATTTTATGTTGTATTCTTATTAACATATATATATATATATATATATATATATATATATATATATATATATATATATATATATATATATATATATATATATTGTCACAATGACCAGGGTCTTTTAAGAGTAGCTAGACTCGAGTGGCGCCAGACTTTCATGAAAGCAGCTTTGCCAAGTCTATTAGAAAGACCTGGTATTCTGAGTTTCATTCCGATACCCTTCCAATTGTACCTGACTAGTTTTGCCGTGCCTCTAAGCATTTTTGTCTCAATAAACATTGGTGTAGAATGAACCAATAAAGTGTTATTAGTTTCGTATATGAAGTTGTTTTTTAGTGGGAACGTTGTAATTTGCAAGCTAGAGTGGGGAGGGAGCAATGTTACTCTCGTCTCGGGAGGGTGGGGGGGGGGCGCGAGTTTGCCAGCACCATAAGTTTCATTTAATTATATAACCATTGCAAGTTTAATTGTGTTGCAATATCAAGATGTACTTTATTTTATCTGCCACACTGTTTTAGTTAATATATTAACACAGGAATATGTTAGTATAAGTTATTCTTGTGAAGTGTCTTAGTGTTATCATATCGTGTGGTGATATATTGCAGCCCCTTAGTTTGAGCCTGGCTCCCGCTACCTATGACAGGGCCAGGCCTCACCATTCTCTCGTAGGCAGCCAGACTAGATAGTTGGTGTTCTCTCTCTCTTGTGACCCATCAGTCTGCCCCTTTTGTTTGTCCTTGCACAGTATTAACGTAACGTAATTAACAGAGAATCCTAGACATTCATTCATTCTTTAATTATTCTTTTCCTCTGATCAGCATTTTATTATATTTCCCTTTGTTTTATATATTCTGTACCTCCGGTGGCTGACTTCGGAATCCGTGATAGGGAAGAGCTGGGAGGCTTGCGGGGGTCCTTACTAAAAAGCACTGTTAATCCCATAGACAGTCCACACACACACACATCCATAACCCCTACATATTTTCCCCGTGTTTGTGCTTAGGACCCGGTAGCAACCTTGACGGTTCTGCCCCAGCAATTGTTTGTTCCCTATATCGGGTTTCGAACTAGGGCAACGGAGTGTTTCACATTAATTAGGAATCCAGCTTCAGTCTGGACCCCCCCCCCCCCATAGATAAGTGAGTGTGGGAGGTGGACTCTCTAATAGTTCATTGTTTCGGGCGGTATCTCACTGGGGGGCCCAGGTTGAAGCAGGATATATTGGTGTGATATTAGAGGTGGTCAGGGCACCCTGCTTCTACTAATATCACCCCGAGGTTAGTAGTCATACTAGGACACTGCCTTGTATTGTTAGTTCATTATATGTATGCAATATTATTATGTGCAACTCTCTTGGGTTGAGAGTGGATTACCGTTGGCTGGTTTGCGCACGGTTTAGTACTGTCGAGGGCGCGCATAGCTTGTTATGCTCGAAGTACACCTGCACTCTTGTTTCTTTGATGTCTGCTGGTAGCCTATGTATTTAACTGTTTTGATTATCCAACCCAGCATTGCTAATCCCGGTGTTGGTTTCGGGTTCTCGTAGCTAGTAAGTTACATGAGTATTTCTATTCTACTTATTATTCAGAATAGGAGCAGGGCAGTGTGCACGTTAAGCCCTGAGAAGAGCCTGGAAGCGTTCATAGAGCTCTTACCTGTTGCGTCGTGGTGTTGTTTTGGTAGAGAGGCAAGGTGCATTTGCATTAGTCATTTTTTTCGTATACCGTCTCTAAGCAACTGAGGTCCAGATTCGTAACAATATATTACATAAACATATATTACATAAACATATATACATATATTTTTGTTAAACTTGATGGAGATTTAACCCTTAAAGATCGTGGGCGGACTTAAGTCCGCCTCCAATTTGCAGCAAGTTAGGAGCATTATTAAGGCTTTTAAAGGGTTAAAATCGAGTGCAAATGGCCGGGAGTGCAGCAGGCCAGACAGCCGACTCCCAGGGCTTACCGCCGCCCATTAACTCATGTTCCCTGTGTTCTCGAGAGGCCGGCAGTGTAGCCAGTAGTGAGCATAGCTGGGAAAAATATGCCGCTATACGCTAAACTCCCATGTTACTGCTACCACTGTATGAGAACCACGAGTGCTACGTAGCTCGTTCTTGTCTCATTTTGAAGCTTTTAGCGCCTAGTTTTTGCTGAATACATTTCTTTTCAAGCAGATACTTGATTTATCATTCAGGAGGGCCTGAATATGCCCAAATAAGCCCAAAACCCCCCGCTAGACAAGGGTTAAGGAGCAAACTACTCTCTCTCTCTCTCTCTTAAAACGAAGGAACACAGTAAATAGTGTTATACGTAGTGTAAAAAATACGGTTCTGTAAGATGTAGTTCTAGAGTCTAGAAGAACGGTCTAAAAATGGTGCAGTTTCAAAATGGAAAGATAATCAACATTTTGGGTGTGTTTAAAGTTTATCATATTGTAATTTGTTGATTAGGGGATGCAAAAGATCGATATCTTACAATTTATATTACTGATAACGGTGAGTAAAAACGTAATTGTTCCATTCTGCATGATTATTGATCTATCTACGTCTGTGTGTGTGTGTGTGTGTGTGTGTTATTCACCGAACTTGTATGTCAAGGGGATTCCACGCAATGCGAACTTCAGCTTATTATTATCGCGCCTCCTTAACTAGGAATGCATTGCGTGAAGTGCATGTTGTGTGTTGGTGCACCGTTAGCTGTGGATTTTAGTGTAGTCTGTAATCAGTCAGTTCATCGACATTTGAAATCGAAGGCTTGTATTGATCTGTATGGTACCATTCTCACCCGAAGGCTTAGGTTGACCTATACGATACCCTTCTCACCTTGTAACAGACCACCAACCCCCAGAAGTGGCATCATGACTTAGCCCACTTATACCAGGTTCCTATTTATACTGCTAGGTGAACAGAGGCTACACCATTAGGAAATTTGCCCAAATGTCTCTTCCCCGCCCAGGTCTCGAACCCGGGACCTTCTGGTTGTGAGCCAGACGCGCTATCAGTTACGCCACGAGGAGGTATGTGTGTGTGACTGTTCCATTACGCTTGATTAATTATCTATCATGTGTGTGTGTGTGTGCGTGCGTGCGTGTGTGTGACTGTTCCATTACGCTTGATTATTGATCTACCATGTGTGTGTGTGTGTGTGTGTGTGTTTGTGTGTGACGAAAGAGGAATGTTAAAAGGAAAGCTGACTATCAAAATTAAAATTTTAATCATCACCATATCACCATAACTTGTCGAGGCAGGTAAAGAAGGAAATTAGGAAGGACAAAAGAAACTACGAAATCAAGGAAGCAAATTAATCCAAAAACAACCCTAAAGCATTTTATCAATTGTATAAATCTAAGGTAAAGGATACAGTAGCCCTACTTAAGAGTATCATAGGTGAGATTACAGATGATGAGTTAGAAATGTGCAATACTCTTAATAGTCATTTCCTTTCTGTTTTTACAAACGAAAATTTAGATCAAGTTCCAGTAGTCAACCAAGTTTTTAACGGTAGTATAGACGAAATATTAAGAACAGTTCAGGTCACTAGTGACGAAGTAATTAAAGAAATGGATAGACTAAAACCCCAGAAATCTCCAGGTCCAGATGAGGTGTATGCTAGGGTATTAAAAGAATGCAAGGACGAATTAAGTTACCCATTAACTCATCTATTTAATAACTCACTAGCTTTAGGCTTAGTTCCTGATTCATGGAAGCTCGCAAATATAATTCCGATATTTTAAAAAGGTGATAAGCCCATAGCATCAAATTACCGTCCTATTAGTCTCACATCAATTATAGGGAAATTGCTAGAATCAATTATTGCCAGGAAAATTAGAAATAACTTAGATATGTTCAAGTTAATAAAACCCTCTCAACATGGTTTCACTCCAGGACGATCCTGCCTAACAAATTTACTCAGTTTTTTCTCCGAGGTTTATGAAGCGGTAGATAATGACAAGTCATATGATTTAGTTTACTTAGACTTCAGTAAGGCCTTTGATAAAGTTCCACAATAAAGGCTGTTAAGGAAGATAGAAGGACATGGTATTGGGGGGATGCTACTCAAGTGGATTAAGTCATGGCTGATTAGTAGGAAACAGAGAGTTAGTATAAATGGTGTAAAATCGGACTGGGGATTAGTTAAAAGTGGGGTCCCCCAAGGGTCGGTTTTGGGGCCCCTTCTGTTCATTATCTACATAAATTATCTTGACTCAGGCATAAAGAGTAGGATCAGTAAATTTGCTGATGATACTAAAATAGGTAGGATAATAGAGTCAGCTAGCGACAGGGAATGTCTTCAAAATGATCTCGATCACTTGCACGAGTGGTCCATAAATTGGCAGATGAGTTTCAATGTAGACAAATGTAAGGTATTAAGGATTGGAAATCGTAATATAGAAGCGAAATACAAACTAGACAATGTACAATTGGATAACTCAGAATGTGAGAAGGATCTGGGGGTGCTCGTTAGTAATGATCTGAAACCCAGAAAACAGTGTATAAGTGTTAGGAATAGGGCAAATAGAATTCTAGGATTCATATCTAGGAGTGTTAGCAACAGGACAGCTGAAGTTTTCTTAAAACTATACTTAGCTCTAGTAAGACCCCATTTAGACTATGCTGTTCAATTTTGGTGCCCTTATTATAGATTGGATATCGACCCTTTAGAGGCAGTCCAAAGAAGAATGACCAAACAGATACATAATATTAGAAATTTATCGTATGAGGAGAGGTTGAAAGTCTTAGGCCTGCACTCAATAGAGAGACGAAGATGTAGGGGAGACATGATAGAGGTATTTAAATGGATAAAAGGTTTAAATAAGGGCGATATTGATGAGGTATTAAAGCTAAAGAATGGCGACATAACCCGCTCAAATGGTTTCAAGTTAGATAAGTTTAGATATAGGAAAGCACTGGTTTGGAAATAGAGTTGTTAACATGTGGAATGCAAAAAAAAAAAAAAAAAAAAATGCCCAGAACAGTAAATAGCTCAGAAGCAGTTGAAAGCTTTAAGCATAAGTTGGATTCCCATATGGGTGATATGGGCTGGGTGTGAATGGGAGCTGCTTCATGTGGGCCGCATGGCCATATGCAGTTTCCCGCGATCTGATGACCTTATGTTGTTATGTAATTGGGGTTGGGTGTGACAGGGATCTGCCTTGTGTGGGCCGATCGGCTTTTTGCAGACTCCCATTTTCTTATGTTATGTTCTTAAAACCACATTTGCAAATATATCATGATTATGCCTGCCTTAATATAAGTTAACATAATTAACCCGCTGAGGAATAGCTAGTTTGTAATAAATGTACCACCAGGGACCGGCTGTTTTGAAGAAAAAAATAATAATCCAGAAACAATAGCGAATGGGTTAGGAATGAAGGAAAAACCACAAAAAAACTATCAAAAAGCTCAAAAAATGGTCCTACGGAGCCCCCGACAGTCGATTTTACAAGAGTAAAATTTTTAAGGCAAATACACCCAAAATACCGTTTTTTGCGCGCTCACGCGCATGCGGTTGGACTTTGAGAGTTTTCAACCATCGTCAAGGTTGCGTGGGATACTTACACAGTTCCCATACAAATCTGAGCCCTCTAGGTGCCATAGGACCGGAGTAATTGGGACCGGACCGGCCAGGAGGCATGGTTTGCGTCGCTGGGGTTTAGCATTTCATACATTGAGGACGCATGGTTTGCGTCGCTGGGGTTCTGTGGGTTAACATGCAGCATAAATCGACTTCTAAACGGAATAGGTAGAATATTTTCTGACTGCGTGAAGTAGTAAAACGGCGAACTATTAATAAAAGTTTAAATTTCAATTGTACGCGAACTGCTTAATAGTTAAGCAGTAGTCTGCGTGAATCATCCGATGAATAATTTGTTTTAACAAACAGTATCTTCACAGCCATTAAATACTGTACATTGCCGTTTATAATAAACCAATAAACGCAGAATAGGCAATGGAAATTACTGACATTTTGAAAATTACGTTACCAATAATCAGAATAATGATGAGTATAATACAAATTACGCAACATTAATAGTTTAATATATATTTAATAGAGACGGTATTTTGAGTATTTTCCGAAGTTTTCTACAGTTTAAACAATTGCATAAAGCAGATACACACGTACAGAAGACGATGGTATTTTCAAAATAGCTGTAAGAGTCTTATTTTCTGACATCTATATATCTATTTATTGCCTGACACCGTGATCCCCGAATGGGTGGCCATACATAACTTAAGTATATAGCCTACTCTGATTACTACATTACGTGATAATTAATATAGAGGCTTAACGCACTAACAGTATAAGCTATGCTCTAACTTTGACATATCGGAAACTATTAAACATACAATGGTTTTGAGAATACCATTGTTCTGGACGTATGCATCAACTTCATTTATGTGTTTTCAACTATTGAATAATTCGGAAAGGTGTCGAAAACCCGCATAAAATATAAGTGACTGAACTATCGTTTCTGTGCGCAGTTTGTCATATATTAATCAATATTCATATACATGTATTGTATTTGTATTACAGCATTTAGAATATCAGTAACTTCTACCTATTCTGCGTGTAATGGAGAATAATGAAAGGCAATGTATATAATGGTTGTGAAGATATTATTTAATTAAGGGAAGGTCACCGGCTTTTTCTATCTTTCTCTCCTTTTCTCTCTTTCCCTGGCTTGTATCCATTCGGCCCCATTCAACCAACTGTTTTAAGACGTGTATCCCCATCCAGGTGTCGATTTATTCCTGGCGAGCGATAGCGAGCCAGCATTGCTTGGAGAAATCCGGGTTCGCCGGAGACATTTTTCTATCGAAAAATTTACAAATTTAGCTTGCTGTCAAAACAATAAATATATATGCTGGCTCGCTACCGCTCGCCAGGAAAATATTGACACCTGGATAGGGTAAACGTCTTAAAACATGAGGCTGAATGGGGCCAAATGGATAAAAGGCAAAGAGAGAGGGAGAGACAGATAACAAAAGCAAGGTGGGCTCCCTTAATAAAACAAATATCCATGGACGAATCACGCGGACTATCGCTTATCTATAAGTATGTACAGTATTATTATTATTATTATTATTATATGAGATGCCGAAGTCTCCAACCAGGGTGCAGAAACACCATCAAGATGAATCCACACAAAACACCCGGAGGCACTGGAGAGAGACTACGGCAACTTAGGAAAAAATAAAAACATATACTGTATACTGTACTGTACATATACACATATTAAACACAGATAACATATTATGCAGTGGAGGATATCAAGCATAAATATAATACAATAAAATAGAATAAAATAAGTTTAAAAATTAGAATTAATGCTGCAAAAAAGCATTAACTCTAGACTTAAAAATGCAGATATTAGCTGAATTGACTAGCTCATTTGGCAACTTATTCCACAAGTCAACCATGGCCGGCACAAAACACCGTGAAAACTGTGTAGTAGAAAAATTAACACGTCTCATGGCAAGATCAGTAAGATTGCTTGTGAATCTAGTTGCACGAGCCCAGACATAGGGCCCAGGCAGAACCCCATGTAAGGGATGCTGAGGGTTGTTAAAAACTTTAAATAAAAGACTAAAGCAGGCGTCACACCATGCCGATTTGAGCCACGACTGACCACGACCTTGAGTCGTGGTCAGGAGTGCCGACCTTCGGCGGAGAGCTTAAGGATATGGGGGGGGTGAGTTTTGGACGGGACGCAGTATGGATGGCCATGCCGCCTGACGGCGACCTGACGGGGTAGACCGGCGCCCATGCCGGACTGAATGTGAGTTTTAGGTCGCCGCTGGAGTGCCGATCTGCGGCGTAGTGCGTCGACAACGACCCGATGAACGGCGTCGACAGGAGTTAGGGCGGCGTCAATATTCATTACTGTGCCGATGAGCGGCGACCCCTTCAGTATGGACGGTGACCCCGGCCCGCATGACCCCGAACGACGGCGACCGAACTCAAGGTGTGGTATATAAAAGGTACACCAAAGGGTGGGCCTAATCAGTATACCTTCAGCCACCATAACGGTTGCATGCAGCCATGTTCACCACAGTCCCCAGGAACCCGATACGACATCTACGCTTACTCCAGGTTCAGTTAAATCTGGAAAATTACTACCTACTGACAAATATAGCCATCTGCAAGCTGCTGTTGAGGAAAAGAAGGAGGGAAAATAGAACCCCTCGCATGTGGGTCATGAACTGGCTTCTCCGTAGGAAAACCTTTGGTATTTATGAGCAGCTACTGAAGGAACTCGCCCAGGAGGATGGGCCAGCCTACAGAAACTACCTGCGGATGGATGTTGCAGTCTTCCGGGAGGTACTAGGACGTGTGGCGCACCGCATTGAAAAGAACGATACTTTTTACCGGAAGGCACTCGACCCTGGCCTACGACTAGCCATAACACTGCGGTTCCTGGCAACCGGTGACAGCTATATGAGCCTGAAATTGTCAATTATTAGTATTGATATGTACTATTATAAACATATATATATATATATATATATATATATATATATATATATATATATATATATTATATGGCTTGTTTCATTCATCCACTGCATGAATAATGTATGCATAAACAATTATTTACATTATATATACATATATATATATATAACATATTCAATAACTAAATAAAGTAATACAATAATGAAATAAAGAAAGTCATCAATCAAAAAATACATGCATATATAATAAATAAAGTATAAATAATGACTAAATACCTTATATAAATCAATATAGCAATATTAATCTAAGTACATGAATAAATTAATTACAATATATATATATATAAAGATATTAAATTAATAAGTAAATCAATACAATAATGAAATCACGAAAGGAATAACAAACGGCAGATACCACAACCAGGTCAGGTCAGAAACCTGTGGTATGCACAACGAGTCTCCACAAACATAATTAATTTGTCCACATGTGGCTGGTCAGTGTCAAACACTTTTAAATAATCGAGACATGCAAAACTAATTAAAAAAAAATTTACCTGGCTATTCTGACGACCACTCTGCCGCACGATGTGGTCCTTGAGAAAGCCAAACGTGGTGATAATCCACTTATCCACTTATCATTTATGGTGCCGTGTGCCGCCGCACTGACGCCTACCGTTTCCCGTCAAGCGTCGTCAGTCGCCGTCAAGCGCCGCCAAGCGCCGTCACACGCCATCAGCCTCCAGTCCCCTTCCCGTCCCATATTTATGACCTCACTCCACGCCGACTTGATTTCAAATGTTTCGCTAATAGAACTTTTGAGGGGGTATGTGAAGACCAATCCCGACCGGTTTGTTAGGTTGGCGACGGCCCATGATGCGCGGCGACGTAGACAAAGACTGTCCACGACCCTTAGGTCGCGGACAGTCTTGGCCTAAAATCGGCTAGGTGTGACGGGTGCTTAAGGGCACCAACTTTACGTCGATGACACAGATCAAGAGACATCAAGTATATACAGACATCTTTGCTAATTACTGACAGGTGGGTAACCAAATTCTGCACCACCCTGTATATCATTGCTATGATGTCAAATAGTACTATACGCCTATATGGGTATACATTGATTTAGACTCTGAAATTTAAATCAATTTCAACTCATTTATGTTGATAGTGTCTACTTTTTTAATTGAATGTTGACTATCATCAAATGAGAATCCCCGATTTTCAATTCGATCAATTAAAAAAACGGAGACCTACAACATAAGGACTGTGGCTGCACTCACCCTGTGACTCTTCTCCAGAGAGTTCCTCCTAGCAAGGTTTAACACCGCAAATCTTCTCGTCAAAGTGAACATAACTGTTTGACTTGCCTCAACCATAAGTCAGATGGTCTCCTTCACTCGGGATTGTTAGCCACTAAATATATCACAAAGACTTGGTGCTACTTTGATAATTATCATATAAGCACTGGTCCATGATGCTTTGACTATGTGTATGGGTAAAAAATTATGTACTTACCTAGGATTCCTCCTCCTTTTTTATTTTTATTTTTTAAGAGACAATGAACGGAGGAAGGAAAAACACAGATAAAACAAAAAAGGTCCATGTGCCTATAGGCATCCTCCATTCATAAAATGTTTGTAACAACTGGATTTAAACATTTGTAGATTGTAAGTTTGTGGAAAGCAATTCGAGGGAAGTGAATTCCAAAGAGTAGTAGCTCTGGGGATAAATGAATTCTGATATGCAGAAGTTCTGCATTGTGGAGGAGAAAGTGTAAATTCATGGGCGCTCTCAGCTGCCCTAGTTCTACGGGGAAAGATGTGGAGAGGCGGCACAATTGAAGCAAGTTCCTCGGAACAATTGCTGTGAAAATATCTGTAGAATAATGCAAGGGATGCAACGTTTCTTCGTATGGATAATGTAGGAAGGTCCTGTGTGATTGCAGGGTTATTGATTAATCTAATAGCTTTATTTTGAATTTTGTCCAACTGCCTCAATGCAACCACTCCACTTCCACCCCACAGAGGTGAACAGTAATCCATCTGAGAACGCACATGACTTTTATATATCACGGCCAACTGCTCGTCAGTGAAGAATTCTCGAACTCTGTACAGGAGTCCCAGTTTTTTAGAGGCATTCTTAGCAATGCTTCTAACATAATGTGTCCAGCTCAAGTTAGTAGTTAATGTTACACCGAGAATGTCAATACTAGGGGAAGTGGGAATATTTACATAATTAAAAAATATATGGGAGTCAGTGAGATTCTGTCGGTTAGAAAATTGAATGTACTTGGTTTTCTGTGCATTAAAGGAAACTAGATTCTTTTGTCCCCATCCATTAATTCTAGAAAGGTCCTGGTTCAGAGAAATTGCAGTGTTTATTTTTGAATTTATAAGATCGGGTTGGGTGAAAGAATTGGTAAATGTGAAGGAACTGTGGAGCGTTGAGTCATCTGCGTAGGAATGTATTGGATTATGAGTGGTAGATATGAGATCATTGATATGAATGAGGAACAGAATTGGGGCCAAAACTGATCCCTGGGGAACACCAGCATTTATTGAGTGAAATTGAGAATAAAGGCCATCTACCATTACACGTATTTTTCTGTTATGAAGATAAGAAGAAATTAGTGGAACTAATGATGCAAGGCCGTAGTGTGACATCTTCGACAATAAGGATTGATGCCAGACTCTATCAAATACCTTTGATATATCCAATGCTATTGTATGTGTCTCACCATGTTGGTCTGTAGCTTGGTTGATTTGATGCGTAAGAAGGCAAAGCATGTCTGCAGTTGATCGACATCGTCTAAAACCATATTGCCTATCACTGATTAATTTATTATTCTCAAGATGCTTAATTATGTGATTATGTAATATAATTTCAAAGACTTTACCAAGAGTGGAAGTTATAGCTATTGGTCTGTAGTTTGATAGATCTGAAGAGGCACCTTTTTTAGGAACTGGATGGATGTTTGCTTCTTTCCAGGGTACTGGGAAGCATGAGGTAGGAGTACACAGACGGAAATTTTTTGCCAATACAGGAGCGAGCACCAAGGAGCAATTCTTAAGTACTATTGGAGGAATTTCATCTGGACCAGGAGCCTTATCTACCGAGAGATTCTGCAAAATAGTTTTGACATGTCTGGTGTGGATCTTAAGTGAGGGAATTTCAGGCGAATTAAAATTAAGTACAGGGACATCTTGATTTATTTCATCTAAGGTTGAGTTGGTGGAGAAAATATCTGCAAGAAGGTTAGCTTTACCTCGTGGGTCACTTACAAGATTGCCAGTCGGAGATTTTAATGGTGGAATGGATGAAGCAGTAGTGAAGTTGGATTTAAATGAGTTAAGAGTAGACCAAAATATTTTGTTACCATTTGGATTATTTAGAAGTTCATTTGCCTGTTTGTGGAGAAAGTTTGATTTAGTTAGGTTTAATACAGTTTTGGCATGATTTCTGATGTTTCTAAAGTAATTAAAGGCTTCATATGCTGTTGATCTTGTGTATGCATTGTAGGCTATTGCTTTTTGTTCAGTTACTCTAGCACAATTATGGTCAAACCATTTAGGTGAATTAGATCTTTTACTGTACTTTTGATGAGGAATAAAAGTTTCCATTCCAATTTTTACAAAATCTTGTATGTGGCTCAAGGTGGAGTGTGCATCATTAGAAAAGAAAGAGGTCCAGGGAATATCAATAAAGAAACCTTGAAGACCCTCCCAGTCTGCCCTATCGTAATGCCATTTAGTCACCAAAACAGGTTCAGAGTGGGAAGGTGTGGTAGGTGATAGACAGGTGGCCTGTATCAGACAGTGATCAGAAGATCCAAGCGGGGACCTCACTATAACATCATAATTTTCTGAATTGGTTGCTAAAAATAAGTCCAGTAGGTGGGAATTATGATTAGGATTATCTGGTACACGGGGGGGGTTGGTTGACTAGTTGAGTGAGATTAAATGAGTCTGCAAATAGCTCACATTCAAGACCAGCATCATCAGTCCTGGATGAATGACTGAGCCATTCAACATTATGGACATTAAAATCACCCAACACAGTGATTTCAGAAGAAGCATTTAAGTTGAGGACACTGAGTTGTGAGGACAGAGAATCAAAAAGACTTTGCTCTGGAGGAGTATTTGGGGAACGGTAGATGCAACATATGTATTTAAATTTACCAGCAGAAATGAATTTGTATATAGAATAATCAAAATAGGGACAATTGAAACTAGTAACCTCCTCCAGGGCAATTTCAGATTTTGCGAAGCAACATACACCTCCTTTAGGTCTGAAATTTTGGAGCAGTTGATAACCTGGAAAATTAAATCTAGACGTGTCAGATGTGGATGTTACTTGAGTCTCTGTCAAAAAAAGGAGAGTAGGGGATTCTGCTTGAAGAAATTGGTGTACAGAATTGATGTTAGAGTGAAGTCCCCTTATATTGCTAAAGAAAAAGCTGCACCGACGAGCAGCTTTGGGACGTTGCAATGCTCTTGACACAGTCGCATGATGACGACCGGGAGGGCCCTGTGTTAATGACCCAACCCTGCCGGGGGTGGATATCCGAGGGACCACCAGGTTTGCTCTTAACAATAATTGTACTGCCATATTTATTGGGTAAGGTGTATGGTGTTACATGTATGATATGTAGTGGGAAGAGTAGTGTTTTATGGATAGAGGATAGCAATGTAGGGCAATGTCGTGAAGTTGGATGTGTATGTTATATAAAGAGGGTTTTCCTGATACCCCCTGATGTGTGAGGCAGAAAGATATGTATCCACCTACCAAGGCCTGGGAGAGAAAATGGAATTCAGGCTATTCCCTGAGTCTCCCGAAACCTTGGCGGTAGTACTTCCCTGGGCGGGGCTACCTACCCCTACTACCTACTTACCTTTGGTAAAATTCACCTACTAGACGAGACAGAGAAAGGGGCGAGGGAACGCGAAAGTGGTCTCGGACCCTCTGTCTCGAGTCGGCCACCCCCAGCTATGGGGTATGTGCCTGAGTATATACTTACATACATACTTACCTTTCCTGTTTGAAGTCTGGGTGTTTGTTCATGACCTCCCAAGCAGAGAGTCCCTCACACAGTGCATTCTGTTTGGTGGGAGCCTCCTGGTTGTGGCTCTTAGCATCACAGAACTGTGTCACCTTGTAGGGGCAAAAATGAAAGCTGTTATTAAGTAAGTAAAAACTATACTCTAACACACACAGACGTAATAAAACAATAGGTGCTACAACAAAAACAATATAAAACTACATTTACTAATATTATTACTGCCTATGTCAGGAATATTGTTGTTTTGTATTCTCATGGTTGTGGCTCCTATCGTCACAAAAATGTGTCACTTTATATGGGTAAAGGAATAGTTAAAATAGAGTAACACTAATAATAATCATAATAAGGCATATGCTGAAATAGGGGATAATATTAGTGAACAGTATATGAGTGAAGAGCTGTAGGAATAGCTAAAAGGAGGGAAACTGTGTCAGGTGGTAGACCAAGAAGTGAAAATCCCTGGCCAGGGGTTACCCCTTACTACCCCTACTCCAAGACCTGGAGTGGTGGTGCCTTCATCGTGGGTTCACCTCCCTGGACTGCCGACCGTGGATGGCTTCCGGCTCTCCTGACCGGGGACAATTTTGCAACCAGTGGGGGACAGCATGCCGCCGACCAATGTGAGCCAAACCGCCACAATCAACCCCTGCGGGGCTGTTTGGCCAGGCAACCTAGGAAACGACAACAACAACCCCTACTCCAGGAGGTAAGAATGACATAGTGCCTGTCCCTTACTCCTTCCTATCCCTTCCCTTGGAAAGAGAGACTAAAATACCAGCAAAGGGAATGAATAAGAAGGAGTAAGGGATGAGCACTGCACTCTTGCTACTGCTCTTACTGGGGTAGGTGTGGTAAGGGGCTGCCCCTGGCCAGGGACTTTCACATTTGGGTGTACAATGTAATAAAGGACTTGAGTGGAGTGGGGTTGATGGCTGGGATATGCATGGATGAAGCGTATTAGCAACATGGATTGAAAACAGTGAGAGGAAAGCAACAATCTTAACATGGGCGATGAAGAGAGGTAGATTAACAGAGTAGATGAAATCAAACAGTTAGCAGAGAAGCACTAACTGATTTTACCATAGGTATATGAACATTGTGCTATGGAAATAAAATAAAACATAACAAATATGCTATACGTAGTGGTACGATCATTTTCGGATCATAGTTTTAACAGAAGTGTGTATGCCATGCATTTTTTCAGCGAAGATGGCATATTCATTAAACGGCAGTCTGAAGTTAATATGCTGTTAGTGCAGACATACAGACATTAAACAAAGGTAAATATGTTTGTCTCAATCACAAATCCAAATATGTATGTAGGTCTGTTATACATCAATATCTAAATCTCAGTCTTTGAGGTTATTGGAAATCGGTGCCAACAGATATGTCTAATAATTATGATATTAACAAAGATATGTTTTTCCTAGTATCACGGAGATAAAAGTTATATTTGATGACCTCTGTCAATAATTATTGATGTCACTTCATAACTTCTTACTGGGCTTTATCCAGATGACAGGGCCCATTTCACAGTACGTTTCGCGAAATCTCGTGATCCGACCCATGGAATCATAATTATTGAACATTCTTATTTTCTGAAACTCCCAAGTGGTCAGCTGGAACCCAGCCACTAACCTGAGGGCTCTGTGGGAGTGCCAGTAGGGATGATGTGGCATTCCTGTGTGCCTCCGGGGGCCAGGTACAGTGATGGGCATGGTCGGGGTGGCAGGGGGGAGGTCCGGCCCTGGTGTTGGTACATATGGTAGCGGCCCAGCGCGGTCCCTGGCGATACCACGGCAGGTACAACTGGTCGCCTGGATACCCAGCTTCGGAGAAAAGCCCCCATCGATATTTGGCCCACTCACCAAGTAGCACATGGGCTGCCCGGGTAGCCAGGTGAGCTGAGGTGTTCGCGGAAGACAAGAACCCTGCACCTAGTTGGATAACATCTCCCTGTCTGCCACACCCCTCGCTTTGTTGAGTCCAGGGAGCCTCACCGAAGACTGAGTGCGGGGGAGCCACTCGTAGATGTGGGGCGTAGGTCGGGGGCGGTGGGGGATCGGGGGAGCTGGGGACATGACACACCCTAGGAGACCAGGCTGCGGGTAGCACGATGGTAGCCCACCGGAGGGAAAGCAGTCCATCTGTTGCCTCGTGAAGGGCTCCAGACCACTCCTGCAGCACCGTCTGTAAAAGAAGAAAACAGTAGGTTAGATCTTTAGTATATTTTTAGAAAATACTAAAATGTTTTCCTGTACAAACAACATGTAACACAGTTTGTGGAAGAGAACAGATGTCTAGATTCTTCAAAAACACTTGTAAACCAAAGATAATAGTACAGCCTATGTGTTCATGAATATAATTTGTGAACAAGTAGAGAGTAGTAGATTATGCCTTGAAACACATTCAAGTAGGGTTACAGAATAGTAGGCTATCCCTAGAAGCATTTGTGTAGGGTAAAATTGTATGATCGCCTTTCAAATATATTCGTAAAGGAGACTAGACGAGTACACTATTCTACTTCCTCAAAAACATTCATGTAGGAGGAGATAATTGTACAGAATACTTGCTCTCCAAAAATATTCCTATGTTTGACCTGTTGAAATATTGATGTAGAATCCATTAATATGCTGGACCATCAAGAATATTCCAGTAGATAATAAGCGTACCGATACCTTAATCCATCAAAAGAGTTCTTATAAAAGTTATAGTAGGTTAACGATTAAAATTATTCGTATAGATTAGAACAATAAAATATATAGGGCCGTTTGTTGCATACTATAATAAATTAATCCTGCAAAACCAATGTACTACCACCTTTAGTAAAACGGAATAGCAAACTATGTTAGTATATCACCGTTATTTGTGCAGCTCATTTGTTGGAGAAGAGGTTTATTTATTAGTGGCCCCTCCATCATTGACGATATGCCTATTAATATAATAGCCTCCATTCAAGCGCCCGTGGTAGCCAGTTTGAATCTACCGCCGCGGGGAAGAACGGAGTATCCGTCATAAGGGTAACGCTTATTCTCTTATGGAATCGTCTTATGATTGGGTACCCGCTACAATTTTTTTTTGTAAAAAATAAAAAGTAAAACTTTACTTAATAATTGTTATACTACAGCTTTCCGTCTCATGGATTTCTTGTAAGGACTTCCTTGACGCTGCTTCCCGAGCCGCCATACTTTCTTCTACTCCCCACGGGCTACCTGACTTGACGTGTGTCGCCTGCGCTCCGCCACATTCTTAGTTCGCTCTCTTCTAGTGAGTCCTTACTCATTTGTATATATCTGAGTTGTATTGAACAGGGTTTAGATTAGCTAGCACAGGCTACCCCATTGGTATGCCCGCAGGGAGTGTTAAAATAGGGTACTTTTTGTGCAGGCGCCTACAGTTCTCCAGGACCAGCGCCTCATGTTTTTGTTTTATTTTCACTGCGCCTAAGCTGTTGCTCTTTCTAACTAGTTAGGAGGCTACTATCTTCGCAGGAAGTAATGCTTCAGGCCGTCACTATGAGGCAGTTGCATTCTTTGATTCTTTAGCAGATGATCTAGTCTAAGGGTGGCCACACGTGGTGCGGTGCCTTCTAGCGTCCGAGTCTGCGTGCGGGCCCCTCTCGGGGGCCACTTCTCCTCGTGCTACGTGAGTGGATCTTCAGGGGTAAGATGTCTACCAAGTGATGATTCTACGAGCCTCGTGGCCAGCCTCAGTAGGGGTCTCCTTAGTGGATTAGGGGTGCTTTTTTATTATTGTGGTACAATTATATGTGAGTCACCCCCTTTTGGCTCCCTCGTGCAAATGTCTCAGTCACATGTGTTGAGGGACGGGAGACATCCTATTGTGTTTGTGGGGGTTCGGTTGATCAGTCTCACGGTTTAGACGATTTTCCGTAGTTGTTTTTTTCCCCGCCGGCTCTCTTTCTGAGAACGAGGCCGCAACTCCCGCCGGGCAAGGCGGGAGGGGCTCCCAACTACCCCACTGTAGTAGTACTACTTTCCTTCCCCGGCGGCCATGCATAAATCGGCGGAATGAGCTCGATTACATCGACTGACTCACCCTTTTACAATCCACTCACTTAGTACGCTAAGCGGCACAGTTCCTGGTCTCGTTTTTCTATCCAGCTAGTCCAAATAGCCGCTCGGATAAAGAAAAACACCGGTTATTTAAGGGTCAGTGACTCATGTCACAGGTAAACAGTCAACCCGTGGCAACCCCAGTAAAGGGGTTGGGTTCCCACGGTTTTTTGTACTCAGATGCGACGGAATACCAGTTGGTTGTGCAAACTGAGTTTCCGGCGCATCGGAGCAAGCAGGATGTATTAAGCCTCTCGGGTTATCCTTATGAGCATTGATTCCTGGAAATTTTTATTTCCCGATCTTGTCACGCCGTGAGCAGCACAACCAGAGGAAGGAACCGTTCCCGGCGGGGAGGGGGGTTCAGTAGCCATGCCTCAGTTTACTATTTCTGCCAAGCCTACCTGCTTATTAGTCCCAATAACAGCACAGACTTTGCATCCGGTGGGTTACATGCTTTAACAGGTAAAATTTCCTCTGGACATCCCAGAAATGTCCAGTGTCTTCAGACCTTTTCCTTGACTGGATCAATACACAAGATCTTTCGTGCCTTTTGGCCTTGATAGAGATTCAGAATAAATTTTCCTCTTATGCCAAACGAGTGGCTAACATAGAACTTCTATGCGATAATACCGAACTATCGCGGCTTTTTCACCTTTATTCTGTTGGTGATCCTTTAGTCTCTCAGTCAAATCCCCATCACTCAGCTAACATCCAACTATCAGTTGAACCCTTAGCTCCCTTCTGGGAACCAACATTTTCTGAGCTAGACTCCCCTCCCCATACCAAGAGAAGTCGCTCAACATCACCGAACTACCGGAAGACTTGGCCATCGCAGTCCCAGTCTGCCAGGCTACAAGGTGAACAATCTGCTAGTAGGAATCTTCTGTCTCCCAAAAGGCAGAAATTCTAGTTCCCCACGCAGATTCTGACTACGGCGGAGTTTCACGCCACTCCGACCGACATTAAACCACAAGGTTGTAAGTCTAAGTTACAATCAAGCCCATCAGTTTCTGCCTCTGAGTCGCCGGAGTTTTTTCCCGGTCACCCTGGGGCAGATACCGGAGGTAGTAGGACAAACACCAGAGTGAGGCCTAAAGCAAGAGTAATGCTAAAAGGCTCCAAACTAATGCTCTCTAAATTTATTTTACATTGTGACAAGAAGAAATTTCAGTTCCTATAGCCGTGGCTCTCGAGCAGCACCGCACAGTAGCGGTGGGTGTATAACACCCAGTTTAACTTCTCAAGGAGGAAACAAGTCACCTCCTTCCAGGTCTAGTTACCCTGACTCTCTTGTGACTACTCTAATCTCCAGTACTCCCAGTAATAGAAACATCTTAGCGGCAAGTAAACTTGATACAATTTTACATGACAGGCGCAAAATACCAGAGTCAGCAACTTGCCCGCCTCCGGTACTTGATCCAACTTTCAATGACTGGTGTAGAACACCAAAGGCGGCAACTTACCCACCTCCGGTACCTCTAGGTAAAAGGGAATTAGAGTATCCCTTAATGCATCAGGTAGGGGACCAGTCAATGTCAGTACCAAGTCCAACTACGCAAGTAGGGAGTAGTGGGACAGTAGAAAAGGTAAGAACCAAATCTCTTAAATGACCCCGTAGTCAATGCGTTACGACAAAGCATTTGGATGAGTTACTACAAAGAGTATTACAGCAATGCGCAATATATTAAAGGTCTCGCCCTGCCCTGCGGTAGTGGGGTCGCCCCAGATTGACGCTACACCTCCTCTTACCTTGGACGATATTAACGTTCAACCACTGCCACCAATCCCCTTGATTAACACAGCAGCTCAATCAAGTATACTTGTATGTCCCCTGTCACCAACTAAAGTTAGTGTTCTTTCGGCCCCTTCTATTGTTGCGGCCTCAGAGCCGTCTAAATTTAACTCTCAACCTAACTCCGTCAATCCTAAGTCTAAAATAAGGTCTGATTCCCCGGTAGAAACCAGTCTGGGGTCCCATCCAGGAAATTTTGATTCTCTTAGCTCTAAACCACGTTTTCATTCCGTTGGTAAACAGCATCAGACAACAGACACGCTCCCACCCCAGCAAGAGCCGGATGGACTCTGGTGGTCAGTAGGTCCTACGGCATCAGGGGAGGAGCATAGATCAATTAAGGGAGAGGTCCCAGTACCGCAGGAGTGGGCAATAGAAATCAATAAGAATAATGACTTGCGGGCAAAAGACGCCCAAGGTAAGGTTCTTAAAGTACAGATTAGGGCTATTCCCAACACTACAAATTACCAATATTTTGTTTATGTACCACAGCAACTTGCCCCACCTTCCCCAGGGGATCTAGTGTGTCCTGACTGTTCTCGGCCTTACGGCGTTCACGGATATGACTCCTTGAGGAGCAACGAACTGAAGTTGGTGACACCTCCGGCTACCTCTCTGGCGGAACAGCGGGAAATAAACCTGGGGGAGGTCGGGCACGGGCCATGGGTAGACTGGGGTCAGGAGGCTCAACAATTTGCTATTGCCTTAACGTCCCAACCTTCCCTCACTATTCCACCACCTAGCCAACTAGAGTTTGATTTGCTAAACCCTCAACCGGGAGGTGTTCCCTTGTCTATTTTTGAGTTCCTTATAGCTCCCCAGTTATCACTTAAGGACTTTCCAGAACCATTTAGAACTCCCGACCCCATTGAACTTCAACGCAAGTTCTTGTTGCGAGATAATGTTCACAAAAAATTTGCTATATTTTTACTCAGTAGAGACACAGCCCAGCCCATAGCCAAGCCAACACCTCCACAGACGGAGACAAGGGCTAGTGAAGCGGTTCGAGTATTCCAACAGCTCCTACTACCACACCCGGCGAGATCTATCAGGGACATACAGACTGCCTTGTTCGAGGCGGTCCGGGCTAGACAACTTCTCAGACTCTGTATGGTAAAAGGTTTACCCGAGAATATTTTTTACCGGGTAATTTTCTCTCCAGTGTTAACAGCATCCACAATCAACTTTGAAACCAAAAGGGTTATAGAGATCATGCTCAACCAGTCTCTACCAAACACAGTATAAGAGAAAGGGTGAGATAATCTGGTAATACTAGACAGTAGGATACGACTATGTCCAGCGACAGGTGGACGCCGATCTTAACCTACATCACCACTTCGATTCCTTTCCTCTCTCCATCTCCCAAAACCTGACAAAGGCATACGGATCCAGGAATAGGCCCCGTCGGAGGTACCCTGGTATGCACCAGAGACTACTACGGTAGGCTCCGGGCTAAGCCCCGGCGGACGTGAATGACAGGCATTCCACATACCCGGCTCCCCAGAGAGCTCGCCGTCTAGTTATGGCGACGGCTGGGCAAAACCTAATCGGCCGTGGTACATGCCAAACCAACATTCAATGTTGACACGTCCGGTTACCTGTGGGCACCGCCGGCCTAATTATCCCCCCCCTGGAAGTAGTTACAAACGTTTTTTACCGTCAGCTAATAAATTCAAGCCGGCATACCCAAGGTACTTTTCGAGGAATCAATGATGCTAGAGCGGCGGCCGCCGGTCGATGGCAAGGTTGGTCAAGCACCCACACCTTTCCATGTCTCCTTGTCATTCCTAATACTTAAGTCTTAGTAACAGACTCAACTCTGTTCCTCATTCATATCAATGATCTCATATCTACCACTCATAATCCAATACATTCCTACACAGATGACTCAACACTCCACAGTTCCTTCACATTTACCAATTCTTTCACCCAACCCGATCTTATAAATTCAAAAATAAACACTGCAATTTCTCTGAACCAGGACCTTTCTAGAATTAATGAATGGGGACAAAAGAATCTAGTTTCCTTTAATGCACAGCAAACCAAGTACATTCAATTTTCTAACCGACAGAATCTCACCGAATCCCATATATTTGTTAATGATGTAAATATTCCCACTTCCCCTAGTATTGACATTCTCGGTGTAACATTAACTACTAACCTGAGCTGGACACATTATGTTAGAAGCATTGCTAAGAATGCCTCTAAAAAACTGGGACTCCTGTACAGAGTTCGAAAATTCTTCACTGACGAGCAGTTGGCCGTGATATATAAAAGTCATGTGCGTTCTCAGATGGATTACTGTTCACCTCTGTGGAGTGGAAGTGGAGTGGGTGCATTGAGGCAGTTGGACAAAATTTAAAATAAAGCTATTAGATTAATCAATAACCCTGCAATCACACAGGACCTTCCTACATTATCCATACGAAGAAACGTTGCATCCCTTGCATTATTCTACAGATATTTTCACAGCAATTGTTCCGAGGAACTTGCTTCAATTGTGCCGCCTCTCCACATCTTTCCCCGTAGAACTAGGGCAGCTGGAAGCGACCATGAATTTACACTTTCTCCTACCTCCACAATGCAGGACTTCTGCTTATTAAATTTCATTTATCCCCAGAACTACTACTCTTTGGAATTCACTTCCCTCGAGTTGCTTTCCACAAACTTACAATCTATAACAGTTTAAATCCAGTTGTTACAAACAGTTTATGAATGGAGGATGCCTTTAGGCACATGGACCTTTTTTGTTTTATCTGTGCTTTTCATTCCTCCGTTCATTGTCCCTTAAAAAAAAAAAAAAAAAAAAAAAATATATATATATATCCAGGGATCGTAAAGTATCTGTCACACCTGATCAATGTGTCAAACCGGAGCAATTTTGTTGGAAGACTTGAACAAATAAGAGAAGAAATACAAAATATTAACATAAAATAGTTTAGTTTTGGCCATGTTACCACTTCCCAAGACAAAATTTGAACTATAAACCATAATTATATATTTGCATATTTATTACTAAAGACTAAAAAGAAATACACTCGGCTTCCGTTTGACACCCTGTACCTGATGGTCAAGTGAAGATTAACATACTGTAACTGGGCTCCGGCCCCTATCATGGTCGTTTCACACCTAACTATAGAAGGTGTTTAGGACATGTTACAAGTAAGGCAAGACCTAGTAGGTAAAGCACGTTCAGGTATATAAATGAGGAACCATATTCACTCCCTCAGTAACAGGAAGTAATGTCAAAGTCACTCCTTATTTGCCTCACGGGTGCGTCAGTGGATAGGGCTGACCTGGGACACCAACAAGTGGCCCCCCCAGTCAGGGTGTGGACGATCGTAACGTGTTCGCTGGAATCAATGGACGGTTGTCTGCAGTCTGACTCTATGGGGAGGCGGGAAGGATCCTAGGGTGGCCCTCTCAACTGGACCCAATTAAAATAAAGTTGGGGCAGGTTGAGAGTCCAGAAATTATTCATGTAAGACAAACTTTTTCTTACCTCCGCCGGCGGAGGGGAAAAAGTAGGTCTCTTTCCTCAAGTAAATACCGTACAACTTACATTCGACTGGGGCTAAGGAGGCAACACGGCACTCAAGTAATAAGTGGTTTTCCTCCCCTACCTACAGTATGGAGGGACTTAGATGCTTCTTAGACAATAGACTGGGGATATCAGTCCAGACTAGACCACTAAGGTCAAGGCTGGGGGTTTCCTTTTGAACAGAACTGTTATAGGTACGAGAACCTCTAGCTCCGTTAGACTTGACCACTAAACTCACATTATTATGACTTAAGACAGGCAATAGCTGTTCGGAAGGTCAATGCCAATGCGTTTCACTGCTTTTAGAAGGCGGAGGCCAGTGAGGTTTTGAAGGATTCATATATTATCGGAACGAATGATTGCTCGAGCCGAATCGCTGAGCAATCATCGACACAAATCTTAACTCTCCCGGGCGTAGTAAACGTCAGGGCGAGATTTTGTCCCGGAGACATAGCACTTCAGCAGTCTGGAGCTTAAGCAAAACATCCGCAAAAGATAATTGCAGAGCTCTACCATCCACAAGTGGACCTATTCACGTTTGAGGAAAACTTCACCCCCCACCGGCGCAAAGGTGGTACCACCAGTTGGAAGGGGGATGACAGAACCAGAGGTCAATCCCGGTATCGTTCTTCCATTAGTAGGCAACTGCAGACCTCGAGACCTCACTGATGTATACCTTCCGGCTGCTACATAAAATGCCAAAAGGCTGTCATAATATGGACAGAAGGTTACAAATTTTAAAATAAGTTAACTATGTCCATCAAACGACTTTAACATTTAAATTGGAGGACAATCGAAACCACAAGTGGCATCAACGTACTCAGCCGCCTCAGTAACCTTGATTTCAATACTGTAAAAGAGGTTAATAAGCGCTTGTCTATAGTTACTCTAAAAAAAAATCACTTGCCATGAGAAACCCCCCGGACATGATCTCCCGGTCCTTCCACTCTAACCTATCCATGCTAGTAGGTGGAGGAGGAACAGTACAGGTATACATGTTTCAGGCTACATCCATCACCACGTCAGCTCACACCTCCCTGTTCGCTAGACTAAGCCTTGCCAGAGTGTACATTAGTGCAAATGTAACCATACGCCGGGATTTTTTGAGTCACTATTAAGGTCTGTGTTCCTTACAGCTTAAGCGACAGGAAGACAGTACTTGAGCTGACGGCGAGGCGGTATAAACCTAACTACCTCAGGAAAGGGAAACTGACCGACCAGCTACAAATCGCTCAGATTCTCCTTTTGGTATTACAAATAAGAATATTGTAGTAAGGGTTAGTAGAACTGTCAGTCCCGGCCCAAAACGTGGACTTACACATATCACTTCCTTATGCCCACTACATGTCCAAGTTAGTTATGTTATGAGGACAACTACACCTCACCAACCAGGCTTCCTATGGACCAACCAAACAGAGCTCGCGTCATAAGTAGAAAACATTGACTTCTTTTCTAGTAAATTTATTTTAGGGGCAGTATCCCCGGCGTGATGGGTGGAATCTCATAATAGAAAGTACAACGTCTCTAACTTTTCCAAAATTGTTTCAATAGACGGCAGAGCTAACACAAACTTATGGGCTCCCATTCATACTTTCTGGACACGAGACCTGTCGGTGGTTCGGGATATTCCACAATTGACCTGTGTAGCATTATGGCGGCGGGTCTAGTAGTATGCTATTACTAAATAAATTCTTAATTTTGAGGTGGAAAAAAGAGGGGGGGGGGGGGACGTGGAAAATCATATACCCCGAGCCCCTCCGCCGGGTATGGTAATAAGATCACAGCTGTGATACTTAACAAAGCGAGCGGGCTCAATAGCTCAAAATTATATTTACAAAATAATCTTTCATAGTTACAACTGTATAGTATTAACAAAATGTACAAACTCTTACAAAACATGTACAATTACGTTAAGGCCAAAATATAATCCAAAGAATTATAGTTCGGTAAGCCGTTGTTATGGGAATACAAATAGGTCCCCAAACAACGATAGGACGGGTCTCAAAGAGTAGACCCGGTCAACTATAAGCAGATCTTCCACGAAGTACCTCACTGCTTTCTTTTCTTTTATAATTATCGTTTGCAAGTGATGGAGAAGAAGACCCAGGAGAAGACCCAGAGACCAGGGTCACCAAGGTCGCCGGGGGAGTGCTGGAGCGACCTTGGTGACCCTGGTCTCTGGGTCTTCTCCTGGGTGACCTGGATGTGTGTGAGTTTGTGCTTTTTATCTGTGTTTATTTGTTGTTTTATGTTGTTTTATGTGTTTTCCCTGTTCTTGCTCTGTCTTGAGTCGGCTACCCCCAAAATGGGGATTGGGCCTGAGCATATAGATAGATAGATAGATAGATAGTTTGCAAGCAATAACATGTTTTTTTAAAAGACGTTGATTATTTGTCTCCAGACGACTATAGGACGGATCTCAAGTGAAGAACCGACCAACTATAAGCAGATATTCTTCGAAGTAACTCACTCCTTTCTTTTCTACTTTTTTAAATTATTGTATGCATGCAATAAAAGCTTTAGAAATTGTTATAGATTTTTTGTCTCCACCTAAAGTAGTTTGTTAGTGGTTTTCGATATTGTCACGAATGTCCCCCTCCAGTCTTAAGATATCAGGCATATCGTCAATGATAAATTATAGGTTTGATTCCCGGAGGGAAGAAAAAAAAACTAATATTTACTAGGGGCCCCGTAATCATTGACGATGTGGGGCCCTCCCATCCATCCCCTTCCCATTCGCTTGATGTCTTGAGGTTAATCTTAATATGTCAGTGAAGAAAGTATGGCGGCTCGGGGAGCAGCGCCAAGGAAGTCCTTACAAGAAATCCACGAGATGGAAAGCTGTTGTATAACAATTATTAAGTAAAGTTTTACTTTTTATTTTTTTACAAAAGTTTTTTCGTAGCGGGTACCCAATCATAAGACGATTCCATAAGAGAATAAGCGTTACCCTTATGACGGATACTCCGTTCTTCCCCGCGGCGGTAGATTCAAACTGGCTACCGCGGGGCTTGAATGGAGGCTATTATATTAATAGGCATGTCGTCAATGATTACGGGGCCCCTACTAAATATTAGGTTTTCTTTCTTCCCTCCGGGAATCAAACCAATAATGCCGTTAATTTAGAAGTATTTATGTTGGAAACGATATGTCATCGGATTAATCCCTGAATAATAGAATAATTACCGTATGCGAAACAAATTGCATTTGAAATTTATGAATACTGTTTTAAGGATCCGTATGTAGGAAGCAATGACCAGTATATTACAGTTTAAAGGTTTTTAATTTTAATCTATATAATTATGAGGTAAACTTATGGGGGTTTACGCTAGGGTGCACTTTGCTGCGGCACTCATCTTAAGGATTTTGCCAATTGGAGCTTTTGGTGAATGAGTAACCCAGTCTATACTACATATTATTATGTTCCTTCCAACAACCAACTATACTCCTAAAATCGATTAATGAAATTTATATTATGAGTAGGCAAAACAATGTAGGTCGATCATTAAGCTCTATAACTCATAAACGATTAAAGTTATCAAGCTAATATTTCTACCATTTCGGTAGGGTCAGCTAGGAAATTGGTGTTGCAGTCGTTAGGGGTCAGGATTTCTAGCCTACGTATAATGAACGGACTATAATACACTGATAATATTGCACAATGCCCAGTATAGTGGATTACCTACCACATATCCACCTACAGTACTTAACCCTTCTTTGGCGGTGCCCGGCTATTGTCGAATTAAATAAATGGGGCCTATGGGCGGGGCCCGGCTATTGTCGAATGCGGTGGGAGGAGCATAGATTACCTCCTGACCGCTCGCCACGGCCGCCGTGGACCTACTGAGATTTACTCCACTTACATCCACCCTCACTCCCTCGCTACATACGTAATTATATAAAGAATTTGTCGTATTTTACCGTTTTTGCCCTTCGGTTGCACGATCGTTGCAAGACAACCATTGATCGTAGAAGGATGGTTCGGGTGTCATTGGAAAGCTCAATTTACGCCCTTTCAGGGATACATACTTGTATTACGCTCTGGGTCTTGTTTATGCATGAAAAAGAGCACGGAAACAACCCCATTTATGGTAAAAAAAAACGCTGGGCGGTACATAAAAATTACCGCCTAGCCCGCTCGTAAGGTGTTAAGGGGAGGTTATTGTTTGTTTTTCTAAATCCCCTTCTCCATTATGTTTATTCTTACTAGTATTTTTAGTTTTTAAGACATTTGCTACATTAGTTTGGCGATTTTAAGACCTTTCCACCGAATATTTGCCAATATTAAGATCTTTCGTACTACTTAGGTTTCGATTTTCTCCTGGCGAGCGATAGTGAGCCTGCAAATTAGGAAGAATCAGTCTTGGGCCGGAACGCTTTCCTACCGACAAATGAACACATTTGCCTCGATTAGGGGACATTATTTTATTAGGGGGGGTATATTTTTAAGCTAGATAGAGGTCTAGGGAGCAAACTAAATAACACCCTTAATGATTCAATTTACTACTTTCTAAATAAAGATAGTCAGAAAAGTGTCCTCATTCGGTTTGTCCTGAGCGGGAACCGACCCTGAGTTGTTGTAACCGAACCAAAGGTAACAGTAATGGTTGGGTAGGTAGTAGTTGGTAGCTATACTCTATTTTTTTCCAGCTGATGGTAAATTGAATCCCTTAGTAGCTGATTTATCGATACTTAATGGAAATATATGAAACTACTATGGCTGTGTGTCGTATTAATGCAAAGTTTTCATAATTAACATCATATTTCGCTACAAAAACTACCTTATAGCTGAGTAACTAAGACAGAAACATGACAATTTACCCTCAGCTGGAAAAAAAATAGACTATAGTGGTGGAAATGGTTCACTGCTGGAATGTTGGGATATGTGGAGGATACCATTCAAAACATTCACTGTAACGAAACCGGTACATGTAATCACTGTGTAACCCTATTTTTAAATAGCAAATTGTACTTTTTCATAGCAGGCATATTTCAAGCAATATATGCGTAAAACAATAGAGTTTGAATTAATTACAAGACACTGACACTTTCTATACTTAGGTTGAATTTAATACTCTCAACTATGTAGCACTATATTTCTAGTTTTTGTGTTCTGTTATACATATACCTAACAATCTGTACAGTTTTTGTGCTCTGTTATACATATACCTAACAATCTGTACAGTTTTTGTGTTCTGTTATACATATACCTAACAATCTGTACAGTTTTTGTGTTCTGTTATACATATACCTAACAATCTGTACAGTTTTTGTGCTCTGTTATACATATACCTAACAATCTGTACAGTTTTTGTGTTCTGTTATACATATACCTAACAATCTGTACAGTTTTTGTGCTCTGTTATACATATACCTAACAATCTGTACAGTGTTTGTGTTCTGTTATACATATACCTAACAATCTGTACAGTTTTTGTGCTCTGTTATACATATACCTAACAATCTGTACAGTTTTTGTGTTCTGTTATACATAAACCTAACAATCTGTACAGTTTGTGTGTTCTGTTATACATATACCTAACAATCTGTACAGTATTTGTGTTCTGTTATACATATACCTAACAATCTGTACAGTTTATGTCAAAGAGAAAGCCAAGGATAACAGACAGTGATGAATGAGGGTAATAACATATTATAACATAATTAATATAACACAATATAGCACAACCTGGACATATGGTGATGAGCTGGTCTATCAGAGTGAGATTTGAGCGTTCTTTGCCATACCCTTACTCTGACTGTTCCTTTACTTATAATATTTCTAGATCTCAAGTGGTGGCGTCTCTTCCGTGGATTGACCTCCCTAGTTGGCAGACTGGGAGCCAAAGCGTCGTATTTTTCCTTTGAGGGGCACAGGACCTTGGCCCTTGGGTGGGGCGTTTCCGCACCCTACTCAGATCCTCGCCTGGGAGCAGCTTCGGTTACCTAGGATTTATTAGTTATGTGCAGGGAGGATTCTGTGGGGGCGCTCGGTTATGACCTTGGCCTTGTTCGGGACCTTGGCGCTGTTTGGTCAGACAGCCTGGGGAACATCAACAACAACAACAACCTTGACAGAGGTGAGGACACCACCGTTTGGAGAAAGTCAATAATTCACTGAGTTAGTAAATGTCAGAGAAATCTCTCTCTCTCTCTCTCTCTCTCTCTCTCTCTCAGATAATTTGGTCAGGGCCACAATACAGTATAAGAGTAAGAGACGATGTCCCCCATGTAAAAAGCTTAGCATGTGCGTCATATATTTTGATAAAGCCTCTAAGGATAGGTGACTAGCAAACAAGAGAAAGAGAGAGAGAGTTACATATGTACACAAACTGCACAGTATTGCGGTCCCTACTAGGCAGTCCGGACTTAATGCTAAAATAGAATTTGCTACAAAATGGAAGACAAGGATAGCAAAGAAGAAGGCTCTCTCTCCCCACCCACCACTCCCTCCGACCATAGGTCGGCATGAAATTATAGTTGGGGAAACAAGAGAGAGAGAGAGAGAGAGAGAGAGAGAAGCGGAATCTTATGGGTTTTTTTTTTTTAAGCTTGATGAAAGTCTATGGAGAAACCTAAATCTAAATAATGTAATATATAAACGAATCAAATAAAACCTCTCCTACAGCATAACAACGTTCACTTGATATTTGAGTAGCCCATACTTAGACCCCCCCCCCCCTCCCCTCTCTCTCTCTAGTAAAATCACATGCTTTCATCTATCTATCTATCTATCTATTGCCTGACGCCGTGATCGCCGAAGGGGTGGCCACGAACGAACCGCCCCCATGCACCTCTGTCCCCAGTCAGTCGACGCCCCTCCCCCCAACCAGCACCGCCTTCGTTCATGTAGTTCCTCACTCCATCCTTCCACCTCATATTCGGTCTACCTCTCCCCCTCTGTCCCTCCACCTCGCTCTCGTACACCCTCTTAGTCATTCTCTCGCTTTCCATACGTTCCATATGGCCGAACCATCTCAAGTTGTTCCTTTTCACACTTTCCAGCACATCTACCTCCACACCACACCTCCTTCTTACTTCCTCATTAGTCTGTCTATCCCTCCATGTAACTCCGCACGCACTCCTTAAGTAATTCATTTCCACTGCTCTCACTCTTGGTCTGAGTCTCTCAACCAACGTCCATGCTTCGCTTCCGTAAGTCAGTGTCGGGATTACCACACTGTCATGCAAGGACTTCTTCACTTCCATACTGACCACCCTATTTCTTGTTACTGCTTTTAGCGTTCCTACAACCCTCTTCCCCTGTTGTACCCTCTCCCGCACCTCTTCATCCATAGTCCCATCTTTACTCAACACACTGCCCAGATACTTAAAAGAGTTGACGATCTCCATAGCCTGACCGTTCAGCTTCACCTCACACTCTGTGACTTCACCCCTTTCGAAGAACATAACCTTGCTCTTCCCCGTATTTACCTTCAAATTCCGTTTTTCGCACACTGTTCCAAACTCATTTACCAGACCCTGCAACTCCCATTCATTATCACTCATCAGAACTGTATCATCCGCAAACAGCAGTATAGGTAGCTTCCACTCAATTCCCTCCCTTTTCAGCGATACACCAACATCCACTGCTCTTGATAGTATTTCTTTCATAACTCCATCCATATATACAGTAAACAACCACGGGGACATCACACACCCCTGTTTCAAACCAACATTCAGGTCAAAGAACTCGCTCTGCTCACTCTCCACACGTACTGCCGCCTTTGCACCCTCATACATGCTCTTCACTGCTTTCAGCAACTTGCCCTCTACTCCGTATATTCTAAGTACTTTCCACAAACCTTCTCTATCCACTCTGTCATAGGCCTTCTCCAAGTCCATAAAGGCAACATACACCTTTTGTTTCTTCTCCAGATACTTCTCCACAACACAATTCAGGGTAAAAATCTGATCTACACATCCTCTTCCCTTCCTAAAACCTCCCTGCTCGTCGCCTATCCATTTCTCCGTTCTCACTCTCACTCTCTCAATCACTACCCTACTGTATACCTTCCCTACTACGCTTAGAAGACATATTCCTCGGTGGTTACCACACACTCCTCTTTCCCCTTTGCCCTTATATAGGGGGACTATTATGCCAGTCTTCCAGTCATCGGGTGCACTCCCCTTCTCCCATGCTAGTTTGCACATTTTCCATACCCATTCTATCACTATCTCACCACCATACCTCAACATTTCCCCACACACTCCATCTGTTCCTGGTGCTTTCCCCAACTTCACTCTTTTCATGGCTTCCCACACTTCTGACCTCCTGATCCCCACCTCCTCCTCCACTACTTCTCTTCTTCTCCCTCCCATACCATATCCAGCTATGTTTGCTGGCTCTTCATTCCTTTCATTTAGCAACTCACTGAAGTACTCCCTCCATCTTTCGACTCTCTCTTGCTTCTCGGCTAGCATTATCCCATTCTTATCTTTCACACCCTTACTGTTTCCCTTGCTACCTTCCCTAACTTTCTTGACTTCTTTCCAGAACAGTTTCTTACTCTCCCTCCATTTTATACTCAGATTCCTTCCAAATTCCTCATCTACTCTTCTCTTACTTTCCTTCACTACTCTCTTCACCACCCTCTTACTCTCCACGTACCTCGCTCGTTTCTGTCTCTCGGAATCTTTATTCCCTCTACTACCCAACCACTCTCTATATGCTTTCTTCTTTTCTTCCACAGCTATTCTTACCTCTTCTGTCCACCATGCTGTACCTTTCACTCCCCTCCCTCTTCTCCTCACTCCACACACCTCCTCACATGCTGCACAGATCTCATCCTTAAACACCGTGCTCATCTCCTCCACTTCCTCCATAACTTCCAGGTCGAACCCACCTAGTCGTCTTTCCACTGCTCTCCTGTACTCCTCCCTGACTTCCTCCTCCTGCAACCTCTCCACCCTCCTCACCATTCCACCCTCCTCTCGCCTCCCTCCCGCTCTCCTCACCCACTTCTTTTGTATCCTAACCTCAGCTACCACTACATAATGATCAGACAGACCCCCTCCAATACCCCTATACACCCTAGCATCCATCACAGATTTCTTCATTCGTTCATCCACACATACATAATCAATCAATGACTTTCGTTCCACCACTGTCTTATCCTTCATCGTCAACATCCGTTTCCATGTGTACCTGTGGATCATTCTGTGTCGGAAGAAGGTGTTGGCTATCCACAGCCTCCTCCCCACACATACGTCCACAAGTGCACTACCATTCCCATTCACCTCTGATGGTACCCCCCACCCTCCCACCACTCCCTCAACTTTCCTATCACCCACCTTACCATTCATATCCCCAATCAGAAATATTCTTTCGTTCTTGTCAAACTTCTCCAGGCACGCCTCCACATTCATCCAGAACTCCTCTTTCTTTCTTTCAAGTATATCCTCTGTCGGGGCATACACGCATACAATCACCCACGTTTGTATTCCTACTTTCATTCTCACCCACACAATCCTTGAACCCACAGACCCATACTCTCTTACACATTCCTTCCATTTGCTACTTACAAACAAACATGCACCTTCTCTCGCTGTTCCTTCACTCACTCCAGCACACACACCCATTCCACACTCCCACTCTCTCACATCTGAACCTTTCCATTTGGTCTCTGTCATTCCACATACATCCAGCCTGGCATTCACTAACACTTCCAGAACCTCTCTCTCTTTTGTGCCATCATTCATGCCACTAACATTCCACGTAGCCATTCTCAGAATGTCCGAAGGCATGTCCTTAGTCGGTCGTGGTTCGTCAACGTTGGTTCCGTCCGCATCCGAGGCTGTTCGTTCGTTTTTTTTTGCTTAGATATTTTTTCCGGGTGGGGGTCGCAAGCCCACCGACCCAACCTCTTTAGTCGCCTCTTACGACACGCAGAAGGCACGTGGGGCATATTCTATTCCCTAACCCCCAGGGGGTAAATAATTTCATTATTTTTTTTTTTTTTTTTTTTTTTTTTTTTGTATTATGGTGACAGTTACAAAGTTGTGTACAATCTATCTTATTCTAGTTACATTATAGTATATCTTATTGTACCAGTACCTCCCTACAAGCAACCTAGTTGTTCCCCAATTCGTCCCTCCGCCACGACCATTTCAAAGTCCAAGTCTCTCACTCTTGTCCTCTGTAGCGGCGAGGACCTTGTACCCCTGAGACATAGGAGTGCAGACCTGAGAAGAGAGAAAGAGAGCCGGCATCTCATCCAAGTTATGGCTTGGCTTCTATGCTGGCGCTTTTTTTCCGATATTTGTTCAGCTAATCTGGCATAGAAGACACTTGCAGAAGGTCCCATTCCTCCCGACGATGAGAAGACCAGAGGAGTAAAGCTTCCTTAATCCCTGTTCAAAATTCTTTCTTCATAAGCGCGTTTTTTCTCACTTTCGTTTCTCAAGTATGCCGCCTTGTGTCCTCGCTCACGATATGTTTTTGCTCTTGGGTTGAAGATTCTGATGTCGAAAAAAGCCTGTTGTCCCCTCGTCCAAAAACCTCGAGCACTTACATCCACTCTTGCTTCATTTGAAGTATTTGCAGTATTGTAGGCCAAGCGCTGTCCGTCCATAGGCACAAGTTCCGGTTCGATTCTGACATCATGGCACACCTCATCCAGCATTTGTGCAGTGATGTCTCGTACTTCATCATGCCGGATACAGATGAATCCTCCTTTCTTACAGGTCATACAGTGGTCTGAGTTGTTTATTTCACCGCATGCACATTTCAGCGGCAGGTTCGAAACTGGCCACCAATCTCAACTCTCATTTTCAGTTCTTCACTACATACGGTCTTAATTTGTTCTAGGCTATGTTTCTGTCTCTCTTCTCTGCTCTTTGTAATTTCCTGTCTTGCATTTCGTTGTTCCTCTTCGTCCACCTCATCGTTTTCATTTTGCTCCCGTATTTTTTCTGTCAGAGACGTAGTAAGTTTAAGGGAATTTTTGTACTCATGAGGTGCCGCCTCCACTGGATTTATGATCCCCATACCTCCGAACCTTGGCGGAAGAGCCAAGCTCTTGTGTGATGCCTTCCATCTCTGTTAAAGCAGGTATGAATGCTCCTCTGATTGCTTCTTCCAGCGGTTGGAGCATCTGTCCAATGTCAGTCACTGTTCTCATCAGAAAGGTCCATCTGTGCTTAACACCATATGTGAAGGCAGTATATGCAGCATGTGGTTTAGATTTCGTAATGTCTGCCAGGGTTTTCATTTCCTTTACCCACTCCGCTACCTTTTTTCGCACATAGTCTCTCTTGCATTCTTCTGTGCCTATTACTGCTCCCAAATGGCGTTGACCCTCCTTTGTAATCTTCACTCCTGTCCCATCAAAAGTCCGCACCGCTTCTTCATACTTGTCTTCTTTCACTATTAGTACAGATTTACTAGCATTCGGATGGTACCCAATGACTTCGCCAACCGATTGTACTCTCCGCCACCATTCTTTGAGATCCCCTATTCTTCCTGCACCTGTGAGGTCGTCTGCATATGCCACTTGTTTCACTCGGGTTGCCTCATGTTTTTTTTTCTGCTGCAGAATAGATAGTGCCAGTGCATACATTGCCATTGCCACTGGATCTCCTTGCGTTTTCCTTCATTTGATTTGAGAATTTTCATTTCTTCCTTCTTTGTGCTTCCAACTATATACAGGTTAGCTGGCTCCTTATAAGTGTTTTCTATGTACTTTGCGATGCTCGGGCATTTGATCTTGATGTTGTGAATAGCTGCCTCCCTATTAATGGTGTTAAAGGCATTTGTTGCATCCACTAGCAATACCGCTTCACAATCTTCCTCCTCATACACCTTCCCCATTGCATGTATTGCTGCTTCTCCTCCGGCTTGCTGTCCTGCACATACTTGTAAGTTGCCCACTGCTCTTTGTACATCTTTTCCAAATACGGACATGATTGCTTTTCCTATAATCCTTCTAAGAACTTCCCCAACGCCTACTGGTCTAACTCCTGGATTCTTATTTAAAGGTATCAGGCAACATGCTGTCAGAGCTTCTATGTTCACGCATGGTGATGATGCAAGTTTCTTTGCCAGCATTGCTATTGCTTCACAAAGGTCACCTGCAGCTGAACCAAACTTGTTTTGACTTAGGAAGATCCTCCAAGTCTTAGCATCTACACCTGATGGACCTGCTCCTCCCTGTGTTTTCAGCGCCTTTCTCCATACGAGGTCTCCAGTTATATTCTCATATATCACCGGGTCTGGAGGAACATATTCCCCATCTAGTTTGGCCTCATCACTTGCTGGTTTTGCTTCTGGGTGTTTCTCTTTAGCTGGTCCAAGATGCGTCGATTCACTTCGTGCACCCCACTTGAGGCTTCCCCAGTGACCATTCTGACTGCCTGTGCCACTTTACCAATCCTCATGCTATTTCCCACTGATCGTGCCATATCATCTGGCTTCCTCTTTCTTCGTTGTTTTGTTTTCAGTCTTTGCTGGATTGCTCGTACTTGGCTAAGAATTTTGTCTAACTCCCCATTTTTCCACCACTCCATTCTCTGTTTCAGCGCTTTAATGTTCTCATTCAGTTTTGCCTTTGGTCTTTTTCTTTGAAGGAACAACTGAGGAATGAAAGAAGCGATCTTGATTGCCACCTGCGCCAAAGGGGCATCCTGAACATACCTTAGGATCATACGTCTGAGTTACCCCAGCATGTCTTTTGCGGCTTCACAAATCGGTAGTTCAAACTTATTATGTTGCCATTGTACCACTTCTGCATAAATTTAATTCACTAATGTTGTGAGTCTGTCACCAGAATGTCCCATCCATTCTCCACCATTCATGTTTACGTTACGAGGTCGTTCGTTCTGTTCACGATTTTCGATTATTTCTCTCTCATTATCTTCGTTTACACCTTTTTCATTATTTTGTTCCACACCTCTGTTGTCTTGCGAATTATTGATTCCTGCATTTTCTTCTGCGGGCTGCAGTTGTTGATTGTTATTACCTGCATTTTCTCTAACAGGGTTTGCCTGTACATCCCCATTAACCTAACAAGTGCGCATGGGGGTAATTGGAAACGTCCCCCTGTGCTGACGTATTTGAGGTGTTTCCGTCACTAAAATGTTAATTGTACCATCAATAGCATTAATACTTATCCATATGCGCCTATTATGGGTTGATTATAAAGGTATTAACCTGAAACAACAATACAACGAGTAAAAACAGCGTTTGGATGGTCAAAATCGGAGATATAGCCCGCGAGTTGTATAATGTATGGGTGAGGCAAGCTGCTTTCCCGCCAATTTCCCCCAAGGCCACTGAGACACAGTCGATCGATACTCTCTCTCTCTCTCTTGCATTCGCTTGCTATCAGTGATGACCACACCCTGCAACCGGATTTCTAATGTTAGCACGAAAATATACCTCAGAATAAGGGAATAACAGGGAAAATAGGTGATAACTGAAGGAGAGGAGGAAAGTGAGGAAGGAGGGGAGGTAGAGGACTGAGATTTTGCATGGCCCAGGGGCCAAAAAAAAAAAAAAAAAAAAAAAAAAAAAAAAATCGATGTCAAAAGTTGATTTTTTTTTTCTCTGACTCTTAAGAGTCTCCCCGCAGTCCGCCGGGGGAACTCTTAAGAGTTTCCCCGCAGTTCCCGGGTTAACTACATTGTCTATTTCACGGTTCATTTGTACTGCATCCCTCACTGTATTATGTCTTTCATCAGGATTATTCCTCGACTGGGACTGACTTAATGCCATCTTGTCTTATTATCTTAATTATCTACCTATGCCCTAATATTAAATCTATATATCCTTACTTCCTATGGGACGAGCCTCTGCCCGAAAAAAAGTGAAAATGTTAACATCCTATGAGTAGCGTTAGAAATAGAAAGAGTAAGAGAAGTTATTTAACTCAATAAGTATAATGCAAAGTTACAGAAAATCAGGCTATTTTACCAGATGGAGACTGAAAAAGAAAAAGATTATATAAAACAATAGTCGTATAGCTATATATAGAGAGAGAAGCTACTGTGAAACAATTGAAAAGAGTAAGAGCAGTTATTTAACTCCCAAAGTATAGTGCAAAGTTAAAGAAAATCATGCTATATTTTAAGACAGTGACTGAAAATTAAAAAGAAAAAAGAATATATATTTATTATATAAAATAATAATAGTCGTATACCTATATATATAAAGAGAAGATACTGTGAAACACTATGCAAGGAAATATATTTGTACCTAACTAAGCAACTACGCTTGGTGTGTTAATGGTGTGTTATTGGTGTTCATTAATTTAATTGGAGGTGTTTGGTATTGGAGTGAAATGAGTAACAATAGATAAACTTGTATGGCAGTTTTATAGAAGCTACCCATACAGGTGACCCTAGTACGATTCACAACACCTACTCATTAACCCCTTCAGTACAGGCGACGTTTTTTTGTGTTCCATTTATTCGAGCTAGATGTAGACGGTTTTGTGCAGTTTAACAAGGGTATGTGATTGTAAAATTGGTTAAGTGAGATAGTTTTAAGCCTGTTAATTGCTGGAGTTTAAAGAACGGCATCGGTAATGATTGGCTTAACCACGTGTTTTATAAGTTTGCTCCCTAGGCCTCTATCAGACTTTATAAACAAATAATACCCCAAAGATTCCCCTTCGAGATGGAAAAATGTCCCGGCCGCAAGATGGTTCCTCTTAATTTACAGGTTCGTTATCACTAGCCAGGAAATAATCGACACCTAAATGGCACTTAGTCTTAATCGACACCTAAATGGCACTTAGTCTTAATCGACACCTAAATGGCACTTAGTCTTAATCGACACCTAAATGGCACTTAGTCTTAATAGTGACAAACAAATGTGGCAAGAGGTGTTAAACTCCCCATATTAATGGGGCGCATGTCTTAAAATCGCAAAACTAATGGGGCTAAACAAAACGGATGTTTTACACAGCCTTAAAAGAACACGGAGGCATATTCTAGAACATGATATAAGTTAAATTATTCATAACTGGAAAATCACAAAAGAAAGCTGATACCAGACAGGAATAACGACTATAGCGTAAAAGGAAAGCCCCAATATCACTGCCGCACAAATGATATAACTGTGATGTTATTAATAGGCATGGTGAATATTCAATTATGAATAATTGTATGCTCAGTCGAGCATTGAGCATTATTTAATGAACGCATTATGAAATGGTTCATGTGTATGCTAAACAACCGCGGAAGTACAGTAAAGGGATGGTGTAGTACGACGACAATGTTAACCAAATCTTAAGTCACACCAACATTTTGGCATCTACTGTATCCAAATTCTTACTGTTTGTCATGTTGTAGCTGACAGTGATGTTACTTAACTTGTCTGCAACAAAGTATTATGTAATGTAGGTACCGGTACTTGTATAACAACACTTCGTTTTCTTATAACATTTGTGGTTTGTGTACGTACTGTACATGTGTGAATGCAGGTGAGTACAGTATATCGCTAACGTGTTTGTTATTGTGTATGTTTGCTAAATTAGATTGCAAAAGTAGTGTATCAGACAGAGATATATAACTATATTACTTGCGAGAGTAGTCTGTAAAACAAGTGGTTGTGTAAAAGAGAGCTACATTTAATATATTCAGTAAACAGATTTTGTATATGTAGTTTCCTCTTCACAAACACACTCAAACATAGCAACTCAACCACTTCAAAAGATGTCCTAATATCGAGCTTATATCATAAACTTTAAATTTTCTCCATTTACTGTTTATTATGATTAAATCCCGAAAACCTTCTCTCCCATACGTCCTGCTACCAGTAACGTTTTTCTACAGTTACAATATCGTTTAGCCTTAAATTACTTAATGCCCCTTTTTCAATTATGTTACATACTACATATGTTTTTTGTTTTTTGTTTTTTCTATGTGATGAGGGAGGCAAAAGGCAGAACTACCTATAGCAAGTGCCTCCCCCATAGTTGAAAGAGTGACAGGGCCAAAATCAAGGGACGTTCGAGCCAAAATGCCTGAACACACGGAGTTTTGAAGCAATTTAAGTCATAGGAAGAGGGAAAGACTGATTCTGGGAGAGAGTTCCAGAGCTCAGCTGTTGAGTAGAAGAACATTTGAGAGTAACGTTTCCCTCTCGGGTTGGCGAGTTGCACAGACTAGGGGTGGGATTGAGTTGCGAGACGGGTACCACGTGCCCTACGAAAAGGAGGTGGTATACACTGGGAAAGCTCTGAGAAACACTGATTATTATAGTAGCGATAGAATAGCGAGAGAGATGCAACATTGCGGTGGATAGAGAGAGAGATTGCAGAGAGTTGGTGAGTGGACGGGAGTTAATGATACGAAAGGCCTTCCTTTCAACTTTGTCTAGAAGAGCGGTGTGAGAGGAACCTCCCCACACATGTGAACAATACTCAATACAAGGACGCACTATGCCCCTGTACAGAGCAAGAAGCTGTGCAGGAGAAAAGAACCCCCTAAGGCGGTTGAGCACACCCATCTTCTGGGAGGCTGCCTCAGCAAGACTGGTAATATGGTCCTTCCAACTGAGAGCAGAAGAAAAAGAGACACCAAGAAAATTGAGAGAAGATGAAAGATTAATTTTTGTATTGTTGAAGAATAAGGGATTGTCCGCTGCTAGGAGTTCCTTACGGGTAGATAGATGGAGAAATTGGGTTTTGGAAGCATTAAAGGTAACAAAGTTTTCTCTGCCCCAATTGGAGATAGTATTTAGATCAGAATTTAAGAGTTCTATGGCTTCATTACGTTTGTCGTTGAGGGATTGCTGGCTGGGGCGTTCTGAAAAAGTAATGGAGTAGTGTAAGGTTGAGTCGTCTGCGTATGAATGGATGGGAATTGAGGTACAGTTGAGGAGATCATTTATGAAAATCAGAAAGAGAATAGGAGATAAGACAGAGCCCTGAGGAACACCGGAGTTTATAGGGTGAGGAAGTGAACGATGGCCGTCCACAACCGCGGCTATGGAACGGCCGGAAAAGAAATTAGAGACAAAGGCACAGATGGAGGGATAGAAACCGAAGGAGGGTAGTTTAGAAATAAAAGATTTGTGCCAGACTATATCGAAGGCTTTTGATATATCTAGTGCAATAGAAAAAGTCTCACCGAAGTCCCGAATGGAGGATGACAAAGAGCTAGTAAGATATGAAAGAAGATCACCAGTAGAGCGACCCTTAAGGAAGCCATACTGGCAATCTGAGAGCAGATTATGAGAAGAGAAATGCTTAAGAAATTTGGAAGCAAGAATAGTTTCAAAAACTTTAGAAAGACAAGAGATGAGAGCAATTGGACGATAGTTGTAGGGTTGAGAGAAGTCACCCTTCTTTGGGACAGGTTGAATGTGAGCAAACTTCCAGCATGAAGGGAAGACATTAGAGGATAGACAAGAGACGAAAGAGTTTGCTTAGGCAGGGAGTCAGTACGGAAGCACAGTTTTTGAGAACAACAGGAGGAACACCGTCCGGACCGTACACCTTATTAGTATTAAGCCCAGAGAGGGTAGAAAGTACATCTTTAGAAGAGATTAGGATATTAGGCATTAGTAAGAGAGAGGAGGGTGGAGAGGGAGGAATAGCACCGGAATCATCCAAGGTGGAGTTTCTAGCAAAAGTTTGAGCGAAGAGTTTAGCTTCGTCAGAGGAAGAAGTGATGGTTGTGCCATCTGAGTGGGATAGGGGAGGGAAAGACGAGGAAGAGAAATTGTTGGAGAGGTTTTTGGCTACATGCCAGAAAGCTTGGGAAGAGCTAGAGTTGGATAGTTCAGTGCATTTATTATTGATGAAAGAGTGTTTGGCAAGTCGAAGAACACTATTGGCTTGATTCCGGGCAGAAACATAGGAAGAATGAGAGTCTTGAGTTTTAAGGCGTCGGTACCGTTTGAATGCTTCCTCCTTATTGCGGACAGCAGTAGAACAGGCGTGAGTAAACCAAACAAAAATAGCATTAGTCTGAGAGAAAGAGAATGGAATGTATGCTTCCATGCCCGATAGGATTACCTCGGTAATGCGTTCAGCACTCTCCGAGGGTCCCCGTCCACGGAAGCAGAAATCATTCCATGGAAAATCAAAGAAGTACTGCCGGAGAGCCTCCCAGTCGGCAGCGCCAAAGTGCCACAAGCGCCGCCGGCTAGGAGGATCGGGTGGCCGTACTGGAGAGATAGGACAGTTGACAGAGATAAGTTTATGGTCGGAGGAGCCCAAAGGAGAAAAAAGATCGACAGTATAAGAAGAAGGGTTAGAATTTAGAAACAAGTCAAGAATGGTTGGCCGATCACCGATGCGATCCGGGATACGGGTGGGCTGCTGAACTAACTGCTCTAGGTCATTTATGATAGAAAAGATGTAGGCTTGTTCACCAGGTGGGTCAGTAGTGTGAGAGGAAAGCCATTGGCGGTGGTGAACGTTGAAATCTCCTAAGATGGAGATTTCTGAGAAAGGAGAAATAGATTGAATGTGTTCCACTGTAGAGTTTAGAGAGTCAAAGAATTTGGAAAAGTTGGTAGAGTTATGGGAAAGACAGACAGCAGAGAAATATTTAGTAAGAGAATGACAGGAAAGTTTGAGCCATAAAGTTGAGAATTCAGAGGAGTCGAAATCGGGACCATGAGAGCAAGTGAGTTTGTTGTGCACATATGCACAACATCCATCTTTGGCTTTGAAACTAGGATAGAGAAAGTAGGAGGATACAGAGAAGGGGCTGCTGGATTTTGCTACAGACACCTGAGTTTCGGTGAGGAAGAGAAGATCAGGTTTGTAGGTGGAGAGATGGTGTTCAACAGAGTGAAAGTTAGAGGAAAGTCTGCGATGTTGCAGAAATCAATAGAAAGAGTAACAGGCCGAGGTCCAGGTAATTTTGTGGGGTTGTCAGGGGATGGTCGGTCGGGTGTGGGGGCAGTATTATTATTGGTATTACCTATGTGTTTTATATGGTTCATACATTTATTTATACTAGTATTGTACGCATATTTGATGACCTGTCAATTTTAGGACACACCTCTCTTATCAAGCCATAGCCGGCATTGGGAATATTTTGTAAGGTATGTACGGAATGGTTTTACGTCATTTTGCAGCATTCTCCCGAGGTGATAAATGGTGAGAATCATGGGGAAAAGGAGTTGTCTTCAGGGGGCAACCACTAAACATTGATAAGCGTCCCTGTACCACAATCCTCCATCTACTGTAGATATGTGGACGATATATTTGTATGGACGAAGGACCTACAGGAACTGTAGGACCTGCGGCAACGCTTCTTCACCTCATCTGGGTTAAACTTAATTTTCTAAGAATCCACCAATGGACAACTACCCTTCCTCAATGTCCTTGTGACCGCTAACAACAACAGCTTCAGAATAAATGTATATACCAAACCTACAAACTCCGGAATATGCTTCCCCGTGTATCACCAGCCAACCAGCAACCTACCCCTTCCCACCACTACCAATTGAGATCAACCTGGCCAATTCCAACCAATCATGATCCGCCGCCCCATCCCCCTACTCAGGTCACACCCAGATCACATCGACCCCTACATAAAACCTGAGAACTTCACATCAAACCTTTATCCTCGTACGGCTTAGTAAAAATATCCTCCCTTGATACACAAACCACACATAAATACAGTATATATACTGTGGGTGCCCCACTCCGAAAGTGGTTGAAATAAGGGAGCTATCCCCCTGCCAAAAGTGTCTTTCTAAGACATTTCCTAGCTGATGCTTAGAGGATTGGGTTCTAGTCATGTGTTGATGGGCTGGTCTATCAGAATGAGAGTTGAACGTTCTCTGCCATACCCATAGCTTACTCTGACTGTTCCTTTTACTTATATATTTACTAGACCTCAACTGGCGGCGTCTCTTCACTGGATTGACCTCCCTACTGCCAACCTCTGCCAACCTCGAGGTTGGTAGACTGGGAGCCAAAGCGTCACATTTTTCCTTTGCCCCTCAACTTTCCCTTCATAATTGCTGAAGGGCACAAGGCCTTGGGTAGGGCTTTGGTGTCCCGGGCATTGTCGCACCCTCCTTAACTCCTCGCCTGGGAGTGGCTTTGTTCACCTGGGCTTTCTTAGTGGTAAGCAGGGAGGGTTCTATGGAGACGCTCGGTTATGGCCTTGCTTGGGACCTTGGGGCTATTCGGTCAGACAGCCTGGGGAACAACAAGAACAACAACAACAGTATATATATATATATATATATATATATATATATAGAGAGAGAGAGAGAGAGGGAGAGAGAGAGAGAAAAAAAATGTGGAAATTGAACAACGACTAAGAATCTCCTATGAGCTACAACAAACAGAAGAGGAGAGCAAAGCTATTGCAAGCATAAAGGAAAACTCCAAGTACTTCTTTTCATACGCTAAACATAAAACTAAAACCACATCAAACATCGGCCCACTAAGTAAAGATGATGGGTCATTCACAGGGGACAAAAAGGAAATGAGTGAACTATTACGTCTACAGTATGAAAAAGCCTTCAGTAAGCCTGACGAAACAAAAGCAATCAGAGACCACAATTAATTTTTCATGAATAATCCCCCCACGGAAACCCCCAAAATTCTGGACATTAATTTCGGACCAAAAGATATAGCAGAAGCCATCGCCAACATGCCATCCCACTCGGCACCAGGCCCAGACTCGTGGAGTTCAATCCTAATAAAGAAATGTAAGGAAAACCTCTCAAAACCCCTGGCTATAATGTGGAGAAGGAGTCTAGACACTGGAGAAATAACGGATAGTTTGAAAAACGCAATAATTGCCCCTTTGCATAAAGGAGGGAGTAAAGCACTACCAAAAATCTATCGCCCAGTAGCTCTGACTCCCCACATCATTAAACATTTTGAGCGAGTCCTGCGAGGCAAAATATAAACATTTATGGAAAAAAATTAACTAGACAACACTGGTCAACATGGGTTCAGAGCAGGAAGATCATGTCTCTCGCAACTATTGGAACACTACGACAGAATTCTCAAATCCCTAGAAGAAAAGAAAAACGTGGACGTCATCTACACCGATTTTGCTAAGGCATTTGATAAATGTGATCACGGTATTATTGCACACAAACTTAAAGCAAAAGGGATAACAGGTAAAATCGGAAGGTGGATATACAACTTCATCGTGAACCGAAAACAATCAGTAGCAGTAAGCCAAGTAACATCTGAGCCTTCAGCCGTCAAAAGCTCAGTTCCCCAAGGAACAGTACTAGCGCCTCTTCTTTTCCTCATTCTAATAAGTGACATACTGTAGATGCCAACACAAGACACAGTACAGTATCCTCCTTTGCGGATGACACGAAACTGAGTATGATAGTAAAGACACAGGAAGACACGGGCTGGCTGCAAGAGGACATAAATAAGGTGTTCCAGTGGACCAGAGAAAATAACATGCAGTTTATTGAAGACAAATTTCAATTAATACGATACGGAGATGAGGATTTCGTTAAAGAGACCACAAGTTACATAACAGAATTCAATCACATAATAGAATGTAAAGACAATGTGAAAGACCATGGGGTGATAATGTCTGAAAATATGGGATTCAAAGAACATAACCAGGTCAAAGTTGCAGCTGCGAAATGGCTAACAGGTTGGATTCTACGTACATTTAAAACTTGCGGTGAATTGCCTATGATAACACTCTTCAAATCCCTGGTGCTACCGCTGCTAGATACTGTAACGTATTAACATCCCCATAAAAAGCAGGTGAAATTAAGGACTTAGAAAGTGTACAAAGGAACTTCACCTCACACATAAACTCAGTAAAACAGTTACACTATTGGGATCGTTTAAAATCACTAAAGCTGCATTCGTTGGAATGTAGAAGGGAACGATACTTAATACTATATACGTGGAAAATCGCAGAGGGTTTTGTACAAAATCTACATACCCCAATAGCAATGAAATTCAGTGATAGGAGAGGCTGGGAATGCGATATCCCCAAGATGAAAAATCGGGGTGCTATGGGCTCTCTGCAAGAGGGCTGGTTATCACATAGAGGAGTACGTCTCTTCAACAAACTCCCGCGGCGAGTAAGAGACATGAGAGATGTCTCGTTAGACAGCTTTAAGAGAGCTCTCGATGTCGAACTACAAAAAGTGCCAGACGAGCCCATCTTCACAAGGGTGCGCTCCACCTCTTCGAATAGTCTGCTGCACCAATTCTCAAACAACAACGAAGGGCGGTGCGCTCTTCGGTGCCACTAGCAAGAGTGGCGAACTCCTCATAGGTGATAGGTGATATATACTGTATATATATATATATATATATATATATATATCTTCGGCAGTACTTCTTTTATTTCCCTTGGAATTACTTCTGCTTCCATGGCCAGGGACCCTCGGAGAGTGCTGAACGCATTACCGAGGTAATTCTCTCGAGCATGGAAGCATAAATTCCATTTTCTTTCTCACAGTCTAATGCAAATTTGTTTTGGTTTACTCACGCTTGTTATACTACTATCCGCAACAAGGAGGTAGCATTCAAACGGAACGGACGTCTTAGAATTCAAGCCTTCCTATGTTTCTGCCCGGAATCAAGCCAAATCTGTTCTTAGACTAGCCAAGCACTCTTTCATTATTAATCAATGCACTGAACTATCCAACTCTAGCTCTTCCCAAGCTTTCTGGCATCTATCCAAAAACCTCTCCAACAATTTTTTTTTTTTTTTTTTTTTTTTTTTCTATATTCCAACTTACTTCCTCTCGGGCATAGGCTGAGAGCCTTAACATTCACCGCTTTACAATGAACAGTGAAGCCTGTGAGGTCTTGTTCTAGTCTAGGGAGTGAGACATGTGAAGCACGTAGAGTACAACGAGCACCTGCCATCTTGCCTTCACATGAGGCACGGTGCTCACTCATGGCCCGAAACGACCCCATCTCTGAAGCCATCTCGTTCCCATGCTTCACTGTCTCACCCCCTACACTCGGACTCTCACACTTACACACACACAACGCCACCTGTTGAGCAGATAACTCATCGTCTTTCCCTCCCCTTTTCCACTCTGATGGCACAACCATCATTTCTTCCTCTGACAAAGCTGAACTTTTTGCTCAAACATTTGCTAGAAACTCCACCTTGGATGATTCCGGTGCTATTCCTCCCTCTCCACCCCCGTCTCTCCTACTTATGCTTAATATCCTAATCTCTTCTAAAGATGTACTTTCTACCCTCTCTGGGCTTGATTTTAAGAAGGCGTACGGTCCGGACGGTGTTCCTCCTGTTGTACTCAAAAACTGTGCTTCCGTGCTGACTCCCTGCCTAGGGAAACTCGTCTCTGTCTCTCCTCTAACGTCTTCCCTTCTTGCTGGATGTTTGCTCTCATTCAACCTGTCCAAAAGAAGAGTGACCACTCTCAACCCTCCAACTATCGTCCAATTGCTCTTATCTCTTGTATCTCTACAATTTTTGAAATTATTCTTGCTTCCAAATTTCTTAAGCATTTCTGTTCTCATAATCTACTCTCAGATCGCAGTATGGCTTCCTTAAGGGTCGCTTTACTGGTGATCTTCTTTCAT